>VXBB01019046.1:5600-22445 GCA_013399915.1 Illadopsis cleaveri
GATCCTGGGAAGGGCAGCCCTGATCCTGCCCAGCTCCCACGGGCACTGTGGGCTACCAGGAGCAGGAGTCTCATAGCCTGGTCAGTCACCCGGGCAGGACAATGGCATCACTCCCACATGACAGCTGGACTTTCCCCTTTCGACAGCAAAAAGAGCAAAATTCAATGTACCTTGGGAAGTGGATGCAGCAAAAAGGGCAAAACTCAATGTACTTTGGGAAGTGACTGCAGCAAAAAGAGCAAAATTCAATGTACCTTGGGAAGTGGCTGCAGCAAAAAGAGCAAAATTCAATGTACTTTGGGAGGTGGCTGCAGTGTGGGCACCCTGGTGTGGGAGGAGAGGCAGGGGGACAGGCCTGGTCTTTCCACTGGGAGTCATGGAAAGGATGCAAGGTGGGATGGGGAGCAGGGTACAGGGCCAGCTCCTCACCCCGGGCTGCAGGGGCTCTCTCTGGTTTTCTGCTTGAATGAAGCTGCTGTTCTGAACGTGGTTCACAACCTCCAGCCCACTGCAGACCCCTGCCAAAGTCTCTTCCCCAGGTTGCTCAGGAAGGAATGTGCTTGCCCATCACTCCCACCTCATGCCAGGAGATTCTCCTCCTCCCTGGGGGAGGCAGAGATGCTCTGCTCCTTCCAGAACACACCAGGGTGTCCCTGCTCCCACAACCCCACTTTTAAAGTGAAAATACAATCGGTTCTTTCCCCATCCTTCTTCCTGTGGCCCCAGGAGCTGACAATTCCCACTTCTCCAGTGAAAAATCTGGAGGGAGAGGGGCTGGATGGGAATGGGATTAGTGCCCAGCTGGCACCAAGCTGTCACAAGGGCAGTGGCTTCACCTTTTATTAATATTCTGTAAAAATATTGTAAATACCCACTGGTAAATAATTGAATCCTATAAAAGGAGCAGCAGCCTGTGGTTTGAACCAGGACTGGTTCCCAACACTTGTTTTAAAGAGACGTTTCATGTCTCGTTTATAGATTAGGTTTTAACCTGACAACCTTTTAACATTGTATTAAATTAGAAATTAACTTGGTATGGCTGCTCACCGTATAATTGACCCACTGACAGGCTGAGTGCTAAGGAATATTTCAGATACCGTTCAGACAGCAAAGTTCCCAAGAAAAGTCAGAGCCTCCTCCTTGATCCAGACCAGGGCTTTGCTATTAATCAGTATTTCTGGTCAGGTGGCAGGAATGCTTTCCATGGAGGGGGAGCTGCCAGGGAGCAGCACCGTGCCCATCCCCAGGGATGTGATGGAGGGAAGGAGGTGGAAGTGACAGGGAATGCTGCGAGCTCCTGACCTTGCTGTCAGGATTTCAGCCTAATTTCCTGCAGCAGAAATTCCCAAGAAAGGCAAAAATTCAGCCTGGGAGCTCACTGACAGATGCACAGCCTCGAATTCCATGCGAGCCCAGGGAAAAGGGATGGGTGGCAATTGATGGGACAGCCGGGGATGCCGTGTGTCCCAGAGGCCGGGGGGACATGTGGCATGTCCAGCAGTGTCCCTGGACAGGGAGGCAGCGTCCCTGCCGTGTCCCTGGCGCTGGTGACTCGGAGCCCGCCGTGTCCTGCNTGGCGTGTCCAGCAGTGTCCCTGGACAGGGAGGGAGTGTCCCTGCCGTGTCCCTGGTGCTGGTGGCTCGGGCCCCGCCGTGTCCTGCCCTTTGCTCCCAGCGGGGTAAAGGCGTTTTGCGGGATAATTGAAACCTGTCCCCAGCACGTGCCGGGGGCGGGGGCCGAGCGGGGACAAACGCGGTGACATCAGCCAGAGGAGGGCTCACCCTGTTGGGCTGGGAGGGCTCTTGAGCCCAAATTTACACTGGCATTTAATTTATTAATTTATTATTGATTTATTTCATGAATGCCACGGGACAGCGTGGGGTTGAACAGCCCCTGTGCCACGTTTTTTTCACCGCGGGGACAGAGGGGATGCTGTGCCCGGCTGTGCGGGGCAGGGGCAGCTGAGGGGCACAGCTGAACCTCTTTTCTATTCCCAATTCTGTTCCCAGCAGCTCTGCCCCTAAACTCAGAGAGCCGTGAGCTCGGAGAGGGGCTCCTGCAGTCCCCAGGACAGGCACTGCCGCAGACAAATGCTTGTCCCGGTGCCTTTTCCATCTGTGAAACAGGCCAAGCAGTGGATTCAATTATTTTTTTTTTTCCTAGCACACAAGCCACTAATCATTTATTGCATTAAAATAAAACAAAACAAAAAACCCCCACCCCTCGTCTCCACAGCTTTTGTTCCCGTTTTATCCAATTAAAACTCAGGGTAAAAAAATTAAAGAAGTTTCGTTTTCTCCTTTTTTTGCAATCACAAAGACCCGATCTCAGCCCCATTGACTCGCTAATTGTAAGCACTCGAATGGTCGGGTTTAAAGTTACACTTAGCAGCTGTGAAACATTAGGGTGAAGTGATTACAACCTACTGGAGGATACCGAACATTTTTACAATATCTCAGGAGCACAAGGGAAAGACAACAGGAAATGGCGCAAACTTTCCTACCCTGCACAGCAACAAGCCAGAGCGAAGGAGTGAGAAAATAAATGTAGAGACGTGGCGCAGACGTGGTTTGGATGCTCCAAAAATTTACTGAGGAAGCCCTGGTGAGAGCACCACGGGCTGAGCCCCTCGTTTGGGCGGCCCGGGGGGACGAGGAGCAGCGCTCGGGGATTTCACAGCTGCACTTCGCAGCCAAACTCTGCTCTGGGCTTTCTGCTGAGCAAGGAGGATGGAGATCTCGACAGTATTTTGCCCTTGGCTAGTCATTTTCCTCGTCCCAGCAAGTGTTCTGGGCCTGGGGAACGCTGCTGAGGGCAGGACAAAGCAGAGTGTGTCCCCTCAGAGGGACAGGGACAGGATGGGGTCTGCAGGGCTGGGGCTCAGCAGGGCTCAGCATCCCCGGCAAAGCCACCAAACCCTGAGCTCTTCATGCTCTGCAAAGCACCAGGAAACTCTGATGGTCACACCCAGGCCTGGACTGGCCCCGAGATGTGATTTCACTGAGCTCCAAGCTGTCACGTTTGCAGAACCTTTGACTCCCCACTCCTTTCCAAGCAGCCCAACATCCCCCTGCCATGATTTAAGCCCGCTACACGCGTGTGTTTATTACAGAAACCAGGGTAGGATAAGAAAGCAATATTTCATGTTAATTCATGAAATCTGAACTCAAGTTTTAATAGAAGAGCCCCACTTTATGCCCAGAGTGATATACAGTCCGGCCCGCTTTAAATGAGACGTTTTGCCTTTTGAACTCAGCAGGAGCCCTCTGCTTACGACTACTGGAAACAGTTTAAAAACCTGCAGGTCCCCGTGTCTCTCGGGCCCTTTGGTTTATATCAGGGCACAACATTCTTTGCTGGGCTGCCAGCTGCTGTGCTGGAGAACCTGGCGTGTCAGAAACTCACCTGGAGAATTTCCACAGCGGCAGGAGCCGCCCGCCCGAAATCCTGCAAAGACCACGGGCCTCTGGTTATTTTAAAGTGGGGTTGGGATCAAGTTCCTCGGCTGAAAACCTGCTTGGGTTAAAGTCAGGGGTGAGCTTCCCTCAAGAGCAGCTTTTAGGCTTAGCAAGGAACAGAAGTATTCTCTCCTGGTGCCTGAAAATGAGTTCTCATATGGCTGCTGAGGGTGAGGAGGAGGAAGGGTGGTGTGGCACGAGACCCCCTGGCACCCAGGGGAAATGGGTGGGAGCAGGAGTGGGGTGTGAGTGAAGAACACAGCGCAGGGATGTGCTGCATCAAATAGAGTTACTGATGAATCAGATCCTATTGAGTTATTACTGAACCAAATCCTGTAAAATTATCATTAAATCAGGCCTTACACACTTTAGGGTTGGTGATAATTCAGACCCCGTGGAGTTATCAATGAATCAGATCCTATACAGTCATCACTGCAACACACTCAGTTTTCTCTGGCTCACAGAAGAGCTGGAACTCAGTGGTTATTCTGCTGGGTCATCTGTGAAAGTATCAAATTAAAGTTAAATTAGCCACCTCATGGCAATGCTTTTTTTTTTAAATTTTTTTTTTTAGGCTCTAGGCTTTCTTAACAGTTTGGCTACAGGGCTATCAACAGCAGGGAATTTAGGACATTCTTTTCAATGAACCAGACTGAAAATATTTTGGTACAGCCCCAGTTTGTAGGGGTTTTTTTTGGTTTTTTTTTTGAATCTCTTCCCCCCCACTTTAAACAAAACATCCTGATTCAAAGGAGCTTCTTGCAGACTGGGAATTTCCACATGGCCATATTGCAGCACTTATAAAAAGTGATTTAATGCCTGCCAACAACAAATACATTTGCAATGACACCACAGTGTGTGATGTGCTATCCTGCTTTGTGTGCTCAGCCAGAAGCAGCCAGGCTGTCCCAGGCAGGAGGGAGAGAAGAGCCTCCTTCCTTCCCCGGCACAACTTTGTCCCTTACCCCGCTCCCTGGAAAGCCTGGAAGGAAACAAGCATCATGGTGACAACACAATCCCTTCTGTATGTGTTAATCTGGATTTTGTTTGAACTTTTGGAGCTGACCTTGGCTTGAACTGTGTTAAAAACCCTGACTGGTGTGGACTGACTTGACCCTGCGGTCCCATTTGTCCGCGGTGCCAGCCCTCAACCCTGTGCTTCAAGCCTTTATTTTACAGACAAAAAGGAACATAACATTACAGCAGATATAGCCGGCAGGCCCGAGCTGCAAGTACTCACTTAGAGGCAAAACTCTCCTCTGATTTCATCCCAAGGAAGTTTTTTTTTTTTTTCTTGAGAAGAGACTGACTGAAAACCAAGCAAGAAACTTGAAATTATTGCTGTAAACTCTCGCTTTTTATTAGCGGTTTCCAAGCCTGAAGAAAACAAAACCTCCTGAGTGGCTGTGTTACAGTTAAAAGCAGAAAATAAAAAAAAAAACAAAAACCAACCCAACCCAAACCAAGCCCAAGACTGAACTGGGTGTTTGGGGATGGAGTAGGAAGAGGGTGGTTGGTTCTGCATCCCTTGGTGTGGCTGGCTGGAGCTGTAAGATTTGTGGGTTTAGATAGTTTCCTCTCCCTGCCATGACTCAAATGGCTTCTATTAAAAACAAGTAGTGGGAAGGAAATTTCATAAGCTGACAGTCCCATCTCACTCTGCCTCTAGACACAAGTTGGCTGAGATGTAGGAATTCGTGTGGTTATGATGTGTGAGCCCAGGACTGTTTTATCAGCAGGGTTATGCAGTGCTAGCTCTGACTGTGCACGTTCAGGAGGGTGCAGAGGTTCAGGCTTTCTGCAAAGCCTCTGCTCCATGATCCTACAACAGGGTGGATGGAAATGGGTGCCTCTGCCCCCAGCTCCTGGTCCTTGCCCCACTGGAATCAGTGGGATGAAGAAGCAGGGCCCCAAGGGAGGCAGGGAGCTGGGTGTTGGTTTTCAGAGGAGCCAAGTGGGGGCAAGGCACACCACCTGAATACCTTGTTTTTAAAAATCCTGTCCGTGCACACGAGGACAAGGAAATGGGGAGGCAAAACCATGCTAGACTGGCTGCCTAACAGCCACTGATGGCTTTAATTAAAGCCCTCAAGTCAGTAAATACACGCAGAGTCTGGTCCAGGGAGATACACAAAGACCACAGTCAGCCCAGTAACACCCCATGAACATTGCCATTTAAGCAGTTTCTTGTTTAACTTAGATTTATTCAATGACACATGCATTTCTGGACAGATATCTGAGTTCCAATGAACAACTTTTATAACCAAATATGAGAAACCCGTGACTGCAATTAGTCAATTAAGTACATTTCTAAAATACATGACTAGAAGAAAACCCAGAGCGAGAGAGAGAGAGAATTCTTCCAAAGAACAAAAAAAAAAAGAAATTTCCATTTGTAATACTCCTGGCATCGATGAGAATCAGAGGGGAAGAAGGGCAGCAAGGAGACGCGACGAGGAAGGAATAACATCAACCCTGTCCACAGAAAATCCTCCAGTTTCCAGTCTCTCCAGTTCATCCATTAATGCTCAGCACTTTCACCAAGGGCGAGAGCTCCTCTGAGTTACAGAGATTCATCTCCCAGCACGAGGAAAGCAGAGAACGTTTGTGAAACCATGTGCTTGACCCAAGATGGCTTAGGAATATTTCTCCTCACCCAACCTCTTCCTGAAGACAGCGAGAAAAAACAAGCTGCAGAACTCTCAGGAACTGAAGATGGAGCCTCTTCGTATTGCACAGGAACACAAGAGTCAAGATTTCATGAGTATGTTTTCAGGAAGGTTTAAAGAGTCGTCAATAATCATCAGAGTAACGAGAACCATCCCGCAGCCGCCGGGAGCTGGCAGGTGACAGACACAGCGGGGTTGTTTTTTTGTTTGGGGGAGAAGCGGCTCGTTTACCCTGCCTGGATGTCTCCCTGATGGGCGGCTCGTTCAGGGGAATCCCGTGGGGAACAGGCTCAGGGGCTGGTTCTCGTTAGTCGGCAGCGGGGACCGGTAGCCGTCGAAGTTGCGGGGGATGCTGCCGCTGGTGGAGCCCGAGCTGTTACTGAGCGTCTCTATGCTTCCCTCTCGCTGAAGTTCTGCAAGGGACAGAGAGCAGGTCCTGGTTAGTGTTTGGGATAAACCCCCAGAGCCCTCAGACAGATGCTTTACTGACAGATCCCTTGGCTGTAGCACTGCTCTAACGTTTGCTCCTTTTCTGGGCCGGTTTGGGAATGGCTCCCGAGGAATGCCAGCTCCTGGTTCTGCTGCTCTCGGCTGAGCCAAAGATGGAGACATTACCTGCTGTCCTTCCCTGGGGCCCAGGCTGCTGGTTCAGGCCATGACAGGATTCTGCAGCGGGGATCTCACGGCTGAACTGAGCAGGGTGGGAAGGGGACGGCTGCAGATGGTGGAAAATCTCCCCTCCCAAGGATGCTGGGAGGGGGCTTGGCAGAGTGTGCACCAGCAGTGCATAACCACTGCCATTCCCCACCTTGGGAACACCAGGGACTTCCCTTTATCCTGCCCAAATGGACATAAATAACTCAGCTTTCTCAAGGCAAAGAGAAAATTTCCCCTTTCCTCAGCTGTGCCTCAAAGCAGAAGACAAAGCAGCCTGGCTGTGGCTCTCCTGGTCACACCCACCCAGACATCTCCCCTCTCTGACCTCCCGAAGCCTTTAGTGCTCCCTAATCTCCAGACAGGAGGATTTTTGTGTGTGCAGGGCATCGTTTCCAGCCGTGGCCTCCCTGTGAGCCACTTGAACCCTGCAGTTGACTCAGTGGCCACATGCAGCACCCCCCTGGCAGCACTCAGCACTGGCATGCAGCAGGGACACGAGGCAGAGCCCCAGGGATGGCACAGGAATCCTCCCCCAGAGTGACAGTGGTGACAGGAGACAAGAAATATTCTGGGGAGTTGTGATGTGTGACCCTGAGCATGACCTTGTCTGGCCTGGGCTGCAGGGGACAGGATGGGGACAGGAGTTTTGGGTAAGTTCCTTTGCTGCCGAGGGGGAAGGAGGACCTGGAGGGGCTACAGGAGAGCTGGAAAAGGACTTTTTGTAAGGGCACAGAGTGACAGGACAAGGAGGAATGGCTTTAAATTGGAAGAGAGGTTTAGATGGGAACACTGAGGGTGAGGGTGGTGGGACACTGGAACNTGTTTAGATGGGAAATTGGAAAATACTGCTCCCTGTGAGGGTGGTGGGACACTGGAACAGAGAAGCTGTGGCTGCTCCATCCCTGGAAATCCTCAAGGCCAGGTTGGATGGGCTTGAAGCAGCCTGGGATAGTGGTAAATGTCCCTTCCCATGGCAGGGGGTGGGATGAGAGAAGTTTTAAGGTCCCTTCCAACCCAAACCTTTGGTTCTATATAAAACTTGTCTGGGGTGGAAAGGAGCCACAGGAGCTGGAGGAGCAGAGCCTGCTCTGCTCTCTGCTAAATATTCCTGCACATCCACCCCTTCCACTGCCTCACCTGGGACATTTAACCCCCTGCAAACACCACGGCAGTCCTCTGGCTGCAGTGGGACTCTGATAAGGACAGATCTATACACAAAGTAAAGAAAACAGCAAAAAGCTTTTCCCTAAAACAAAAAGCATCCCACCCCAGCGTCCTCAGCCCCTGAGCATGCAGGGCCAGCACCCCTGCACACACCTAGCACTGAGGGCTGTGGGATTTAATCCCTCATCCTGGAGCTAACCTGCAAGGAGATAATCTGCCCAGGATACAAGGAAAACAAATCAGCAGGAAGCTGATCACCCTGAAAGCAGTGCTGGTGATGACCTCAGCCGTATTCATCACCGTTTCTTGCCAGTATTTGGTGAAGGAATGTCCATGTCTAAACCTCTTCATTTTCCTCACATCCTTACTCTCCCATGAGTCCAGGAAGTAAAAACAGTAATTTAAATCAGAAATGAGTGGCGTATCCCACACTAATACTGTGCTTATCCTGTCTGATTTGGGGCTTTTATCTCCCTCAGCACACAGCTGGCTTTGCTTAAAGGTCCCACGTCAGAGCTGGGGGCACTGGGCAGTACTGGGGGCTCCCCCAAACCCCAGCACGGCTCCTCCCAGGGTGATCCTGCTCTCTTTTCCAGCTAGAATTCAGTTCCAGGCAAAGTTTTTCCAGCAAGACAAGGGAGAGGGACAGAGAGAGGAGTTTTGTGCTCCTGCGTGGCTGTTCCTGCCCCTGGGCCGAGCTCCTGCCTGTCCCTCGGTGCCTGGTGCGGGACCGTGCGCCCTGCCCGGGTGGGATTTTGGGGGCATTTGGGCTTTTCTGCAGGATTTCTGCAGCTGGCAGCTCCTGTCACCTCTGCGGGGGCCTGCCAGGGGGTGGCACTGCAGAGACTGATGCCAGCCAGGGAAAAAGCAGGGAGCAGAGATCCGGGATGCAGAGCAGCGGGCACAGGGCCTGGATGGAGGGACTCGGGTCCCGGCTGCATCCCACGGCTGTCCTGAGCTCCCCTTGCTGCTGCCAGGCAGGAAAACCTGACAATTCCTGATGGGAAGGAACAAAATACAGGGCACAGAAGGGGCAGAGGCTCTGGAGGGGCTGGAGGGGATTTTCCAGCCCAATCTGGGTTAGGGGGTGTCAGCCTAAAACCCGGAGAGCTCCCACATGCAAGCTGCCATGCCGGGGCACACATTCCCCGTGGAACACGAGTCTGGGTGCTCTGACACAGCCCAGCTCGCTCTGGAATTAATTACCCAGCCAGGCAGACGAGCAGTGTATCCTGATACCCGAGGAAGCCCTGGAAAAGTGCTGGGCTGCTGCAGAGAGCTCTGCTGTGCTCAGGAAATTGGGCTCTTGCCCTCAGCCCCGGCCGGCTCTGGAGCAGGGCTGGGTCACACCAGGGGGGCAATTAGCCATTACATGGTCACCGGGGACTCCCCGCCTGCACTGCTGACCCCCAGCACCACAGGCAGCACGTCTGCCTGCATTTCCCCAAATTGCTCTGTTTCATTAATAAAAAAAAAAAAATTGAAAGAAATATAGATTAAAAAAAATCCAGTGTGTACTGTTATTCTTCCTCCCAGCCCTTAGAGCAGAGCGGGGCACAGCAGAGGAACATCAGTGAGATTCCCATGGGAAGCACGGACAGGACTGGGAATGGCCCTGTGACATGGGGACACCCTTCCTGTTACACAGTGAGAACTGGAGGGCAATCTCTCACAGATCTGGACAGACCAGACAAGTGCAGCAGGAGCTGCTGTTGGGTATCAGGGGAGACAGGTCCCTAAAGCCACCCAGGGATGGGACAGCTGAGCCCTTGTGGCACAGCTGAAGGACCTGAAACACCTCCCAACCTATAAAGACACATCACACAACCAGTCAGATCACTGATATCCTCTGAAAAACACAGAACAGGAGCAAATCCCCATGGAAAGATGGGAGTGGGTGGCAGGAGAGCCCAGAGCAGCAGGATCAGGGATCAGCAGCACTCCAGGGCTGCCCAGGCAGTGATTCCCTTCACTCCGGTGGAGTCAGGCCAGGAATGGACTTGGCCCCAGCAAGTCTGAGGGTTATTGTATCTGCATTCCCCCATGCATACACTGTCGAGATGTATTAACTTCCTTAAATGTACCAGTAAAACAACCTCTTATGATACACTTTAATGAACTTGTACAGTAGCCAACAAATTGTGCATCATATAAAACCCATTCGGCCTTATAGACTCTCTGGCTATTTTGTAATAACTGCAATTTGCTTCTGCTGAAGCAAGATAACCAGGGTTGAGAAGTCAGGCTTTGCAGAAACCTAAATATTTGATTTGGGGGGGAGTGGGTGGGAGAAGGAAGAAAGGGGCCTCTGGGAGCTATTTATGGGGTCAAAATAACATGAGACCTGCTCTTCTCGTAGCATTTCCACCATCAAGGAAATGAAATACTGTGAGAAGACCAGCACTTGCATTATTTTGGCCCCACAAATGGCTCCCTGAGGCTTTCAGAAGCCCGTGAAAAACAAACACAAATACAAATAAATGCTAATACTAGAAACGTAAATACTAAAACCTGCCCATGTCCCCGGAGGAAACGACTCACAAAGTCCTGCCTGCCCTAAAAAAAAAAAGAAAAAAAAAAAGGGAAAAAAAAAAAGATGAAGGAGCTGGAACATCTGCTGAAGCCATGAGGAGAAAGTCACTTCAGGGGAGCTGGGAACAGCCCTGCCTGCGCTTTTGACAGTAACAGTAATGGGCACCGCTGGCATCACCCAGGGTCCCAGAGTAATGGGATTTTCAGGGCACACACACACACTCTGCACCGTGTTGGAGGCAGCAGCAGCAGTGAAAATCCTCGTGGCTGCTGGCGTGGGATGGCAAGTGGCCATCCTGAGCCCCTGGCCCACCCCAGGGCAGCCATGCCCTCTCATGGCACAGCTCCTGGGACAGCACTGGGGCACCAGAGGAGCTGGCAGCAGATGTTGGCTGCTCCCTGCCTGGCATCCCTGCCAGCCCTCCTGCAGTGTGGACGGCGTTCCACGAGGAATTGGAAAGGAAACCTTGCAGGAAACATTTCTCTGTGCCGATATTCCTGAGTGCCATGCTGCAGCCAGCCTGTCGGGCCCCTCGTTTCTCTGCCCCAGCCACAGTGTTCTCCCCTAGCAAGGTGGAGGGAGGAGGAGGAAGAGGAGGAGGAAGAGGAGGAGCTGCTCTGGGGTCAGCAGGTCTGGGACAGAGGTCCAGCTGCACCCTGCGTTCCAGAAAGCTCCAGGAACTGTCAAAGGACCCCATCAAATCCAGCAAGGTACAAAGCCCTGCCAAGCCTAAATGTGAAACCATTTTATAGGGCACATTAATTCAATGCCTGAAGAAAATCCATATAGCCCTCTTTTGCCCGGAACACTCATAAATTATGCTGCCTTTCTTAGCCCTGCTCTCCTGGAGTGGTCCACTCCAAACCCTGGTATCTCCTTTATGTCCACTCAAAAAAATCTCCTCTCCAGTGCATTATTATTATTATTCCTTCTAATGGTTTTCCCTTTCTCTCTCTGTTTGCCTTCTCCACTTTAAGCACAGTTTCAAAATATCCCAAATCATTTGCTGGAAGAGCTGACCCTTTCCTCTTACCTACAGAGGGGCTGCCCGGGATAACTGATACAATGACAGCAGCCTGATGTGTCAGGGCAGCGGGGAAGCGGCAGCAACTCTGAATACAAGAATTATTCTTCATCATCTCAAACTGTCACAACACATTACCCTCAAAGCCGCAGCTCGCTGAAGGAGTGACCCTGGACTGAATGGGAGAGTGCTCGGGGAAAGAACTAATTGTAGCCTCTTTTCACACGTCAGTCACTTTTCACAGCACCAAGCCTTTCAAGCTCAACTAATGTCAAGTTCCCTTTTCCTTTTGCTGGGCTGAGTATTTCTGATTTTTAAGGATGGCATTTTTTAAAGGAACAAGGTCTCTGGTGAGGGATGAGGCCAGGGAGGGGAGGGAAGGAAGCGTCGGAGTGAGCACGCATCAGAAAGTCCATCAGATGCCCAAAGACTCGTTAGGAATTAGACAATTAACAAGTAGGAATGCAGGAAGTGGGGTAATGGCCAGCAGAGCTCGAATCTCCTCGATTTCATTTCTGTCATTCACAGCAATTATTTTGGGGAACTTTCCAGGCTCTGCCGTGCGCCGAGGGGGCCACAAGGGCGGGAATGTGCTCGGCCCTTTCCTGAAATGAGGATGTGGGACAGGAATTTTCCAGGGCTGGGGGAAGAGAGTCAAGGTGATGCTCACTAAACCCACCTCTCCCCATCCACGGGGGCTTCTCAATAAACAGCTAAAAGGCAACAGTACAAGCCAGTTTTTAAAAGGAAAGACAATTCCCTTTCCTTTTGGAGGGGATTCCCTGAGGGGAGAGCTCTGGGAATGCCAGCCTGGCCCAGGCACACACAAGGGCCCTTCATAGCTCCTTGTCTTCGACTGAGATCCTGACAGATTCTGTGGCAAGGACTCTGTTTTTTCACCCTCACATTTGCACAATGCCCATCACGGGGGACTTGCAGAACTGACTGGGGCTTCCCGAGTGTTATTTATTAACTGTAATGAATAATAATTATGGAGCTTCTGCCATCTGGATTCTCACTCAAAAGGGCCCTATTTAAAGGGAACGCTAAAAGGCAATTTGTATTAACACAATGGAAGTGTTGAGGATCTCTTAAACTGTTTGTAATTTACACAACGCTCCCCAGTGAATGGGTGAGTTAAACATTTTAATTTCACTGATTGCCGCTGAAGGGAGCAGGGATGTGCTCCCCGCCTGGAGAAGCTCACACCGGCACTCGTACACGGAAACGCTGCATCTTCCACGATTCAGACAACATCCCAAACTCTGCTGGGTGCTTTTTGGCACTATTTCTGCGGGAAATGTTCACTCTGAGCATCACCACTGGTGCCCGGGGCAGCGGGAGCTGCTGCCTGGGACAGACAAAGCGGAGAAGAGCTCAAAAGCCAACGCCAGGTTGGAAAACAGCAGCGGGATGAGGAAAAATTTGGGTGCTTGGAAATGACACCGCTGCTACTGCACTCGGGAGGTTTTTCTTGAGTGTTTCCCCACCCTTTTTCTTCCTTTTTTTAATGAAACACAATTATGCTAATGAGGGAGCTCTAATTATAACCCATCTCCAGCACCCTTGGCGGCTGCTGGGAGCGAGGGGCTCCAGCCCCGCCGGCAGCTCCGGGGGTTTGGCAGCAGGGAGGGCACAGAGGGGCACGGCACCCCCAGGGGAACCTGTGCTTTTGGGTATTTTTGGATCAACAAAAATCGTTAAGATTAAATTGCGGCAAAACGAATGCACCGAGTCCTCATTAAAAACCTTAATTTTCCAAGTTGGTTTTGATTTGAGACGGCTGAAAATTCTGGGCAAATGTGTGTTGCTCCTTTCCCAAGTGAGCACAGGCAAAAAGTCAGTTCCCAGTTTTATATATTGCTATGATGACAATTTCAGCTTATTATGATAATGTTTAAAAGTCAATTAAAGCTGCTCTCTGCCCCAAGCCTTGTGCCTGTTCACCTGCAGTGACACTCAGCACAGTGGGACCAAATCCCTGCCGTGCTCTGGGTGGCTGTGACAGACCTGCTCCTCAAAAATGTTTCTTTTTCCCTTTTTTATAAACTCAGCAGTTTCACAAAAGAGATTTTAAGCTCTTTCCAATTATGGAAATAAAAAAAAAATTACAACTATGGCATCTGAACATTGAAAATCAATTCCTGTGTTCAAACTGTCTCATCCTGTCACAACCTGAAAGATGTTGAGACGCCACAGAAGCACCTCCATTAAATTTGCAAGTAAAGGAGACTGGGAAACATTGCCTGAGCAACTCCTGTGAAATCAGGATTCAGTGGCCTATGTAAAATATTAGTTCCTGTCAAACTACCTTACAATAACTCCAATGCTGAATCCACACAGAGCTGGCTCATGCCATGCACTTGGAGATGGAACCTGGCACCCTGGAACGAAGGTGGCAGGATCCAGCAAGGACATGGGGAAGGTACAGGAGGCAGGAGAGAACCAGGGGAATGAAGACAAAGCCTTGTGAACATCAGAGCCCCTCTGAGAGCCCAAATCTCATTTCTGGTGCCTGATTTCACTGTGGGGATGCCAAACATCTTCACACTTGCAGAACAGGGAGGACACCTGAGCTTACAGAAATGTCTGGGTCTGCTTCAGGCACAAAGAGATCTCTGCATGAACTTCTGAACAGGTTGTTTACTCCTTTAAAAAGAGCACCCAGAAAGCTCCATGTGACTTGAGCCCATGGAGGAGGAGACCCAAGACTCTGGCATCTCGCCAGACTTGACTCCGAGCATTTTATGGAAGGTTAAAAGTGCACCAGATAAAGGATTGGCATTTAGAGGGAGAATATTCTTCAAGATAGGTACTTTCACAATGACTTCCAGTGCTTTTAAAAAATAATCTCAAGTTTCCTAGAGCTGCATATTTTTGTAAAGAGGTTTAGGATGTTTTCCTACATAAATGGCTCTTCAGAAGGATGAGTTGCTGATTTTAGCCAGAATGTGAAATCTCAAAAGCTATGACAATCAAATAGAAAATCATTTCTGTAGCCCATCACATCCTGCAAGCCTACGACTCCTTGTGCAAGGTTTACAGATGAGCTTTTTGAATGAATATGCAGCAATGGTTGCTTGGGTTTAAAGGAATTCTCTCTTACTCCATCCTGAGAGTTTTACTATGCTGCTCCTCCAAATTCCTGTCAGATATTCTATGTGGAATACAAGATTTCCTGTGCCAGCCAGTGTGTGCAGACCAGTTTTTTGATGCATTTAGGCAGAACTATCTTGCATCTTTGGTTACGCAAGCAGCACATCTGTGTAAATCAGACCAAAAGCATTTGCAGAGAAAACACTGTATTAAAATTCCTGGGTTTGGTCTCTCATTCCCAGGGTTATGGGAGTGCCTTGGATTGCTCAACACTGACCCCTCTGTCAGCCTTTACTCCACGAAGGAAATTACCAATTCAAAGTAAAATGCATGTTTATGACACCTACCATGTCCTGCACCCACTGAACTCTGGGGATATTGCTCAGAAATGCTGGAGGCAATGCCCCTATTCCTGGAACATCTTCTATCCACAGCAGGTGTGGATCTGAGCATCCCCCTTCCCTCTAGAGCTGGAGTCTCTGGTCGTGTCCCAGAGGTGGCTGCAGCAACGACAAGGATGGCCAGGAGCCCTCAGGGAGTGCTGGGGGTCCCTCCTCCTCCTCTTTCTCCCCCTCCTCCTCCTCCTCCTCCTCCTCCTTGGGCTCAGACAAAAACAGTTCCAGCAAAAAAGCTGAGTAAGGAAAAGCTGCCTGAAGGTCAAACCCACAAACCTGGTGCTGACCTCGGGGTCTGGGCAGTGACTGCTGACGCTCTGCATGGGAATTTCACACCTGACCCTCCAAATTTCAGTTCCTTTCCCATCTAAGACCTAATTCTATCCTCTCTGGGATGCCACCTCAGCATCTGGCCTCCTTCAAGCCTCTCAGGTGGGAAGAGAGCCCTGGGGGGGGCTGCAGTGCTCAGTGTGCCTCTATGCATCTCACACGTGTGCTCTGTGTGCTCCTGACACACACACGCACTGCCCAGCTCATTTTAAAGGTGTAAGATTACAAAGCAAAGTTGTTCTGGCACAACTTCTAGTACTTCTGACACAAAGTGGCCTTTTGGGCCAGTGAGAGGCTCTGGGCTGTTCCCCTGGTGCAGATTGATGCTGAGGAGGAAGCTAGACCAGACTGGAATTTGGGTTTGATTCAAAGGAAAAGTTAAAACGTTTTGTGGGGGGGAGCAGATGCTCAGCTGGTCCAAATCAGGAGAGTTTTGTTGAAGCTCACGAAATGATGTCACCACAGCCTCAGCCCTGTCTGCTCATCTAAACACTTCAAGGCTCTGGAGTTGGGAGAGCTCAGGTGGAGATCAGGACCAGTCTCCTCCTCCCACCTCCCTGGCAGTAGCTCAGTGTCACTGAGGAGCTCCAAACCCATCCAAACCATCCCAGTTCTGAATGCAATTTATTTAGTCTATTCACTGCATTTTTACTTTTTTTTTTAAAGATTATGTTGACATGGCTGCTTCAAGCAGACCAGTTTTGTAAACACAGCCCTAATTTTACAAAGCACTCAGAGCTCGCAGTCATTCCTTTAAAATCACAGCTCTACCTTGACTGAGTAATAACCCAGCCTGGAAAAATAACAGCCCAGTCTTGTGGGCTCTCTCTCTTTTGCAGGGCTGCTTGAGGCTCTTAATACACTCTCTTATTTATATAGCTCCAAATTCTGATGTTAGACATAAATATGAAAGAGCCTTGATAAAAATGGCATTCAAAGCTTAATTCATCCCTTTGTTAGGGGAGCTCTTGAACACAGCAATTCACATTTGTGCTCCTGAAACCAGAAGGCAGCTGGAAATAGTAAATTCAACGTTTTTGCTTTTGGAAAAGTCATATTTTAAAAAATTGTTCCAAGCATTGATTCTATTACACCCCATCTTTGTAGCTGCACTCTTACCAACGTGTGGATGAGCTGCAGCTGGTGTTGGAGCTGGTGGAAGGTAACTCTGTGAAATCTGAAAGACCTAATGGCAAACCAAGGCATTCCTCTGGTCACATCCCCCAGAAAAGGCAATTTAAATCATGGTTCTGCCTTGTATTTAGGCACCTGGCAGTGAAGTTCACATAACTACCTGCTCCTCATGTTGTGCTCTCCTGCAGACTTTTTTTTGCTCTCATTTTTACCGAAAAATCTCCCTTTTGGAGGCTCAGCTACCTGCATGAACATCTGCAGTGGGCTGAACACATTCCCCTTTTATGAGGAAGCTTCACACAGGGCTTCTTCACTTTCAAAATGCTTCCAACCAATTTGTCATTTTCCTTCCTCTTCGTTGTTTTTTTTTTGTTGTTGTTGTTGT
>VXBB01019046.1:22571-117456 GCA_013399915.1 Illadopsis cleaveri
TTTTTTTTTTTTTTTTTTGGTCAGTGGATGGGGCACACAACATTGAGCAATGACAACCAGAGGAGGATGAAAACTGCAGCTCGAGAAGCGAGCTCAGGATATGATTCCTCCTCACCGGATGCCTGGAAGATGTCACTGGAATTCTCTCTCCCTTAGTGCAACCCGTGTGGAGCCAAGATGAACTCCCAGCAAAGTGCTTAAAACCCCATTATTTATAATAACTGTTAAATGATGAGACATTGTTTACCCAGATCACAAGATAAATTCTCACTTACAGAATGCTTGCCTGACCGTCCCCGAACGTCATCTGGTTTTTATTTAAATGCAAAATGAAATTAGGCTCCCAATAACACAGCAGAAGAATTCAATAAGATGGGGCTTTTCACTTACAGTTTAATATTAACGTTTTCCCATAAATGTTAATGAATAAAAGTCTACTGTTTTATATATTATCCATGGTGGGGAGACAGCAGGCTAGGGATGGAAGGGAAGCTAATCTTTTCATACCACAAATTAGGATATATACTTCAAGGAGGACTAAGTGTTCCCAGCATTGCCAGGGACCTGGCCACAACCCTCCTTCCCTGGGGGCAGCCACTGGAGCTGATCCCATGGGGATGCTCCAGGGTGATCACTGAGATCCTCCCCCAGCCAAAATCCCTTGGGGTTTGTTTCTCATTTTCCCTGTGAACATCAAACATCCAACACCATCACTGTCCAGCAAGTCCTGATGCTCTCAGGAGAACAGGGCAGGGCAAATCAGGGCAGTCTTTGTGTGCTGTTCTGTTAGAGAAAGGTGCAGGGGTGATGGGAGGGGAGGGCACAGCTGCAGGCCACAACACAACAGGGAATGATACAGCATCCTAAGGGAGAAGCACCTGGAGCTGGCAGAGCTTTGGAGCTCCCCAGAGGAGCTGTGCCTGCTG
Source organism: Illadopsis cleaveri (assembly GCA_013399915.1). Classification (NCBI taxonomy): domain Eukaryota; kingdom Metazoa; phylum Chordata; class Aves; order Passeriformes; family Timaliidae; genus Illadopsis; species Illadopsis cleaveri. The sequence continues at coordinate 23,498 of VXBB01019046.1, forward strand.
TGCCAAAGCCCCAGGAGCAGATCCTGTGCTGGAAGAGGGGCTGAGAGGACTGGAAGCTGCAGGGCCAGAGGGTTGGCTCACACTGCAAGGTTTGCATTGCCTTGGCTCTTGGCTTTCCATTTACTGCACTGGGTTTGCTGTGTTAATGTGTATTTTGCTGTTTGGTGACTCATCCTACCTCTCTAATAAGTGTTCATTTAACAGTTTGACTGCTTAACAATTTATTGCACAAATGGGTTTCCATTCCACAGCCTCCTCTCCCATCTCCCCTGGAGAGGCCAGTGCATTGTTTATGAGAGCTTTGTATGGCCTGGGCTGCACATCCCAAAAATCAGCAAATACTCAACGGCTCTCTGGGGCTGCTGGGCCTGGGAGGAGGGACAGGAACTGTCTTGTCTTTATTCTGCCACCACCTCAGCAGCTGCAAGAGGTTTTGGCTCACCAAACAGCTGTAAAAATACCAGTGCAGGTTCAAATGCTGGGAGACCAGGGCTCTTATGCTTACTGAGAGAGATATGCTTGCCATAAGTCATATCCTACACAAAAACACCATAGAAAGAGTCCTAAAAGGAATGACAAGGTAATTATAGGAATTACAGATGGAAAAATCCTGTTGTCTCCTGCCCCCTTCCCAGTGTGGGACCACTCAGTGTGGGGCAGCCTTCAGGCCTTGGACTTTTAAAGGAAGATTTAATAAACATTGAGAAATATTTCTAAATATTTAGAAAACCCAAAATAACAGATTTCCAAGCCAAGCTGTGCAAACAGAAAATGAATTTAGAAAACTTGTTAAAAGCCCAACAGCTTTTGCGTGCACCGAAATACCTTTGGGTGGCAGGAAGCAGCTCCTGGGCAGGATGCTGCAAGCAGAGCTGGAGGATGCTCAGCCCTGCCTGGAACACCTACCATGGCTCTCCTCTTGTTCCCCCTGGAATCAGCAGCACAAGCCTCAGGGATGCAAACAGTTTCATGCTTTAGGAGGGACTCAGCAGAGAATCGAATGTGAGCAAAGCCAAGCTAGACAGGACAGAGCTTTGAGTTTTCCTGTGAAATTCTGGAGTGCTGCAGTTAATTTGCTTATCCATTAGGAGGAAAAACCACAACCCCAAGCAAATCAAAAAGAAAAAAAACAAACAAAAAAAAAACCAAAAAACCAACACAGCAGCAAATCTCCAGGGAAAAAGGGAACTGTGTCTCTGTTCACTGGAAGAAAAATGTCCAGTTCCAATAATGTCATAACCAGATTACAGCCTGACCAGAAGAGCTAAAACACTTGCAGAACAATGAGTAAGAAATTAAGTTTTAAATTGAGTGCTGGCCCTATCTCGTGTCACTTCTTTATATTCCAGTAGAAAGGACACTGCTGAGCTCATTTCATATCGAGCAGAGTGAGATGCCTGGATGCAGACACAATTTAGTCATCCCCTATATGTTCCTCCCCATTTCTTTCTCCGGGAGGAATGACAAATCCAGGAATGTGACTGCACTTTGTTTTATTATGATATTGATTTTTCCTGCAGAGGGGGAAAGTGCATTTCTCCCCCAGGTCTGTGTGCTGGCAGGGAAGGGTTAACAAAATGTTTATCACAAAGCTGGCTTCAGAGTTGAAAGTAATGTGATCAGTAATGAATTTTGTGTTACATTAGGTTGTATAAATGGACAGACAAGCGCAGACAACAAGTGGCCAGGAGTCGGGGCTAATCTAATGATGTAAAAATAGAGACAGCACCAATTATACTTGGGGCCAGCTCAGAGCTCCTGCAGGGACTGCAAATGAATAGGTACAAATCAAATTACTGACTAATAGACGCACTACAAGAGAGGGCAGTCAATGCTAAATACATTAGGGCCTTGTGACCTCTCTGCTCTGAACAGCAGAATCCTAAATTTGACTTAAAAAAAAAAAAAAAATCAAAGAAACTCTTGTTCGTTTAAGGAGAGCAACAGAACAATGTTATTTGTGAAATGACTTGAGACACTTTTGATGTTTTTTTTTTTTTGGTTTGTCCCCCTATGGCCACGTTAGGTGCGTGGCCCTTGGAAAGATGAGAGAGGATTTGCTTTTAGAACAAGAGAAAATACTTTGTGCAAAAGTTAAGACCTGATAACAATACAGTTTTATGTTACATACCAAAACATTTCAAAGCCATGTGCCTCTTTGTGGTGATGTTTTTTACTGCTACTTCACCGGCTGTGTCTGTATCAAAAATAAAATATTTCTTAAAAAAAAGCGCCTTGATTTAATAAGAAGAAAAAGAAAAGGAATCTCCCCACACCACAGTTGATAATAAGCAAGTGCAGTTGATCAAGTTTGTTATCAAATGGCAGAAAGTCAGAATTGTCTTGTGGCATCAGTGCTCCCTTTAGAATTTTTCTACAAACAGCAGTGAACCTGAATTTGCATCAGAAATATTCATGGTGTCAGCATTCACACCCCCTCCCCCTTAAATAACGTGTGACCTGGAAGAAATTCCAGCAAAACCTCCCAGGGCTAGTGGCAAGATTGGATTTGGAGACATGGGAAATTAGTGGGAAATTAAAAATGCCCTTGTTGGGCCTGCCCAGGGCTGTGGGATGGGGCTGCTCAGGGACACTCTTGGACAGGAGAGAGCAAAAACCCACACTGAAGTGCTTCATACCCCAAAATGTGTGCAAGGCCTCCTCTTATCCAGCACTTCTGAAATGGTGGCTCCTAAAAAACCTGAATTTTCCTTTCTTTTCAACCAGGCCCATGCAAATAAACCTTTTGTAGGAAGAACTGCACTCAGCTCCCAGACTGATTGGAGGAGGTAATTTAATCTCTGACCCTGGGATGAATATTGTGAAAGTTCAAAGGCTGCTTTTAGCATCGGTGTTATTTGATCCACCAGTGGGTTTGCTGCCCAAGCTGGTTTTGCACTGAACCTATGCAGAAATCTCCTGGCAGAAATGCTCTTCAGGGGGAAAATAATTTGCTCTGTGTATCTATAGCCCATGTCTGAGTTAGGATAAAAAACAGCAGAGGAGAGAGAAGGGGAAAATTGTCTTAGAAAAATTAAAGAGGAAGGAAGGAAGGAAGAAAGGAAAGAAGGGAGGGAGGGAGGGGAAGGTACCACTGAAAGCTCTAACTCTAAAAAGGGCTAATCCTATTCCTGAAACTAAATGGACAGGTACATCTATGTCCAGGTGGCTGCTGGTCCTTGAACAAAGCTTGTGGGCACAGATATTTTCTCCTCTGGAGAAAACCCCAGGAAGGATGGTCCTTGCACAGGAGCCACCAGCTTGCTCTCCTCCCTTTGCTCCCCACCTCAGAGCCATCACCCAGGAAATGTGTGACTTCCCTTCTCCAACCCCCAATTTCACATTTCACATTTCAAAACCATCCCTCTGCAAAGCTTAAAGGTGTCCAGACCCAAGTCAGGGTCAGGCTTTGGCTGGGGACCAGGACCCAAAGTGCCTCCAGCCCCAATCCCGGGTTTCCTACGGGCCATTCCCTAACAGCACATGTAATTAGCTCCACTTACTTACATCCCATTAATCAGGTTAAAGAGTTTGCCTCAACATACCAGCTTCCTTCAGCACATTATGAGTTTGTTCATGAAATTTGGAAGGAATCCAGATGGTTTCCTCTGAGGGCCAGAGGTGCACCTCACTGTGCTTCCCGTGGCTCAGAGCTGACACACTTGGAAGTTTGCAGGAGTTTTGGGAGAAAGATGCATTTCAAAAAACATCCTGTTGCTCCCCTACTGTAGGCTGATTTCAAATGTTAAGCCTAAAAGTGATCAAAACACACTGGAAAGCTTAAAAAATGTACTTGCTGAGGAATGGGTGAATCAGAGAATTTACTAATTACAGTATTTTTGGAGGGAAAGATTTCCAGCCTGAGCTGGCAATTTCTTCCTGTCCAGTTTGAGTGGAATCCTGTTAGAGATATTTGTCTCCTGGAAGCAGAGTTTTATAAATCATAGTCCTAGGGTGGTTTTTTTTTTGAGTGGGAATGCAATATGAAGCTCCAGCACACACTTAAGAACTGCAATGCAATATAAATATTGTGGCTGCTTGAAAACAAAGCTTTGCAAGCAAAAGAGGGCACTGACCACTAACATTTGTGTCTAGACTTGCATAATTTTTTCTTCTCAGTGAGAGTTTGACAGAAACTGAAACAGCAAAAACATCTTTTTGCATCTTTGCCAATTTACGCCTTCCTTGGAATTAAATGCGTATCTGGGCTGACAGCTTATATACAGCAGACTCCACTTCAGATAGACATGGCTTGTCTGAATAATTGTATAACAGGGGGAAAAGCTGGCTTCCCAATCGAGCCAGCTAGCTGGACAACTGGAGTTATCATTTAGGTCACAAGGAAAGGAGATTTTTGGGGGGATCGTTTCCCAGACCTGGTTCTTCTCCCACCCACTGTCCGACAGCCCTTGGCACAGAGTCAGAGGTGCAAAAGCCTCATCTGATCCCTCTTCCCTGCAACTGCCAGATTATTCCTGATGTTTGCAGCATCCTCCAGTTTGATGTTGGTGCTGTGACCAATCTTTGGGGATTTGTACCTCTGCCAGCAGCCAGAGCTGGGCTTGGTGTTGCCATCCCTGCTTTGCAATGCAACGGGGCAGGTACAGAACAAAGATTCTGGGGATATCAGCTGCCCAGAGTGGTCTGTGCACCACGAGCACACACTTCCTCCACAGCACTGCAGCCTATCAGCCCTGATTTCTATATAAACCTACGTGTCAGCTATGCCCTAACAGTTAAGGCATTAAAAGAATCTATTTATCTCTTGCCATTAAGTGCATGTCAGGACCAGTCGAGCACTTGACAAAGTCTCACTGTCCACCCCAGTGCCCACTTTTTGTCCACACGTTGGACCCCAGCACTGCACATGCACAAATCTTCACATTCCCAGCTAGAAATGTTCATGAATTTGTGCTGAAGTTTGAGTGAGACTTTGCAAGTTTCGTTAAATCTCTGCAAAATCTATTTAAGGACTGAAGAGAATCCACGGAGCACGAACAGGGGTTAAAGAGTGCACACCATAAAGGCATGAATAAATTAAAATAAGTTGTTTTGGGATTATTAAAAGGATTATAAATTCCACAATTTTGAGTCCAATGCAAAAATACAAACACTGGTTCTGAAAGAAGCAGTAAGACAGAAATCAACTACTAACAAAGAAACCTCCAGTGTTCTTTTCTGCTGAACTCTTTGTTGTCATTTCACTGTGGTGAGCGGGCAGCAGAGACCCCAAGGAGGAAAACTGAGTTTTTTTCAAAGATAACTCAGTTCAGCCAAGCCTGGTTACGATGAAAGTGGTTTGGGGGAAGTGAAAACTCTCCTACTTGTTATGAGCCAACAAAGACACCTCTTTTTTGAAGTGAGGGCAATGCAGCTCCACACTTATCTCTGCCCATTTATTAAGCAGCAGACAGATGTGAGCCCTTTCCTGTGCTCCCCAGGCTGAGGAATGGTGCTGGCAGCCAGCTCCAGTCCACTCCCTCAGTGAGTGCAGCTCTCTAGGTACATCTGAGCAGGAGAGAACTTTTTCTGTCTGTCTGCTAAAGAGGAACAGCTCAAGAGCTGTTAGGGGATGGAAGTGGAAAGGGCACGGGAGTTCACCCTCTTATCACCAGGTTTTCTCTGCTGCTCTGAGTCACCACATGCCCAAATCCTGAGAATAAAGTGTGTTAGTGGTGGAGAGAATCCCAGGACAGGCAGGGCAAGCCAGAGTGTTAATGACAGGGAGAGGAGGGTGGTGGGATGGGGTGAGCTGGGTCAGTGCTCATGTTACTCATTATTGCTGCGTAAAATCGCTGCTCTGAGATGGCATCTATCTTACACTCATTAGGGAGATTTATGGGCCTGGAGCAAGGGCTGGGAGAAATCTCTTTGGATGAATATTAACTCAGTGATGGCATCAGCCATCACAGCTCCTTTCTGTCTTTTACACCTGCAGTACTGCGAGCCTCATCTTATGCCAGAGAAGCTGGCAATGGCTGCCATCAGCTGGGTTTGGTGAAAATGGAAGGAAAATACAGAGCCCTGTCTCTCACAAAGTTCTTGGTTTACAATATAATACACTGTCAAGTCTCCAGGGCAGCCAGTCACCCTAACCTGGCACATCTGGAAGGCTTCAGCCTTCAGAGGATGCATTCCCCTCACCTTTCCCCTTCCATGCACAGCTTGAGGGATGCTGACCCATTATCAGCAGTGGATACCCTCCCAAAGTTCACACTGATCACAGCCTGCATCAGTAAGTGATGAAATATGTGCCTTTCTCTATTTTCACAGCCTGCTTTTTCCACCTTCCCAGCCCTTTACAGACATGAGCTGATTAAAGTCCACCCCAGCAATGTGAGGCATCTCTATCCTCACTGCACTGCTGGAGCTCTGGAGCCGTGCACTCTTGAAGTGTCTTGGCCAAGGCAAAAAGCTGCTGAGGATTTGCACCAGAGCTGCAGCAGACCCACCCTTGGTGTTCAACCAAGCCTTTCTGTTAATTCTGAATCTAACTCATCCTTCGATTTCATCTCTCTCCAGATGGAAATCAGAGGAAGGAAAGTTGGGAAGGTGACCAGCTGGGTTAGGAAGGTGTTTCTGCACTGCTCAGCCTGGTTACTGCTGCCTGTACCTACAGACAAGGGCTGAAATCCTGCTCCTCTGCATCCTCCTCCTCCTCCAGGCTGTGGGAAGTTGCTGCAGTTTGGCACTTGCTCCACAGTGAGCAAAGTCAGGATGAGCCCTGATGGGAGAGACTTCTCCAGGAGCAGGGAGAGCTTAGAGCAGCACAAGTGATACATGAGGGCAAGAGCAAAGGGAAGAGACAGCTCCTGCTCTTCCTGGAAGATCCAGAGGTTGGCATTCCCACACCTTCCTGCTGGTTTCTCCTCTTTTGCCTTCCCAGGCAAGCTGCCAGGAGAGTGACAAGTGAGTTGGCAGCTGATGTTAGGGGCCACCATCACTCTGAGGTGTTTTCACTGGAGGTGTTTTTTGGAACAAGTCAGAATTAATGGAGACAATAAACCCGCAGTAACTGCGCTTTAATTTCTGAGCATCTCCTTGCACGGGGCCCCTCCTGACAGCATAATCTCTTGACGTGCCATTCCATTTACTTAAACAGATGATACAATTTATCAATATAATGGACACTGATGAAGATGGATTAATTTGGATTACAGAACCAGCGCTTCACAGTGGCTCTATTCAGGACACGAAACGAGGATATGTGTGATTATGGCATTGTTTGGAGCAGGGTGGGCAAGGGCAGCAATCTGCACAGGAGGGGATGCAGGAGCTCAGCTATATGATAAGGGAGCTTCATGTGCCAGTATCTCAGACTGTGTTTATGTGATCTACCACTAACTTCTTTTATGAATGACTTCCTGCTGAGATCCCCACAAATTAATCAGAGAGAAGGAGAGAGAGAGAGAGAGAGAGGAGCATACAGAGAAAAGGAAAAGCGAAACTTAGGAAAAAAAACAAAACAACAAAACCAAAACACCGAAACAAAGTTAAATAAAAATCACCATTGGGTGAGATGTACGTGATCTCTGATCACACCTCTTCTTTGTACCTGTTCCTGATCCCACCATGTCCCTGCTGGGGGATTCGCACATGGCGTCGGCCAGGCGCTCGCGCAGCCCCTCCTCGCTGTGCTCCATGGAGGACATGTGGCGCAGACCAAAGTTCTCGGGCCAGCTCCCACACACCTCCAGCAACGTCACGCTCCGGTCGAAGGCACCTTCAACAAGACAAAGGGGACACGTGTGGGACACCCCGGCACCAAGCCCCTTCCGTGCGTGTTGCGTTTTGGGGGTGCCTGAAAAGCTGATTTTAGCACCCGAATTAAGAGCTTGGTGTTACCAGAATGTTGCTAGATGGACACGAAATAAAGGACACTCACGCAGTCAGGTTGTCAGAGCAAAAAAGAAAGAGGGACGTTTATTTTGGGACTTTGATTTATATAGTTTTTGGAGTTTGATCAGGGATTGGACAATGAGGTTGACACCTCTCTGACCCCACTGGTCGAACTAGATGTCCATCAATTGTCCTTCTTCCAGAGAGGAATGTACAGTTTACAAAACATTACTTTTGTTGACATGAAAATCCATGAGAAACTCTGCTACAAAGATGCAAACATCAGAAGGCTGAAAAAGATCAGGGAGACACCAGCACTGCACAGTGGGACCCTAAGGATGAACAAGCTTTGACCAAGCAGCTGTAATCAAAATTAAATTAAAATACAAACCCAGTTCTGGTCTCAACACTGGTGAGAATCAGGAAAGCAGCATAATAACACAAATGGAATGGCATACATATATTTTTACGTTAGACAACTAGGAATTCTTTCTGAAGCTGATTAGTCTGCTGCTGAGATGTTTCTTCCCCCTCCTCATCACAATGGAAACCCTCATTTTGTCTTTGCTAATGGGCAGAACTTTTAGCTAAAATCCCTTTCTTGCTCTGAAACAGAGAAGAGGCAGAGCTGCCTTGTGTCTGATGAAGGAACAAACAGATCCCTTCCCTCAGTCTGGGATATCTGTGGGTTTTCTCTGCTCCTGCACTGGGAAGTTTTAGGTCAAACGTGCTCTAACAGAGGCTCTTTCACCAGCAGCCCCTACTGAAGACTCTGGCTCTTGTGAGGGAGCGCACGTACCTACAGAAGATCCTTCAAATAATTCCCTGACTCGCAGTTATTACCTCATTCACAGCAGGGAATGATGTTCTGCCGAATGCAAAGATTAGATTCTGAATTCAGGATCACTTCAAAGTACAAATTAAAATTATTCCCCTTTATTATACAGGCAAGTCTTCTGCGAAGCCTTACTTAAATCATTCCCACTTGGAACAAGATTACAGTTATGCTTTGTTGCTTCAAGCACATGCCATTTACTCCACTATTAGGTAACTGAATATGCAGCGTTTATTGTGCCTGGTTTCTGCCAGCCTACCGACGGGGGTGGGGAGGGGAAAAATGCAAATGCCGATGTTTCTCAGAGTTAAAAGTACATGAAACACGTCCTTGTTATCAGGCCTTTGGTTTTCCCCTTTGATCAGCCGTCAGAAACTATCTACACTTGTAGTCTGTGACTGTACAGCTTCACAGCACACTCCCTGCCACTGACAGGTGGTAATAGAAAGGGTGAGAGACCAAGCCCCGCGGCAGGCGGCCCTTCCTCTGATAACGCCCCAAGTACTGGGTGATAAGGCTTGGTAAACACTCGGCCAGCCAGTTAATCCATACATCAGCAAAGAGGGGCAGATAATTCTGAACTCTAATGGCACGGACGGAAAGCGCCAGGGCTGGCATTCAGGGATTTATATGGGCTGCCATGGTGACTCCTGGCTCCCGAATTTCATCGGTGTTGATTTATCTCCCGGCCTGGCTGCGGGGTGGATTCCTGGCACTAGAAAACCATCAACACTGAAATGGACCTCTAGAAAACGGGCCCGTGCCTCTCGTGTGATACACGCACTTGAACTCTGGATGAATCCCAGTTTCAATCCAGACGAGGAATGACCAAATATTTCAACTTTTAATGGCTCTCTGGATTTATAAGGTTGCTCCAGTCTACTAATTTGTTTTAAAGCAAGGGTTCTTGAAGCTTGTTTGAGAAAATGCAGGGAGGAGGCAAAGTGATTTTGATGATGTTTAAATCTCTACAGCATTTTCATGATGTCAGCTCTCCTAAAGCAAGGGGAAAAGCAAAATTTGGGGGGTTTTTTTAAGCTTTTTTTTTTCCCCCAAGTCATCCTTCTACAGTTCCATGCAGCCCTGAGACCGTCTCTCCAAGACCCCACGGATTTCAGTTGTTTTTGACAGAGCTGTTCATGTACCCTGAGAGTGATCAGGGATTTTAAACCTGCTCCCAAACCTCAGGGAACATGATGAGCTCCCACAGGTTTGCAGGGCTGCGCCAGAGATGAGAAATCTCCCCTTTCCTGGTGTCAGCCCTTATTCCAAAAGTGAGAAATGGGAGCATTTCTGCTCCTATAAGCAGACATATGAATAATAAGGCAAATGGCTTTTGAAGCTCTGCCAAGATGCCTGCCTTGTGTGTAGAGGGAGAAACTTCATGGAGTGCTGGGCTCTGGCTCCTGAGATCCTTGAGTGAGAGCAAAGGAGACAAGTGCAGTGTTACCTCTGCAATCAGGGCCAGGAGCTGCCAAAACTTCTTAGCAGCAACGTGTGAGGCTGCAAGTGTTAATGCAAATGCAGGTTAGAGGGATTAACTGCACTGAAAGTTTGCTTGTAAAAAAAACCCGTAGAGCTGGGGAAGCTGTAGTTTTATCTTTCCTCCCTTTTCACTCCTTCTCCGTGGTAGCAGTGCACATCTGGCAAGACCATTGATATCCAGACATCCAGATGGGATTCTGCAGCCACCACTGCAGCTCGTGGGTGATCACTCTGCCTGTAACAGGCAGAGGAGGTCCTTGCACCATCATCTGCTCTGTGCTACAGTGGAAGCCACAGATCCCCCTTATTTCAATACAGACATTGATAAAATAGGTTCCAGGTAGAGCTGAACACGCAGAGTGTGACTGAGGTTATTCAGGACATGGGGGTAGGAAAGGGGATGTTGCTTGAGCACCCAGGTCCTTTCCTCCTGTAAATCCGTGGCTCTGTCCCTCTCTGATGTAAACCAAAACTGTTTCAGGAAAAACAAGATTTATTGTCATGGACCTTCCTGTTCCTCTTGCCAGTGCATCAGCAGACAGCACATGCATCAGAGTAAAATAATTAAATATTTTTGCCAAGGCAGAATTAAGTTCCGGGTATTTTTACACCTGGGGAAGTCACTCTGGAGTGTGTGACATGGCAATGGGCTGGTTGCTGCCAGGAGCCTTTGGGTGCTTTGCCCTGCCTGCATCATTCCCTACACACATCATTCCCAACGGCACACGGGCTAATGGCATTAAACTTCCACTGATAGCAGCTCACCCTATCTCTGCTATTTATTATATTGTAATCTCTCCTTCTGGCTGCCTCCCTCTCCCCTTTTCAATCCCAGTATCTCACTTGATAAGGTATCAAATTCCCCATCGCCGGCCAGCCACGAGTTTACAAATAAACCTCGGAGGAGAGTCCTGCCCTCAGAATGGCCAAAGCCAGAATGCAACCACAGCACCAACGGGGCTGAGAAAGCTTCTGCTGATTCCAGGGATTACTGAGGGTTGAGGGGAGAGGCTGACAGCCTGCTGAAACCCTCCTGACAGCCACCAATATCAGCCCCTGACGTGTGAAGCCCAGACTTCCCTGTGTCCCCCCAGCCCGGATACAGCTCTGGCTGGGGAACAGGTTCCACCTAAAAGGAGCAATTCATTTAGGAACAGCTCAAGGGTGAGCAAAGGAGGCATTATGTGAGTCTAGCAATTACTAGTGAAATCCTGGTGAAATCTCATTAAATCACCGAAAAAAAATCTTACTGACTCAAAATTGTGTCAATATTTCATCCTATTGCACGGTGGTTTCAAGCCTGCAGAACGCTCACTTCTCCTTTATTTCTTGAAGATGAAACTGGGTGGGAATGGAGATCATCAGCCTCCCCTGCATGATGTCCAAGGATCATCCCACAACCCCAAATCCACCCAAATGGAACAAGCAGGACCCTTGTCTTGACCATACAGGCAAAAAATGCTTTGTTTTGCAATTCCAGCCCAAATGCTCTGAGCTAATTCTGCTTCATACACAGAATTTTCCTAATAAATCTTTAATTTTTGCCTGAAATCAATCTCCCACTTCTCTTTTTCCACAGATATTTTCCTCTCAAGGAGCACCACCCTTTTCTCTTGCCACTGCTGATGGAGCAGAATAAGGTTCCCATCTTTCTTCTTAACATTTCTTGCATTTTATTAATGGCAAAAGCTTCTGTCATTACTCACACCAAATTACCTTGTTTAGACACACAGGATTTGTCTTTAGCATTGCAACTGTTTCAAGGCTTTTAATATAAAAGCAAAATAAATTCTACAGAAGAAAGGAAAAGAAGACCCACCCTAAACCTTGGAAATCCTTTCATTTCACAGCCCCACCAACCAAGAGTGAGAAAACCAAAGAAACTTCATTTCTTCTCTGAAAAAAAAATTCTAGTAGTAAAAAGTATTTTTACAAAATGTTTTAATGCTTCTAGTGTGTTATTTTTCTAAGTCAAAATAGTTAAGCTAAATCTTTCACCATAGCCCTTTAATTCAAAAGCCAGGGGAAATTTTTTTCATTAAACCTCTGGACGGCTTTGTTTAAAATATGAAATCAAGTAGCTCCATTTCCTGTCTTCTAAGGAACAGTAAATCAAAAAAAAAAGAGAACATTCTCCAAAAATACAGTAATGGTTCTATTAAAGAGCTTGACAGTTTTGAGCCTCACCTTGCATATTGCAACATACGTGTGAGCAAAAATAACGGAGTGGAGAGGAGGGGAAGCGACCTGAGAGTTTTAATTGATAAAAGATGCATCCTGATCAACGTGATGCCTGACCTTGAGGTGCAAGCAGGAGGGACAGAAGGGTTGCCCATCACCTCTCCTGCTTTTCCTGGCTTTTTTCAGCAGCAGGAGTGGGCTCTGAAGGGACTCTGGACATGCTGGGAGCTGCCCAGCAACGCCTCGGCCGGGAGCGAGAACCTCACGGGGAACCAGCATGGAAACTCCTCTCCCAAAGCAGTGAGTCAAACTGTAACAAACCCCGTTCAAACATGAAAGGTTGAACTTTCCTACAGGCTCTGCCAATTCCCTTCCGGGCCACAACTCTGTGATTCCAGCGGGAATGCCACAAAGCGGCCGCTCCGAGCACTTGAAGGGGAATCCAGGCAAATTCTTTATTTGAGTGTGGAGAAGCAACATCCCCCTGAGCTGCCCTGGATCTGGAGGGTCTGTGCTCGTGGCATGTGCTGCTGATCCCCTCCTGTGCAGGGCTCACACGCTGCCACCCCGCTCTCCCACGGCACAGCAGCTCACAAGGGACAGAACGCTGGTACACCAAGGTGTGAGTGTTAATTATTGCCTTTGGAAACCACGGCAGGAGCCACAGCCTTTGGAGTGACTCTGCTCCCTGTCATCTTCCCTCCCACAGAGTTTCTTTTTTTCCAGAACCGCTCACAGTTCTGCTATAAACAGGACATTACTCACCAGCTCTGTATCCTGTGAGTGCATTTAATTAATGGAGCCTTCAGCCGGGGTACCCGGTCCCAACACTTCCAAATGCCTTTGAACTCTTGGCTAAGTGAGGCTGAGAAGTTGCCCGTCCCTCCTCAGCACCACGGCTTGTAAACAAAAGCGCTGTTTGTTTCCCTGTCAGGATTTCTGGATGAGTTTGGGGCAGACCCGCAGCTGCCGGGAGGAGCCGGGTGGCCTCGGGAGCCCCCGTGCCCGGCAGCTCCAGGGATGGATGCTTGGGAAGGAGGTTGCCCATGTGGCCACAAACTCAGGACAGTGGCCCAGGCAGTGTTGGTGATGTCCAGGATCGTGGTGCAGGTCCTTAGGGACCACCCCATCCTCCTCCTCCTCCCCACATCCCAACAAACTCCGAATCCTCTGCTCCCGCACAAGGGGTTAACCAGGGGCTCGGGAGATTTGGGATGGTCAGGAGCACAGCCAGCCATCACAGCCGTCCTTGAAGGCTTTCAAATGCAAGCAAGGCTGCAATTTTCAGAGCTGGAGCAGCGAGATATTTTTATAAATACATAAATCTTTTCAAGGAAAAACAAATATAGAGAAAAGAATGTAAACATTATTGTAAAATGCATAATAAAATGTCTGTTGTTTGTTAATTTTGCTCCTTATTATCCAGCCTATCTGTACCACCGATGTTGAAACTTTTGCCTTTAAAAAATTTTTTTTTATACTCCCTTATTCATTTAAAAATAGTTTCCTGCATGTTATATGAATAAGCAAAACCTAAGGTCCTAAATCCAGGGGAACTTTGAAGTATGAAACCCACGGTCTATGGGAACTATGTTTTCATTAATCAAAGTAGATGTTTCTAAAGCCATCAGATTTATCATGACTGGATTTCATATGTGAAACCCAATATACACACAGACATACACTGCTTGTCCTTTTGGATTAGTCCTGACCTTTTACTCTCCTTTCTGAAGGATCTGCCTTTCCTCAGAGCGGGGCTGCCCTGCTTTGCCAGAGCAGCCTTGACAAAGTGCGTTTCCAACTCTCCGCTTTCCCTGTCTGACTACGAGTCTGGGCTAAGGTCAAAACATAAATGATTAAGTGTATTTATTAAACTCTGCCTTTGCCTTGAATGCTCCCAGTGCCTGTCAGATGCCATCCAACTGCAGATTCCTGCTGCCAGCACACCTGGCCACCAAACCAGGGGCCCCGGTGCCGCTGCAGCCCCACTACCCCAAAAGCTGAAGGGAGCCCCCCAAAGCTCCCACAGCACTGCCAGGAGCTCCTCCAGCCCTTGCTGAGCTCCTGGCTTCCTCAAGGCATGGAGGTTAGTGCAAGGACATGCTTTAAAAACTGGAGGCAGGGTGTGACAACCATCCAGAGCAGGGCTTCAAAAGAGAAAACGCAACAAAACGTGCAGTTGGTGTCAACAGGGAAATTCATGTCGTGGTACCAGAATTTGGCATCATTTTGCAGTACCAGGAGCACAAGACTTTGTCACCTTGCCTTAAAGAACAACACAAGGGGCTGGGGCACAGGTGCTGCCAGAGGTTGCACCCACAGAGAAGGTGTAGCTCACCCACAGCCTGAGGAGCAGAGTGCACTGAAAAAGCAGCTGAGAGCATTTTTCCAATATTGGATGCTCTTTATTTAGCTGCCTAAAAGCAAAAAGAGATGGAATATAACTGGATGCTATTATGATTTTGAAAACAAAGTAGCCCTTTGTAATAAAATTAATTTCCAAGAAAAAACGTTCCCCCTCCCCCTTGAACAGAAAGATTCGTGCATATTTTAACGCTTTACAGAATCAGAACGCCTGGAAAAAATCAGGAATGCTACAACCAGTCCCAAGCCCCCTTAGAGATTAACATTTCTTTATATTTAATCCTGGCATAAAGCAGAGTGTCCTGAAGAACCCAGGGCTCTGCACAAGCCTGCGTTACCAGGTATGAATCTGCACAGCAAAAAAAAAAAAAACTTCACCTGATGTTCTTTCAACCTTCAGGTCTGGAAATTTCATTAAAAAAGGATTCACTAAAGATCTTCAGCACTTTTCAGTTTTTACAAGGTTGGAAATGTTTTCTTGTGGTATTCACATACTTATAATTCTCAGTCCTGGTTAAAATTAGAAAATCCAGTAACTTTCTTTCTTTTTTTCTCCTAGTAAAATTTCCCGCTCTCTGAAGATCTACGACTTAGCTACGCTTACAATAAGATGATTATTGAGATTTTCAACAATGCCTAGAAAATTTAAACACACAATGAATTCCATTAAATCTCAGTGGAGGCTTTTTTAGACCAGCCTTTATTTTGTTTGACTTCTCCTCCGAGTAGAAGTGGTGATTTTAGGATGCTGAAGACTTTTGTGTTGGCTTTGGTGGGGAAAACGCTGTGTGAGATGCAGGAAGGATACATCTGGTATTTCAGTGACACCACATAATGATCCTTCTCTCTCTACATGCCAAGTCATTTTTGAACTCTTGGGGAGAGGTTTGCAGCCATACCCTGTCTTAAAGAGGTAGAAATATGCCAATTCCACTGCAGGGGTTGGAATAATACATTACTTCCCTTAAGAAAACAGATTTATCTTGCTTATTATCAATCTCGTGGCATGTGCAAATGCACAGCTACATACACATGTACAAAGGACACATAATGGATTAGAAAAGGCTCATATTTACCCACAAGTAAGGAAAGATCTGACAACTCATCGGGGTTTTTGGGATAACCCAGATCTTATGTTACACTTCAAGACACAAGCGTGGATTTGTCATTTTGCTTGAGCCTTAGTGGTGACTGTGTGAGCCAAGGAATTTAATTCTGATTGTTTCATTTGAATTAAAAAAAAATAAAAATCTTAAGTGTTGAAAAAACATTGGAACTGTGCTATGTACTAATATATCACTGAAATTGTAACTCCTTCTTGTGTAATAGCAATGGAGAGTGTGGAAAGGCCAAGTTCATCGTGGGTACAGTTGATCTGCAGCTGAATGTTGGAGATACTGGATTTTTGGAACCTGCTGCAAATGAGGCTTTGGGGTGAAGGCTTCCTCATCCCAATCCCAGCTGGACAGAGCTGCATAGCAGGGATGGATGTGGCTCTGTGCCCAAACCCTGCCCCAGTATCCTCAGCATCCTCCACACAGCTCACCCAGTCTGCCAGAGAGACACAGAACTCTGCTGGGCTTTGGGTCTTTTCTTCTTTACAAGTCATTTGCAGCCTGAGAGATGTTCACAAGCAAGGGGAGATAATGGGCAGTTTCTTGCCAGCCAGGAGGGAGCTCAGAGCAGAGCATCTGTGGGGAAGCAGCTGAGCACCGAGGCTCCGGAAACAAGAAATTTGGTTTATATCACTAACAACCCGTTAAGAGAGAAACTGGAATATTTTTTGCATTAAAAGAGCAAATATTTCTCTGGTCTCATATCACCTTTCCCAGATGAAACATTTCACAACCCGGCTGACTTATAAACAGAAAGCAAAATATTTTCCTAAGGTGGATCACTGATCCCACTCGGGGCTTCCAAGCAGTAATTTATTTGTCTTACCTCACTGTGAGATAATGTGCACGCTGGTTCCAAGCTACTGTCTAATCACTGCTTGGACATGGGATAAAGAAATCTCACTTGCAAACACCAGGCACTCGCTGGGTGTTTGGGAATTGGTCACAGGGTGACTCTTCCTCCTGGTTTGTGCCCAGCTCCTGCAGCATGAGGTAAAGAATTCCAGAATGGTTTGGGTCGGGACCTTCAAGACTATCCTATTCCATCCTGTCATTGTCAGGGACACCTTCCACTATCCCGGATGGCTCCAAGCCTTGTTCAATCTGGCCTTGAGCACTTCTAGAGATCCAGGGGCAGCCACAGCTTCTCTGCGAAACCTGTGCCCCTCCCCACCCTCACAGGAAAGAGCTTCTTCCTAATGATGAACCTTCTGCCACTTCTGTAGCAAATCTCTCTGAGTTACCATTTAATTTATTAGTGTTATATCCAACAGGATGAGCAGAGCCTGCTGGAATCACAGCTTCCCCTCAAATATTTTGACATATTTCACAACCAGCATGAGATGGATTCAGGTGTTAAAGCAGAGTGATGGAAATGTTTGTGTTTGGGGCAGCTGAGCAGGATACAGCACCATGAACTCCAGGAATTGGTTTGGAAACTCAGCAACTTCTTAACTGAGTGACCAAGATCAGGGAATGGAGAAGAGGTTACAAAACCCACCTAAAGCACTGAGGCAAAATGGGTTTTCAGGGCTGAGAGAGAGAATTTTATTTTTTACACCACAGAAGAGCTGGAACATCGAGGTTTAAGTACCTCACCAAGGTAACCACAATGAAATCTGCCTGAGGATAACCCAGTGCAATGCCACATCGTCCTACAAGGTGTGAAAACATGGATGGGACCTTCAGAGTCACTCCTGCCCTGGCCAGGCAGCACATCCCAGGTACTCTTCCCTCACCTCTGAGCAATTTGGAAACTGCTCGCTCCAAGTCTCTACATCCCCCCAAGAGCACCAGAAAAATGTGTTTCTTTAAGGGCTACAGAGAAACGTGAAATTTTATGTTTAGAAAGTAATAAAAGCTCAACAAAACCTTAAAACTTGTTTCCTTGTAATCCTTCCAAGTCAGGGAAGATAAATTTCTTTGGCCCGATTCTGAATTCATTAAAAGCGTGTGCCAAGTTGCACGAGCAAATTATCTGAGCTCCAGCAAGGACTGGACCTACAAAGCACTGGAACCTCTGGTGCTGAGCCAGCTTAAGCATATACTTACTTTTAAGCATGCAAACAGCCCCAGTGCCTTCAAGGGGAGTATATATGCTGAAAGTTAAGTGTGTGCTTAAGTGTGCTGCTGGAGCGTGGCCAGAGCACTCAGGAACTCACAGCACCAAGGTCTGATCTCCCCCCAAACCCCATCCAAGGCAGGGATTTCACTGCAGCCAAGCAGGACACAGCTGGGCAGGAGCCAGCAGCCCCTGAATGAAGTTTCCCTCTGCATCCACGGAGGAGGTTTTGCCCTTGTCACTTGTGTTATCCATCAGGCAATCCGGTGGCTGGATAAGGCAGAGCGACGTCGCAAGGTGAGATGATGGAGTGAAAAAATGATCGCGGCTGGCACGTCCCAGCCTAAGGCTTTCGGTCACTTAACTCATCTCCCTCTCATCCTCAGCACAGACTCGACTCAAAGGGCAGGGGATTCATCCTTCCCCAAGCCTCAGGTTGGCTGCAGCAGCTCCAAGTGCAAGGAGGAATCAGGCAGCCGTGGGTGGCTGACAGCAAAGCTTTCAGGAATGAGCAAAAACTCCTCAAAAAAAGTCACACAAGGTCTTTGACTGCCTTGAGTGACAACAGCATTTTTGCACTTGACAATGGTGCTGACCTCCTGCTACAGAAATCACTAAAGGTGACTAGAAGGGTGTGCCTGTAGGGCACCACCCCAACGGGGACGAATTAAAAGGCAAATTTTCCTCACTCTTTCTTACTTTTCTTCCCACAAAACCAGGAAAAAGACAGAAGTGGGTGCATCAACACAAATTAATGCAAAATAAATCACATTTAGGAGGAAAGTCTGAGAATTCAAGTCGTTGAATCATAGTGTGCCATAAGTTGGAAGGACAAGAACTGGATTTTTAAAGTCTTTTTTTTTTTCTTCCTTCAATAAACCCCATTTTGGAGCACTGATGGCAAGAACGTGCTTTGCTCTGGTTTATGATGCAATGAAACCTCTAATGTCATTTGGGATGGATCATTCCACCAAGAGCCACCTGGTACAGACAGAGGGAAGAAGGAGACATTTTGGTGGAAGTCCAAACCATGCCACCCCAAATCCCTGCCTGACCCAACAGATTTCCCTGGATCTCAGAAAAACCATTCAAGTATTCACAGCACTGTGGCCCTGTCCTAGGATGGTCCAAGTGGGTGTTTCTCACTTCCCACTTCCCCAGGAGGTCCTGATTCAGCTTTACAGCACCTTCACAATACACTTTACAGCAGCTGACTTAGGGATGGCACGAAATGTGGGGTCACCCACACCTGGAGCTGCCCCAAAACACAGGGGGAGAGGAGCCCCAGGTCTCTCCTCATGGACAAAAGCATCAAAAACCAGCACTGTGACTGTGACTTTCTGGGCCACCTGAATCCTGCTGCAAAATCAGCTTCAACTCACGAGAATATTTTGATGATTATAAAGATGCTGCTTGCAAAGGCAAGATGGATTCTGAGAGCTGCAGTCTACCATCCTTGTGGACAATAAATATTCCACTTAAATCATGGCTTGTACATATTTGAAAGGATAAACCTGCTACTAATAACCACGAATCAAAAGAGAAGATTCCAATTTTTATGCCAGAAAGCTAACAAAAATCTTCAGTGTGTTATAAACAAGTATCCATCATTATAAACTAAGTTCAGCATGTAAAAACCCAAAGATGGAGTTTATTGTCTTTAATGGCTGAGAAATGACAAGAGTGTTTGGTTGAAAAGGAATTTAGCAAGAAGTAGTTCTGTACAAGAACCAAAATCTGTCTTTAAACAAGAAAATCACTGCTGACAGTTTTACAGTAGAATTAAGCTGCGGTGAACTCTCAGAAGTGGGGCTAATCACAAGTTTCTGGGGAATTTAATGTGGAAAAGAAAGCTGATTATTAGGGAGACTGATATAATTCAGGTAGAAGCTGATCCCATACCTTTTCCAGACTAAAATTATGAGCGAAACCACTGATGTTTTGCAGAGGGAATTGCTCTCTTCAGCCTGCAGAACCGCCTCCTATGGGGAGGATCTGTGAGCCCATTGGATCCAGTGCTGCTCCAGCTCCAACCATCCTCCCAGCAGCTCAAGGCTTCAGCAGGAAAAACTGACTTTAAACCAGAGAGAAGCAAATCCAAGGAGGTGAGGAAGCTGATGAAGATATGAGAGGGATGCAGCGCTCGTGATGATGTGGCCCCGTAAATTCAAGGGGAAGTATTCCTTCCAGTGGGCAAGCTCAAAGGTGGAAGTTGTCCAAGGGGAATCTCTCAAAAGCCCTGGACAGCAGCAAAAAAACACGACCAAAAACTTGGCCAAATGTTTTAGTGCCGTGCTGAAAGATCAAGGTGAAAGGAGCCTCTGAGCTGGAAGCCTCGGAACAAAGACGGAATTTCCTGGAACGGAGCGTGAAGCTGTTCAAACCCATCATCCCAGCTGTGAACTGAAGAAATAACAATAATAACTTTATAGAGAGAGAGAGAAGGAAAAGGGAAGGCGGAGAAATGAAGTAAAATCTTTTGCCAGAGCTAGGTAACACCGATGTCCCAATCTGCAGATTAATTTAAATCAAGGAACGAGAGAAAAAAAAAAATCTGCGGGACGTGAGATGAAGGAAAGGAAATATTTCTAAGCACATTAAGTGGCCAGATTGGGAATGTATCCTGGGAGAAGTCACTTTTCCTAAGCACAATTATTACCTTTGATACATTAAAAAGCTTAACAGAGGCACGAGGAGTTTCCTACATGGAGAATAGATTCCAAAAGTCTGTGAGGGCACATTCAAAGTACGGGGGGAACAGCGGGGCAGCTCTGGTGTCTATCAAGCCATGTTTATTGATGTTCTTGC
Organism: Illadopsis cleaveri; assembly: GCA_013399915.1. Taxonomy (NCBI): domain Eukaryota; kingdom Metazoa; phylum Chordata; class Aves; order Passeriformes; family Timaliidae; genus Illadopsis; species Illadopsis cleaveri. The sequence continues at coordinate 44,187 of VXBB01019046.1, forward strand.
TAGCTGAGGCAAGGTTTGGGAACACGGATCATAACACCATTTTTATACCCTATAAAATACACTGTGAAGTGATGAGAAATGGGAATTGCTGAGCTGCACCAGGCAGGTCCTTTAGAAAGGAGTGTGCTTTTTCGTGAGAGTTTTAACAGCGCGGAGAGCAATTCTCTTCTCGCTGTGAAAAAAAAATTGGGAGGCCTCCAAGGCATATGTTTCACAAATCTCCAAGAAGTGGAAAACAAGATTCCAAGAGGAGAAGTGTGAGAACAGAAGTTCAGGGCGAGCTTCCTGTGTGTCCCACACTGGGGACAGACAAGGCAGGAACCAGCCCAGGACATTTGCAGCCTCCCCAGGCTGTTGGCCTCGTATCTGGTGTTAGGATGAGATCTGGGATTGCACTGGAAGCTGGTTATCCTCCCCGTAATCACAGCAGATTTCATTTAATTGCATTCAAAACAGAAGGCAAAAATGGAGATGTTTAAGCCCACCTGCATTTTCTGCTCACTCGAGCAGAGCACTGCCTTCCCATTCCAGGAGAGAATTAACATCTTAGCACCTTGTTTCTCCAGGACATTTGACCTTTGCAGCTCTACAAACCAAGACACTGGCTAATTTTCATCTAGTTGGACACTGTTAGGAAACTACTGAGGAAGTGAGAGACATTGGAGGTGTTTTGGTGAAATATTTAAACTGGAGAGTTGCCACTGAGCTGAAGGCACCTTGTCCCCAGAGCCCGTGAAGCCCTGCCAGGTCTGGGGATGATAATGACCTTCACGGGCATAATTCCATCTTTTCCAAAAATCAGAGCCAAATCCATGCCCAAAGCTAAACATGCCAGTTCATCAGTGGGACAAGGGACAGCATCACCTGAGAAGGTTATACCAGGATGATCTGGTTTTGGGAGATGGAAGTATGGTTGTAAGGATTTCCTTATTGGAAATGTTTCCAACACACTTAAATAACTTTCTAGCTTCATGTCTGAGTCGTGTTGATGCTGCTCTGCCCAGCCCNCCACACTGAATACTGTGGAAACCAGAGTTAAATAACTTTCTAGCTTTATGTCTGAGTCATGTTGATGCTGCTCTGCCCAGCCCAGGGAAGTCACCTGTCCATCTTATGCCTCAATTTCTCCATCTGTCTAATAGGCAGGAGCTACCTGACTTCAGTTTCCAAAAGTAAATATCTGGAAATGCTCTGAGGTTCCAGTAAGTCAGTGCATATTGCTGCTCACAGAAGACCCCCTGTAGTCAACAATATGACTCTGGAACACCTTGAAAATCCAAACCAGATGAGTTCTGTGCCCATCTACATCAAAAAGCTGCCTTTTTCCAGACTGTGCTCTTGTTAGGTCAGAGAGCTGCAAGGCCCTGGCTTCTGAGGGACGAGCATCAAAAGTTTTCAGCAGGTTCAGAGACCCCATCCTAATTCTCACAGCACCAGAGACAAATAGCCTTAAGCTGAACTGGAAATCTCACTGTTCACACAGAATGCAGTTCACCTCTGTGCTGAGAAGGCCAATATAACATTTAAGACTCGTTTTCAGAGCTCAGCAAGACTTAAGCGGTGCACAGACCTAAGGCCAGCCTTTGGCACAGGAGGGGATTTTACTCCCAATAAACTACCAAGAGCCCACAGTGCAAATTTCTGCAGGACCCTTGACAGGATGACAGCTACAGGAACATAATAATCCAACAGACTTGTAACCACCAAGTCCACCTACTCTTCTCCTATAAATAACAGGTCCAAGACAAAGGAAGTGGGAATTAGATGCTTGTGGTGAATTGCAGAGAGCCAAAGACCTTAAACGATACCCAGTACTTACATCTACACTTAATTAGGAGTGAAACTGCAGACACGAGACCTCAACATGTGGTATTCACATGTGGGCTCAAAAACACTGTCAAAGCCAGTTTTCTTCAGGTTGAAACATGGAGGGTGTGATGCAGGGGGAAGTCTGGAGATGCCTGATGGACATGCCTGGGTACCACACTGTGCCCAGCAGCTCCAGCTCTGCCCTCACACCCCCTGCAAGCCACACAGCTCCAGAGAGGTCCTGAGGTGTCTGTTGGCTGCACTGATTGAGCAGCTCAACCTCAACCAGACAGAATCTGAAATTCAGATGTTAATGTCAGGACTAATAGGAAACAGGACACAGCTACAGCACAACTCCAGTGGTCCAAATTCTGGTCTCAGTTACGACCTGGCGAGTCCAGTAAGAGCTCAGGGAATCTGCATTCTGTTGTGCTTTCATGATTTTGTCTTGTAGACTTAAAAATAAACTTGTAACTTTTTTTTGACCCTTCGTAAAACCCCAGCTTGCTTGATTTTCTCCAGGAGCAGACAGAGATTTGCTTGTTATCCTGGTATTACTTGATTTCAGAGATGCCTGCAACCAAGTCAGGGGTCTGCTGGTGAAAACCCAGCTCCACCAAAACCAACAGGAGTTTTTGCCAAGGCTTTCAGTGAAGGCAGGGTTTCAAAGAGAAAAAATACATCAAAACACAAACAAAAGCTTTTCTACAGATATTTTAAATAGATTTTAAAGAAGGTATTCTGAGAGTGCAACTCCGTGGATGTCACCATCAGGTTGTGGATGAACAATTCATCATTTCTACAACACTGTAGTGAGTTGGACAAGCTCTCTGCGAACAAAACCAGAGACATCTGCAAATCGGATTTAAAACCTTTTTTTTTTTTTTAGACAAAATGATTAAAAGTTGAAGAAACACTTCCATATGGAAGAATCTTACCCCAACAGGTCACCACAAAGACACTTCAAACACAATAAAACAGGAAGTGCTAAAAAAAGCATAGCAGCTCACAAAAACCCCCACAACCTTTTCCACAGAAAAAATATATGTCACCCTGTGTAGAAAAACCATTTGGCAGCATAATGTGTCTTTAATCTGCTCAATTTGCTTATTATAGTAAAGGGTTAGAGGAATTTTCAAGCAGTGGCCAAAAATACTACAATGATATCCTCCCCTTGCAAAGTAAACTTACTTAAAGTGAATTAACTTCTTCAACTGAAATATTTCAAAGCTGAAAAATGCCCCCACTGAAAAAAACCAAGATCTTGGCCACAAAGGGTGGTTTAACTGCTCCAAGCCAGGACCAGCAGTGTCTGCCCAAGCTGGGCTGTGCCAGCCTTTGCTCCTGGACAGCCCTGCAGAACTTGAGGTAGGGGAGCAGCAAACACCCAGCTGAGCTTTTCATGTGCCTCTTGTTGGACTTCAGAAAGGCAGATGCACTTTGAGGCAGCAGGAAAATAAAACATCCCAATATTCCTCTACCTTAGTCCTGATGGTTGCATGCACAGGGCTGGGAGTGGAGCTCTGCTGGCACCAGAGCCCAAATCAGGATTACTCCATGTCAGAAACAAATTGATTCTGAGCCTATTGATCTGCCAAACTGCTTATCAGGTTTGAGAGCCTTTAGAAGTCAAGATAATAGTTAGAAGGGATGGAGATGACCCAGGGAAACCACGTTCCTTTTGTGCCCACCCTGACACAAATGGGCACAGGGCGATTTTAGTGACCATGGCTCCTGATCTCTGCTCTACTGACCCAAGTGTTTGCTCATGTTAAAGCTGATCATTTATACAAATGCTATGGCAATTTTCCATCTTATCTACAGTTAGGAAACTGTGCATGTGATCAACTTGCAGCTGCCTGTGGCACAGCTGGGCACAGAACTGACCCAGGGCAAAGCAGCATCCCCTGGTCTGGCACTACAGAGATGCCTGGAGGAGGCCAACAAAGATAATAAGAGGAAAAATTAAGGAAATCAAGCCTGCCTGCTCTTGATATTTAATATCCATGAGCTAAATACACAAAGGTGCAAAAAGCTTAATAGTATTTGTGGCTGAAATTAAAACTTTAGAAGAAACTTATAGTGAGCAGTAATGTATGCAATGACATCTGGGGCTGTAATCAGCAAACTGCTTTCAAGAGCTGCCAAAGCAAACAGCCAAATAACAAATCCACTTTACAGATCATCAATCTGGTCGGGCACTTGCCAAGGTAAATAGTACAAGGCTGAAGTTTGCTTTGCAAACCAGTGAGCTGGGAGTTTAGCAAGGCCTGCTTCCAGGACAGCCAGGCTGGGGCAGGGTCCTGGAGGGCTGGTGCAGGGAGAAGTTCAACAATCTGACATTCAGCCAGTGATCAGGGGGTGTAGGAAGATGAAATACAACAACATCAGGGATTAAAAAAAAAATAATAGAAGAGATTCAGGTTATGCTCATAACTCAGTTCACAATGGTGATTATTAGTGCTGGTACAACTCAAAGCAAAGGCTCAGCTAAAGCAGAGTTTATTGTAACGCTGCTTTGCAGATTGGGCAACACTTCATGGGAACTCCAAACCTAAGACTGAAAAAAATTAGTAGGAAATGATCCTTCTTTTATTTTCAAATGAGATAAAATCTGGCTCCAACTACCATATTTTACATTTTAGTGAAGAGGATATAAAACATCAAACAGTGATTTTCTTTTTTCATTATGAATGCAAGAAAGATAATTTATGACGGCTGCAAAACATTTATTTAAGAAGCAAAGCCTTTATGTTCTGAATACAATTTATAGGGCTGTAAAAGAAAGAAGTGGAACAACTGCAGCCATAACATGTGCATTTATGAATAATAATTGTAAGTCCATTTTGCTAAATACAACTTCTGCTTCAGAGTTCATTTCTCAGTTGATTGGGAAGTTCTCAGTTGATTGGGAAGTCCTCGAGTGCAACCTCAAATTTTTTAAGCTTATACTTTTGGCTGGAAAGGGAGCTCAAGACAAAATTGCTCAGCAGTTTATGTCAAGAACTGGACAGAATAATAGCCCAATGAATGTGTAATATTGTTCAAGTGGTGAGAGATGGCATATTCCTGGTGGAAATTGCCTCAGCTCTGTCTTCAAGCACAATTATTTCATTTTTGCTGCAGTCAGAGGGTTGCAACACAGACTGAGGAGCGTCCAAGCCAGGACACCCCACGCATGGCTCCTCATCCCTCACCTCAGGGCGAGACAGAGATGGACTCATTCCCTCATTGCAACCAAAACCCCATTGCTTAAGTGCTCTGTTGATAAACATAAGCCAAATGTGATGAAATTGCCCCAATATTTACTGCAGGAAAGGTGACCATTAGCACAGCTGGAACACCATGGGGACTCAAGGGCCGGGGCTATGCCTGCGTGTTTGTGTGGGCACTCAAATGCACAGTTACCCTTTTTTTGGCATTTATTTGCCATTTCTGCTGGGGAACAACACACAGCAGGGTGAAAGCTGCAGGTGGTTTGTCCTTCAGTGCTCAGGAACCTGTAAAGGGGCTACCCCCAACCCCATCCTACCCCACAGCCCCAGCAGCTCCTTCTCCCCACCCTAAATCCCCAAGAGTTCCCACTCCACACCCTATGGTTTGATCACTGTCACCTGTTTTGTTTTGGTTTTTTGTCACGGTGAGAGCCTCAAACAGTTACTGTGAGATTTCAGCTAATCAAAGCACGATGGAGCATGGGAACAATTTAGAGCCAGGGTTGGAAATAACTAAGTGGATCCCCCACAGGCACAAAAAAAAAAATATTCTGATGACGAATCTTTCACACTAATCAAGAGGTCCTGTGCCCATAATGAGTCGAGTCTCACGAAGGTCCGTGCAGCGGGGCCGAGTTCCCAGGGGGTTTTTATGACACCACATGCTTGGAAGGGCTCAAGCCTCCTCTGCAACATTTTCCTCTCTTTATCCCTCAGATTGTCTAACCCCCAAGAGCTCCCTGCCTTCTGTCCAGTGGTCATCTCCCAGCCACCCACCTCCATCCTTGCCTCAAGCTCCAGCTCTACCCAGCTTAAGCCGACCTTCAGTTTCCCCGGGTTTTACTGACAGGGCTATTTTTCTATTTTGGGAATTTTCCCCTTTCTACTGCTGTTACACTGAAGAAAGCCAGCATCTGGGTATCACAAGACAAACAGATAATGGCTGCCCCAAAACCCCCCAGCTTTCAGAGGCTTGGCAGGAGCCCCGGCGAGGAGCCGCCGGTGGCCAAAAACACTGATAAAAAGGATGTGTAACTCCTCAACACTATCCATGATGGAAACAACTGCAGCTCTCGCTGGAGGTCAGGACACACAAGAAAACAAGGCTACATGTGTAGCAGATTACAACAAACACATGGCCCGAGATGGACTCGACAGATCAAATGTTGGAATCGGACGATGACACATGGAAAAGTGGAGTTTAGCAGGGGGAATAAAAAAAAAAAAAAAAAAAAAAGGCAAGGGAGAGCCCATATGTTCAATTAGCGAGATACAAAGCTTTTGTTGTATACCAAAAATAGCAAATAAAAAAGTCTGTTGTCATTTTGGGACGGCCAGATGTGTTTCATTTCCAGCTTCACATCTGAACGTGTGGACCTGCCTGGAGATGAAAGGGAGGAAAGTGTGGCAATGGCTGAAGGGTATAATTACATCAAAACTCTTCCTTCCAAACAATGGGTGATTGCGCTCCCCTGCACCTTACGTGGCCCAGCGCCGGCTGCTCGGCATCCAGCAGGGTTTTACAGGGTTTTACAGGGTTTTACCTGCTTCCCAGAGCAGGGACTGCTCCTTCCAGACCTTTTCTCACCAATAGGACCCCTCCTCATGCCCAGCAGCTGCACAGTGCTGCCTCTCGTGTGCTGCCAGCCCACCACCTTGGCTCCTTTGGTGGTGGAATGACATCCCACAGGAGACACAGGCTGCTCAGTGGCCAATTCAGTCTCCTTCTTGATGGTTATTTTGGAAGATCCCACCTTTTCAGAGGACAGGACCAGGGTTTGCACCTCCTGAGCAGACTCTCAAAGGGCAGAAGTGGATGCCAAGTCACGAGCGGAACAAGAGCTACCTGGCCCACGAGCGTATAAAGCAAACACAAGTCTATAACCAATAAACACAACTCACTTAGGTAGCACTCAAACAAAACCAGATGGGCTCATCTACTGCAGGTTTCCCTTTCCTTTTCTCATTTTCCCCCCCTCACCGCTTTTGAATTGAAATTGCATTCAAACAAGGAACGTTTGGCAAGGATGTGACTTCCCAGAGTTCAGGTGTGCTTCCCTGGTTTGACACGCTAATTAAGGCAGGAGTTTATCCATCCAGCCTTTGGAGAAGGAGAGGAGAAACTGAATCCCTCTGGCAGTGGAGCAGTATGTGCCCTCAGCAGAGCACCTGGTCAGATTTTCCTGGTGGTCACCAGCAGCATCTCCCAGCCCACACCTCCCACGCAGCAGAGGCGCTTCCCCTCCCGGCACGGCTTGGGGCAGGGTTATTATCTCTCATTCCCAAATGGAAAAACTGAAATATGCAGGGATTCAGTTACATGCCCAGGATCACCCAAGAAGCCTGTGGCTGAGCTGGGATTAGACCTTGGAGCTCCCCAGCCCTTGCCCAGCTCTTAACCACAACACCATCCTTCCTGAGTGCTTTCATGTAGTTATATTTATCTTTATGTAGGGTCATCTTGGCTCCCATTATGAAAAGCACATATGGTTTCCAGTCCTCAAATTGCCTGGGTAAGGGTTAAATATTCAAATATAATGTTATTCCTGGCATTTATGGAAAAGTTTCTCAGTGCTGATTCCAAAATCCCATGGCATTTTTGGAGCTGCTGCTCTGTATCACTGATAGTTATAAACAGGCTTGTCATTTCCATGCCTGTGAATTGATAAAAACAAAGTACTTTATCCAAAGAATTAAAATTAGGATAAATGATGAGAATGTGGCTACACATTTGCATTTGCTAATGTTCTAATATGAATTTTATGATCACATAACTGGGATCCACAGAATTACAGGAAGAAGGAAAGCCAGGGAACGCTGCTGCAACAACCTATGCACACCCAGCTTAATCCAGCTCAAATTCCTCATGTTGGAGCACTTTGCCATAAATTCTGAACTCATAAACCCCCTCTGGATTGCAGTGAACAGCTGTAGTACACAAAAGGTTAATCAAAAAAGAAATCACACAAACACCAAAGGCAGACAAACCCCTCTTACCACCCTGATCTCATCGGGGCTGCTGCAAAAAAAATGATTACTAAAGAAATCCAAATGGCAAAGCCACTGTCCCAATCTGTACTTAGGGGATATTCAGGGCATTGCCTCCACCTGGGGCTGTGGTTAAGCACTTTATTCCTGATTCAGCTAAACCAGAACTGCCACAGTTCACCTCACAGCCCCTTTGGTTTTATCCAGACCATTCCTGTACCCACCCTGGTGTACACCCAAACAACTTAATTCTTCTTGTGCTCCTACTCACTGCATTGCTGTGTGTAAAGCCCAGGAAGAAGAAGAAGAAAAAAGAAGATTTACTATCACAGTCTATCTTCTGGGTTAGTAATGATTGATGGACTCTGTGTTTATATCTGATCTTTGTTTCCACTCTGTGCAATGTATAAAGGAAAACGAGGAGTGAACAATGGATCTCGCTCCCAGCACTGTGCTAGGGGATTCCAAGGGACAGCAGCTCCTCATCAAATGCCAAACTGCCACCCCAGGGAGGTGTCATTTCATGTCCTCATGTTTTTCAGCTCTTTTAGGAAGGCTGTGGGATGCTATCAGCAGCAGGGTTCGGGGAGCACTGATAAGCACACCACAGATGAAGGAAGCCCCGTGTTCCCACCTCGTCTGCACCACGTGCAGCTCTCAGATACCACCACCTTGTGCTGCTGCTGCAACTGTTCACTTCAGTGTTTTCAAACAGATCAGCCACAAGACCCATCCAGTCAAAACAAGGGGAAAACACATTCCACATACCGAAGGCAGTTGGATAAAAACCCTTCCTGCACTCATTAAATACTGTGTCAGACACTCACCAGGCACCACACTTTTCAAAGAGCTGTCTGTTGACTCCATGGTTGCTAATATTCAAGGTACATTTAAAGTAAATAGGTTAGGGAAGCATTTGATCTCATTGCTGCCTAGTGCAGAGCCCGGGCAGGCTGGATTTCCTGGTAGAGTGAAGCATTCTGAGATTCCTTGAAATCTCCACTCGTTCTCCTCTATTCCAGCACTAACACCAGTGCTGCTCTGGGGAAAGGAAACTGCTGTGGAGAACAAAAAAATCAGTGTGATGCACTTAACAACTCCTAGCTGTGGCCCCAGCTCAGCAGAGGTCCAGGAACTGACTGTAACTGTGCTGCCAAAGGCTCAGCCAACATCATGGGTTGCCCAAGGAGGTGGAAGGTGCCCCATCCCTGGAAATGTCAGCCTGGACGAGGCTCTGAGCAGCTTGGTCACTGCTGGAGCTTTTAAAAGTCCCTTCCACTCAAACCTTTCTGTGATTCTGGTGGGGTGTGAGCTCCCATCCCTGCCCCAGGCAGTGCCAGCAGTGCCCACTGAGCTGCTCACCTGCCTGGCTCTTCAAAAAGAGCCCCAAAGGTCACTTGGGTTTAGTGGCAGCTGCAGGAACACCCGTTCTGGCATCAGAGGTCATTTGAAAAATTGCCTCTGCTGCATCCATCTCTGACTTGATCACTGAAACAATGCAAGAAACACGAAAAAAACCCCAACCCTGACCCACAACCACCAAAAAGTTGCAGCAGCAAAGCTGAGGGGAAATGAAGCATGGGGTTGGAAGGAGAAGGCAGGGTCAGGGAAGGGCTGGGAGCCTCTTAAACTGGCTTTGCTGCGGGATAAGATGCTCATGTAACTACACCCTTATTAGTGTTATTTTTTTAAAGCTGGATCATTTCACAGATCTGCTTTAAAAACATGTCATAAATGAGATCTGCTGCAATGGAGCAGTAATGTGTGCCTACAGCTGGAGCCTGAGCAGAGCTGGGCTAATTTAGCCCAGCTGAAGACCTGAGCCTGCACTACCCCAAACTTTGCTTCACCACTCTGAAAGGGGGAAAAGTCCTAATTGCCCATGCACTGCTCTTCCCTCAAACGTAACCCCTGTCTGGAAGATTAATTTTCTTGGTATTAAAGATTAAAAAAAAAATAAAAAAATTAAACAGCCCCTCCAAGCCATTGATTTAATTTAAGGTTTCGTTTCGAAACACTTGGACAATTTCCAGATCTTCAAAGTTTTGACCAAAAATAGAAAGCATATTCTGCAACTGATTTTAAAGATCTGTTCTGTTTATTTACTTATTCTAATATTACCACAAGTGCTCTTTAAAAGAAAAAAATGACTCCCAAGGGATTCCTTGCCATTCAGCCCCTGGCAGGGAGGCACCTGCACTCCTCATCCTCATGCAGGTGGTGATGAGCTGGCAGGGAAATGCCCCTAACTACATAAAGGGATTACCTGGCACTCTTTAATGGGGTGGACCAGAGCCCTTTGGCTTTTTAAGTACCTAAATGGCTGAGAAGTGCCTGAGAAGAAGTCCTGGCATCCCTGCAATGCCCCGGACAGCGGGCAGAGAGGCAGAGGGATGGGAGCTGGAGCTGTGGTGCTGCAAGGACACAGCTCAGCGTGACCACACAGCCCAAGGCATTGCTGCTCTGGGAGCAGACAGATCCCTTCCTGCACACAGACCCCTGCAGAGGGGGAAGAGAGGAAAAACAACACGCTCAGACAGGCTGTCCTGTCAAAGCCTCTGTGTTTTCCCTCTGGAAGATGCACAACCGCAGCTCCTGCCTCTGCCACAGCATCCCCAGCGCAGCCTCGGGCAGGTCACTCCATCTCCGAAGCTGTTCCACAGCTGTCTCAGCTGCACAGACAGTTCATTCCTCCTCGCAGGGCAGAGCAGGGCTCACTAATGCCTATAAAACAGTCGGTGCTTTCCACATGCAAGTGTGAGGAGGAGGCGGGGCGGTGCTGCTCTTTCAAGGAAATGTTCTGCGGCAATTACACCGCGAGAGACACCCCGGCCCTGCCAAGTGACAATGTTAGGAAAGTATGTAGACAAAAGCCAAAAGACAAAACCCTTTTTAATTATAATTTTGGCAACTTGAGCAGCGATTCATATTTACGAGGCTCCGTGCAAGCGACTGGTGCTGCTGCTGCTGCTGAGGGATGCGCACGGCTTGGGGTTTGCACGGGGCTGGGATGGGAGATGGGAGCTCAGAAATTCTCCTGCTGGGGTGGGACATGAACTTCCTGCTGCACAGAAGGAGGAAAAAGGGGATGGGGAGGTCAGAAGAAGTCCTGTCACTCCGTTTGGATGGCTGGGAAGTGGCTGATGGAGTCAGGATCCAGGGATGCTCGGCAGGACCCTCCCTTCCCCACCTTCTCCTTAAATATTTATGGCCCTTGTTTTATTCCTGACCTTCTTGTTCATACCCTGGGCTAACACTCCACACGTTTTTAAACATAGCATTTACAGGTGTTCTGGTACTTCTGAGGGGTTGGGGGTTCTGTCACCCTCCTGGGCAGCACCATGGCCTGCCCTTCACCCACGGCAGCAGCAACTTCTGCTCCTCTGCCACATCTGCCTTTTGGACACGTCCTGCATAAATAATTTACTGTGGAGACAGGGTAAAGTTACAAGGCATTAAATCTTGCACTTCCAGCTTCACACAAGTTTTCTGGGCTGCTGGGCCTGGGGCTTGTTTTGAGTAGCCCGGAGGGGGAAAAATCCACAGCGTTCCCATGATATATGTTAAAGTAAGCTGCTTTTTATTTCAATTTGGGGAAAGTTAAGTAAAGCAAACCCTCAGATCTAAGCTACAGGATTGAAGGAACAGGTCACAAGGAAGCGAGGAAATTCAACCATATCCACATGAATGACTTAATTTTGGTTTCTAAACCCATATCTGATTAACCAAAGACCTCCATTTTCATCTAGTGACTACATTAAATATAAACAGACATCCATCACAGAGAAAAAACCCAATAATTACTATCTGTTGGAGCCATCACTTCCGTGCCATTTGGCAGAGACCTTTTCATGACATCCCCATAATTTGGCATTTTAGGGCAGGGAGAGACACTGCTTGACTCTGCTGCTGTGGCAACTCACTCCTCTCACAGGAAGAGCCAAAAGGCATCTATTTCCTTAAACCCCCGAGCATCAGTGGAGTGTAGTAAAAGCATAAAACTGTGGCCAGATGCTTTGAAAGCCACCAAGCCACTTCTTTTTTTTTTTTTTTTTTCTCCCTTTTCTCTCTGAAGCAGCTACACCCAGTGAGTTCTCTGCACACTCAAGAGTCAGGCAGAGATTTTCAGTCTGACTGATGCAAAATATAAGGTCTTGTCACCAAAGTCATCCTCTGGGAAGTCTTTCAACACTTGGCTTTTGTGTCTATTAAGATCCTTTTCAGACCTACTATTATCTGTGACAAATCAGCTCATGGAGCAATGTTTCTCAGAGATGTTTAAAAAAGCAAAATCCAAGTGGGGAACCTCTAACAGATCAAAATGTCACTGATATAAATATGTTCTAAGGAGCAATTATCCATAATATTCTTCAGTTTTACATTCCAAAAGGTTTTTTTCACAGTTGTCATTAGATGGCACTTTTGTTTGTTGGCTGAGCAGAGACACCAAAAGCCAGAGCAATTACACAGAAATAGGATTTCAGGCTATTTCTCCCTCTAAAACTGGTCCCTGTGCACTGGGATGGAGGCCCTCAGCCAAACAAAGCCATCCTGTGCACAGGGCTACCAACACAGTGCTCTCCTGACCTCCAAATTCACTTATTTTAATAAAACATGCTGCTCCAGCCAGCTGACATTTATTATGCTTAAGCAATATAAAATAGAAAAGAAACATCTATGACCAGAAACAACCCTTCAACTCCCTTTTATTGCCAAGGTTCTGAAATTCCTTTTTCCCCTTTTCTCTCTGCTAATAACAGCCTCCCTGCCCCACCTTGGTGCTGCAATATTGCAGGAAATTCCCCCAAAAAAACCCTAATGTAGATGGCAGCTGTGCAAGTTTAAAGCTGAACAAGGCTTTAATTTCAGGGGATTGAGCTGGACTGCTTCTGTGACCCATTCCAAAGGTGCAGACACTTTTCCTGCTCCTCACAGAGCTTTCCTCGTGGTCAGGCATTGGAAGGTGATGGAGTCTCCAGCCCTGGAGGTGTCCAAGGAATGAGAGGATGTGGCACTCAGTGCTGTGGGCAAGGTGATGATCACTCACAGGTTGGATTCAAAAATCTTGGAGGGCTTTTCCAGCCTCAGCAATGCTGGGATTCAGAGCTGAATGAATGAGCCACTCTGGAAAACCCTGGAGCACCAAGGGGATGGTACAGGATGTTAAACCTCACTTCTCAGAGCCATCCTGCTCCAAATCTGGGAGGCAGGCAGGCGAGCAGAGGAGCTGTGACTTTAAGATCCCAACCCTTTTTCCCTGTGCCCATATATCACTGCTCCATGCTGCGGTGGCTTTCCTGCCTGCTGCTCAAATTTGTCCAATTAGACACGGCCCCACAGGGTGGAATTCAGTGTGAAATGTGCCTACTGATGTCTGCAAATGAACCAACACAGACGTGCTGCTTTAAGGCCTGGAAGTGACAGGCAGGAAAAAAAAAAAAAAAAAAAAGAAAAGCCTGCCTGGGACAAAAGCAGGAGGGCTGGCTGTGCAAAAGCCAGGATCAGCCTGTTAAGGGATTCCCAGACTCAGGAAGGTAAAGTGTGTGAGCTGCTGTGGCACTTCACACCTCAAGCTGTGCTGTCTCACACCACTGACCCCTCCATGGCGACATAAGTCTCAAGAAGAAGCCAGGATTATCTGTCTAAGAGTCTTACATGTGTCATGTAAGGTCAGGTGCCAACTGCAATGTAAATTAGTAGTTAAGAGTATTGGTAGCTAGACAGATGCTGGGAGCCTCAATTAGAAAGAAAAGTCAGATTATAAGTAATTAAGAGATACAAAAAATGCTTCAGGAGCTAAATACCTTAACTGCCTCCAGTGTTGGGTTGTTTTTTTTTTTAAATAAAGCACGCATTCCTGAGCTCTCCCAGACTCTGCTTGGAACATCTCTGTAGAGTCCAAAGCTGGTCTCCATGCAGACCAAAATCCCTGGCATGCTGGTGTCAGAAGGAGCAGGAGGGGAATTCTGGAGGCAGGTGTGTTTCTTGGGCACAGCTCACCACCAGCCATGGCTTTTGCTGCACAGCTGCTGGAAAAGGGGGAGCTGTTCATCCTCTGCCACCAATGGGTCAAACAGCTTTCCAAATACGTGTGTACTTTAATAATTTAATAATTTCTGGTTTGAATATTGTTAAAGAGGAAGAGTGACATCTCTATCTCCCTGGAGAAAGAGCTCCTTCTCCTGCTGTCCCTCCCAGATCCAGCTAAGCATGGGCATGTGCACTTACAAGTTGCTGATGGCTTGGTGACCTGAATTCATTTTATAAAGACCTACAATATCTACAGCACAGAAAGAAAATAAAACCATGCATCTTCTTCTAGAGACAGGAAAACCAGCGTGGAAAGTCTGAATGCCACATCCAGGTGAGTTTGTGGATGAGCTGGGAAAGGTCCTGCAGCGTTCCACCTCCCTGCTTTAGGTACACAATATTTGTTTTAAGAACTGTGCTAAAAAGCTTTCCTCAGCCTGGAAGAAGCTAAGCAGGCACTGAAGGAGGTTCTGGATGTGGTGGCAGAGCCATGGCCCCGTGGGATGGGGGCTGTGGGGAGCACTGGCCCCGTGGGGTGTGTGTGTTACACTGCAGAAAGCGTTAGAACACACGGAAACCACACACTTGGGCTCCTTATCACAGCGCTCCAGCTTTGAAGAAGCCACTCACAATCTTAAAGTGTTTTTCCTTTTCTTCTTTTTTTCCAGGCCAAAAGACTCTAATGGGCTCCTGAGAGCTCTGTGACACTACAGTAGCACCTGCAAAGGACTAAGGAACACTTATGTCAACAGGGAGTTCAAGGCTAAGGCAAGCACTTCAAAATCCTGAGAAAATCCTTCCAGAATAGTTTTGTGTTTCAGTTTGCTTTGTTTTCAAAATATCCCCTTTGGGGGGGAGACGCTCCTTGTTATTTGACAAATCCTTCTGTATTTTCCCAACCATAAATCATGGAAGGAATTGACAACCTCCTGACATTGATTAAATGGCAGCTGATCCCTCAAATTGTATTACCATTGTTTGTACAACACCTAAGGTTCCCAAATGCTGTTATGCCCTGGACAGACCTATAAAAATCTTCTGTCCATGGACCTCACTCACATTTTCTAGCACAGCAAATGATTAGGAACAAATAAGTTCAAGCAGAAGAGTGTGGAACTGAAAATGCTGTTGCTGCCATGCAGATATAACATTTGAATGGGGTAAAAGAGAACCATATAAAATACATGGTCCATGTCAAAGGATAACTGGATTTTTTTTCTTCTAGGAAAAAAAAAAAGCATATTTATGGTAAAAGTATTACAATGCTACTGTGTGACCTTCCCACCAGAGGCAAAGGCCCTGAACTGCCCTGTGATGTCAAAGGATGCCTAAGACAGAAGCATCAATCACTCAGATAAATGAAACTATCTCTGTGTTTTTACCTTTTTTCTGTTATTTAGAATCACAGGACAGTTTGGACTGGAAGGAACATTTAAAGGGGATCTAACCCAGATCAGGGCAGGGACATCTTGCTCTAGACCAGGCAGCTCCAACCTGGCCTCCAACACTTTGAGGAACAGGACCAATTTTTCACTGATTTCTTGATGAAAAGGCCACTTTTCTCCCTCAATTAAAGCTCTGGAAAAGTTCTCCACCAGCCTGGACAAGGAGCAGGGAAGAGGAGACTGGGAGGAAAATCCCTTTGGGAGGCAGCAGGGAGGAGGAGCCGCTGGCACGGGCGCCAAGCCCCCTTCCTGCAGGAACAAGGAGCTCTTGGTTATCAGCAGGGACAGGGCTAATTGCAGAGCCCATCTTATGCTCACAAGTTTTGCCACAGGACACGGAGCACAACCAACTCCTTTGTAATTTAGATCACAAGTTACAGAGATATTATCCTGTGACGATAAAACTTCCCTTCTGCGACAAGCCAGGGCCGAATAAAGGCAAGGGAAAGACTGGGAAAGTATTGTTAACATGAACCTTTGGAAGGGTTTCTGCATATTTTTGTCACCCTTTTGTCCTTTCAGAAGCTGTGTGGATGGTCATGGCAGGGCTGGCTATGTTATCTTATGTACTAAATCCGCCTAGATCTGTAGATGATGTCTTAGGGGGTGAAAAAGATTAATAAGGAATCACTCCAGTGGCTTTAGGACAGCTAAGAATCTTAACCCATTTAACCTCCCCTAAAACACACAATCAGATCAGAGGAAGTTGTAGGAAACTCATTTCAAAGACTCCAGGCGACACTTTTTAGGTCAGATTTACAAAGCTCATTAGAATGAAGGTCTGCTACTTTAGATTTTAATACTAAGACACACTAAGAAACCCTCTTGCCCCATTTAGGAAACACACAAAGCAAAGAATGCAAATTTTAAAAAGAAACTTAATCTTAATGCATGTGTTCTGCCACCAAATCTGTGTAAAACCCTCCTAGCTTATGTTCTTATGGAAAATGGGAGAAAACACATCAAAAAGGGACAACAAATGCCTATTTATTGACATCTTTTTATCCTTTCAAGTAGGATGGACAGAGAATGTGATTCTTTGCAAATCATATTTGTTTGGGAAGAAACTGTACTACTTAAGTACTGACTGTTCTGGCCCCTGTCACCTTCCTAAAAATCTGTTTTTCCTGAAGGGGTGAGTGTGGAGGAGCTGGAA
Source organism: Illadopsis cleaveri (assembly GCA_013399915.1). NCBI lineage: Eukaryota > Metazoa > Chordata > Aves > Passeriformes > Timaliidae > Illadopsis > Illadopsis cleaveri. Next base: position 60,830 of record VXBB01019046.1, read on the forward strand.
AGATGTTCATGGATTTATGGCCACCTAACTGGACACTGACTGGGGTCAGGTCCAAACCCCAGCTACAAAAAGAGGGGAAAGAATGAGGGTGCTCAAAGCTCCTGCTCTGTTTTGTGCAGAAAGCACAAGAACTGAAGGTGAGCTCTTCCTGATCTTCTTTGTGATAAGACAGCGCCTCTTAAGTAGAGGAATTAGGACAGAAAAATGGGGAGAAAAAAATACAAGAGGAGCCTGTAATTTCATAGCTTAATATAATTGTACATATCTGGCCAGATTTTGGTCAAAGGGAAATGGTATCCTGAAGTTGAAATAAAAAGGAAGAGATCACTTTGTGCAGTATCAGAATGACAAGCCATCAAAATTCTGTGGTTAATTAGGAGGAAAAAGCCCCGTGTAGAATGAGCTAGATGGCTTGGCAAACTTTAATTTTAATCTTGTGATATCTCCCAATAACAAAAGGCCTCCACGATATATCAAACAAATTTATAAATGTATGATCAATGCATTTGACATGTTATTTAATTAGGATTCTTCGTGACAGAGACAATATGAAAAACTAGTGTCAACATTCTGACAGTGGAATAAATAAATAGATGTAATTATTTCTCCTACTGATCCCTGATGAATTGTAATGTATCAGGCCAGACTGCAGACCAGAGTTCTAAGGTTTCCCTAATATGATAGAGTTTGATGTAAGGGGTGTCATGTATCCAATATTTTGCTGTTTTATTAGAATAAAAAGCTCTCTGGGGATTTCAAGTTCAAATGGTCACAAGTCTCCCCCCCTCCATTCCTATTGTGCCTAATGCAAGGATAAGCACTGAAATATGTTTAGAAAAATGCTAGTGCAGCTGGAAGAAGCCAAACATTAGCCTGCATGAATCTGAGAAAAACCCAAACCACCCTGGGCTTGTTCAAAATTTACCCCTAAATGTGATATTTTGGTAATTTTTCTCTACCCTAACCCCAGTCTTGGAAGAGAGGTTTGGCCATACAAGATACAGGATGTGTAAGGACACTTCTCAGCGCTAGGCTGAGAGTTTTTTGCAGGACAAACCCACTCCCTGCAGCAGAGCTGGGCCTCGAAATTCCTTCTGGAGGAGATGGAGGATCCGGAGCGGCGGGAAGGGCTGAGGGCAGCCAGCACAAGTGTGGCCATTATCACACAGACAGGAAAGAATGCACTATCTGTTCCCTTGGCCAAGAGAAATTAGAGTTAACATTTAACATGAGGGAACGGACTTCAAAGGGACAGCCAGCTGGATGTGAATAATGGCAGATGAAAATGCTAACAGCAGCAGTAAGTTGCAGGTGGTCGTGTTTGGCTGGAGAGAACATCCGCCGCTGAGGAGCAACCCTGGGACAAGAGTGCTGGAGAGGAGAGGAGAGGAGAGGAGAGGAGAGGAGAGAGGAGAGGAGAGAGGAGAGGACAGGAGAAGACAAGAGAAGACAGGAAAGGACAGGAGAAGACAGGACAGGGGAAGACAGGAGAAGAGAAGACAGCAGAGGACAGGACAGGAGAGGGCTCTGGGGAGCTGCTCTAGGGGGGACATGAGGCAGGGAATCCCACAATGTGGAATGGTTTGGGTTGGAAAGACCTTAGAGAGCGGCTGGTCCATGGGCAGAGACACCTTCCACTAGAGCAGGTTGCTCCAAGATCTGTAGATAATCAGTATTTCCACGGAATTCCCCACTAAGTCCTGCAGAACCACACCTTCCTCGTGGGCTAAATCCCAAATCCAGCTCTGTGCACAGCAACAGATTTGGAAGGAAAGCCTGAGCCTTTTTAACTTGGTTGGAAAACACTTGAGCAGGTGGGGATGGCTCCTCTGGGTTTATTTCTGAATCTTGAACTACCCCAGAGATCCTTTCAAACCTCCTGATACAAAGCCATGGATGTGCCACCTCCTTTCCCAGTCAGCTGCTGCTTCACACAGGAGATCAACTGTATTTTAGACAAATACCCACATTCCCATAAATTACATCCTTAAATAACTTAAATTAATTAAATTAATTAATTACCTTAAATTAGCTCAATTTAACACAGGTATTATAATGATATGATTATTACTAGAAGGAGGTGCCAGAAGCAGTGAGATTATGTAGAAATCATCCTCTCAAGTGAGTTTTGCTGGATTTTTCATTACTTTTAAAGGCAGCTGAATGTTCTGGTATCTCTGTTCATATTGACCTTACCAAAGAATTTATAAACAACAGCTACAGAACTGGGATAAAGGTAACTATTCGCTGCCCATTTATAATATAAAAACTCATCAATTTTTAACAATTTTGTTTCACTTCTTCAACTTAAGCCTGGGACAAAAGGCAAATACATGGTGGCACCAGTCCCTGCGGGAACATTTCATTCTCAGCCTGTATCAGAAGCCAAACAGACCTAAAATACCAACTTACAGAAGCTCCTGACAGTGGGAAGAACCTGCACATTCAGTACCTGAATTTACCTGTGCATTGTGGGCTAGTCCTGCCCTCAGCTCCCTTCAAAGCAGCTGGGATGCAGATAAATAAATCCTTGACCTGCTGCACAGACAGAGCAGGGCCAGAAATATCTGCAAGGCAAGGGAAGGGAAGTGCCACAGTGCTGTGTGGCAGGAATTTAAAACGGAATCTGAATAAGGAATATGAGTAAGAACTAACATAGAATAGGAAAATTGCTGCAAAGTGAGTTTTAGACAATCCTGCACAAGGCAGCAGGGCAAGATTTGCTGTGGTGCCTGTTTCGAAGTGTTCCCTTAGTCCCTAAGTATTCCCAGTGTCCCCTCAGTCCCTAAGCAGATGATGCTAGTTTTAACAAACGAAGCTGGATTAATTTAAAGTATTTAAAGTGATCAGCAGCCCTTGGGTTAACAAACATATGTCATTTTCTCCTAAGTTTTGATGAAAACACCCTGCCAATCTGGGCTCCACGGGCAAGGGAGCCACCTGAAACCTTGGCTACCTGCCCCTGGTACCTCGGGGTGGCTGCAGCAGCAGCTGCTGTGGGATTAATGGATGGCAACCTTCAGGGAGATGGATTGGGGAGGTCAGGGAGATGCAAACGGCCGTGACACGTGCCATGGATCACTGTCTGCCCTGCCCAGCGCCTCCCAACGCCGCAGCCCGGCCCAGCCAGCCCACTTAGGAGAGCTAATGGGTAAATGCATAAAACTATTAAATGCATAAGAATCCTCTCCTAACCAAATGGCAAAATAGAATGAAAGTTTAAACTGTTAATTGAATAAACCTCTTAAAGGCAGAGTGCATCAGCGTGCGGTGTTTAGCGGTTCTTCCTGGAGGTGCTGCGGGATTCCTGAGGAGGAAGAGTGCCTGGATCACTCTCCCTTCCCAAAAATCAGGCTCAGCACCATAATTATCACTGGGAGCTGCCTCCCTCCACTTGATTTTAAATGCAGAAAGGCCTAAAATGGTTATTAATGTTTAGGTAAAGGCAATGAGCTCTGAATTCCTGGTGCTCTGGGTGCAGTGCTGCATCAGCCAGGAAATCCTCCTCCTGCAGCCTGAGTTAAAGACATCAGGAAAGAGATAAGAAACCAGGAATTCTCTGCTTGCTTACAGGAGGACAGGTTGCCCTGGTTGGCTGTGGTGATGCTGGAGCCTGAGGATGCTCTGTGAGCAGAGCTGCACATGCAGCCCTGAGTAACATCCCAGGATTTTGGCCTTTCCTAATCATATGAACTTATTTCAGAAGCCTGGGAACTAATTGCAAAAGCATCCTCCAAATACTGCATTTGGGCTTCATTTTGGACTATTTGGGCTTCATTTTGGACTATTTTGGACACAAAAATCTCCTTGCTGCTGTTTCAGAGGGGTGGAAGCTGCGATAATTGACGTTTTGTAGAGATTTCCTGGGCAATAACTGGCTTCTCCAGAGATAAGCACTGCCTTTGGCCTCACGCTTTATCCTCACAGCAACAAGATTACTGCCTCATAAAACAATTGCAAAGCTACAGCACCATTATCCTTTAAACAGTAAAGAAGAAGGGAGGGGGGGGGGAAAAATGATTTATGAAAAATACCATGATCCTCCCTAACCGGGGCCCAACGACAGCAATTCCAGCGACAGTAACTAACCTAATGGTGCATTAGGAGAGCACAAAGAAGCAGATTTGGCCACTGAACCGAAGTCATTAAAGATTCCAGCAGCTGGTTTCACAGTTAGGAAGTGCTTTTTGCCTATCTGAGCACAGGACACAATGGAAAGTTGTTTTATGATTTAATGTCTGTAAACAACGCGACTCCTCGGATAAATCAATAAATCATCGACGGGACAGAAAACTCAAGGAGCTGAGGGTGCCTTTGAAATGCAGCTCAGCTAAGAAAAACTGTCAGATTCCAGCCCAAAATAAATCTGCATTCATGTATTCTACAATAAATGGATGAAATTGAAGCCCATAGCATTGCTCTTTTTTTTTTTTTTTTTTTTTTTTAAATTGATGCAAATGCTGTATTTGTTTATATGGAAGGAGAGTGTGCCTGGTCACCTTTTATGCCAACAAATTAGAGAAAAAAAAGAAGGGGAAAAAAAAGGAAATTAAGGGGAAAATAGGAAGAGAAGGAAAAAGGAAAACAAGGAAAAAAAGGAAAATAAAAGAAAATAGAAAAGGAGAAGAAAGGAAGGGGAAAAAGGAAAATAAGGGGAAAAGGAAAAGAAGAAAGAAAGGAAAACAAGCGGGAAAAAAGGAAGGAAGGGAAGAAAAGAAAGGAAAGAAAGAAAGGAAAAATGAAAAGAAAAAAAAGAAAAATAAGAAGAAAGAAAAGGGAAAAGAAAAATAAAGGGAAGAACAGGAAAAGAAGTGAAAATCTAATCTCCATCTATATGTTGCTACAAAGGAGAGCAGCCTTGAAAGAAAAGCATCAACATCATGATTTTTTTCCCTATGAAAATCTTTTGCCCTTTGAGAGCCATATAAAGTTCCCAGTATATTCAAATACTAGTGTTCAAATTCAAAATTTATTATATTCAAATATAATAACTCTCTGCCTGGTGGTCAGTGCACCACCTAAATGAAAGCTCCTGGAAGTGTGGAAGAGCCACAGGACAGCAGATAAAATCTGTTCCTAGTCCTCATAATTATTCTTAGTTCAGATTCACAGTAAGAGGAGCTCCATTACTGAGCAAAAAATTTGAAAAAAAAAAAAAAAAAAGGACAGGAAACTATTCCAGTGCCCGAAAAATTGAGCCTCTGGGATGGAAGGTCATTAAATAAGGCCCATTAGTTTGTGGCACTTTAGTGACCAAAGGGGAGTCCAGGAAAACAGGGCTGGATGTGGATCAAGATGCTCTGGTGCCAGGAGGACACTGGGATATTGTTCATGGGGCACGGGGACCTCAAACAGAAATGGTGAGCGGGATTTTCCTCGCCTTGCCTACAATACATATGTTTGTCCAAGAAAGAAATAGCTGGAGCAAGAAGACATGCACGTCTGGTGTCAAAGAAAAGCCTGTCTGTGTCACATACAGTGGAGAAATTGTTCAAGAATAGCTCATCTTTAAAGGAAGATCCCCCCAATAATGCTGCCAGGCTCTGTGGCACTGGGGTTTTTGGCTGCGGAAGCTCTGCAGCACGAGGAAAATCCGCCCTGGGCTGGGCTTTAAATGTGGATATCTGACATTTCACTGCCTTTTCAAGGCTTGCTTCAACTCCTCTCTTTGTCACCAATGGTGCCATTGAGCCTTGTGCTCCCTCAGATCCCCTGGGCCTGGCTGGCTGCCACCTGCCCAGGAAAAGTGACCATGGTAAAAGTGATACCAGGTAAGGAACCAGGAGATCAATCCCTGCTAAATAAAGAGTTTGGAAAGAGCAGCATTTGTCAAATGTTCAGAATTGTGTTCTGGGTCATAATCAGTGAATACAATTAGGAATCAGAGGGTTAAAATGTTTCCCATCTTCATCCTATGTTGACTATGAATCCACTTATTCCTGCAAGTGTGTCTCTCCCACCTCTGACAGTGACATCTCCTTGGGGCACTGCAGCCCCTAAAGCCCCTGCCACACTCACACTGCTCCAACACCTTTGGAAATAAAAGGGAAAGACTCCCTTCAAAAGCCCAAATTCTGGTCTTCATGAGACCAGAAATGCCTATAATTCACTGCCAACATTTTTCACTCGTGACCTCTTTATTTGGAGTTCCCGATTTTCTTCATTATGTGCTTCTAATTTATCATAACCTGAAGTGCTTCAAAAGCCTTGCACATTCTGACACAACCACGGGCAAGGTATTGCAATGAAATCTCAGAGCTGATTCATTTTCTCTCCCCTCTGACACCAGAGGTTTATGTAATTTAGGAATAACAGAGCTGCTAAAATTAATGGCTGAAGGGCAAGGCATTCTCCTTGTCACATTATATATAATGCTCTGGTTCAGCAAAAGAGTAGCTGGATTATTTTGATTCTTTACTCCTAGTTAATTACAATTAAAAGTAAGACTGTAATTACCTTTCTTGTAAACTTTGGCCTTAACTGCTGAGCACAGCAAAACAGAAGGAGGCTTGGTTAACCTCAGTGGAAAAAAAATAAAGGTTTTCTTCTGAAATAGCTGGAGCCTGGGCATTCAGGGGGAACGTTCCTGGGAGGGTGAGACAAAAGGCAAACTGAGAGCCAGCATCACACAGATCATTTACAAACCAGCACAGCTTCAGGTGGGAGGGGGCACAGAGGACTTGCTGACCCCTCCTGGGGACACATGGGCCACTGGAGTCCCCAAGAGCTGCGTTTTCAACTCAAGGGAGTTCAATAAAAAACCTCCCCTGTTTCCACTTCTCACTTTTTATTTATTTGAACAGTTCACTGCTATTGTCTGCCTGGGGAAAGCAGCAGCAGCTCCCTGTGCCTGCTGCAGGGATCTCCAAGGGATTCCCTGTTCCCCTCTGCTGCAGCCTGGACAAACCCCACACTTCATCCTGACTTTGCTGCCAGGAGAATTCCACTGTCCCCATTTCCCTTCTTTCCCCTTATTTCTCTCCCTAAGTACAGAAGGGGCATCTCAAGGTGCTCCTAACAGCAGCAAAAGGATTTTCCTGTGCACATGGAGGAGCCTTCTGGAAAAGCAAACACGTCCAGGCTGGGTTGTCCTGAGCAGACCCACGGGTAGGCTCTAAGTGCACTGGCTGAACTGGTCTGCCAGGAAACAACAATCCATAGGGAAGGGAGACTATTTTATTCCATTTTATCCCATTTTATTCCACTTTATTTATGTCTGTGCCAGGCCCAACCCAGCCTGGACGCCAAGAGCCAAGAGCTGGCACTGGGAGGCAGGCAGGGGAAGGCTCAGGGGCTGCCATGAACTCCCACCCACGGTGACAAACGTGCCATTGTGGCTCCAGCGCCTTGAGACAGAGGGACAGACAGCAGGGAGGAAAGAGGGAAGGAAGGAAGGAGCTCTGGAAGACAAAGTTGTTCTTTGGACAGCAATTATGGATATTTAGAGCTTTGAATGGACAGTCACGGGATGAACTTTTGATTTCGCAGTGTGTAAACACTTTTCCCTCTATGATTCAACACTGAGGATTCTGGGGAACACAGCTAAGCCTTGGAATAGCCTCAGTCTTAAGCACCATTATTTATTTTTTATTATTGAGAGAATATCTAAAATGTATGCACACTAAAAGCTCCATTTCTCCAGAATTAGTTAATTTTTCAAGCATTCCATCTTCTCCGGAGTATTTTCTTTGGTGTCTTTTTTAAATCTTTACAAACATTTGTATATAGATTTAGTAATAAGAAGTGTAGGAGGAAAGAAACATAAAATAACCCAAATCCCTGCCCAACAAATGCTGCTAGTACATAAACTTTATAAATACAATGTTGGCAGATTCCGATATATAAAAAGGTAGCTAAAAAAAAGTAAGAGCCATAAATAATGCCAAGTAATAAAGGAGGTGAATGTTTTTGTTATTAGATTCTTTCATTGTATAAATCTGTTTAATAAGCTGGCTAGGAATCATTGATAGAAAACAGACTGCTCATGGTGTTACAGATCAACCTGTTCTAAATGTTCTTTCCTACACTCCATGCCAAGCAATACTTTTTACAAATACAATTTAAAAATTGAATGTTCTTTCATCATCCAAAGGGAGCAAATAGCACTAAAAGTCAGAATGCACCTTTTGAAGAAGGCACGACACGTGTCTGTACCAGCAAAGCAGAAAATCTTTGTTTTCTAAGTGTTTAAGTCTGCTCTGCTGTGATTCAGAGTAATTAATACCATACATCTGATTCGTCAAATGTGATCAGTGGATGTGTAAAACTCTTGATTTAGAAGTCTTATTTCCCAACATGTGTGTATTTTTGGAAAGCCCTATCATATATTTTTCCTCAGAAGTCCATGTAAAAAAGCCTGCAGTAACATTGCACTGTAATGAAAACTAAATGTTGTGAAATGTTATTGAGGTCAGCGATGGGTTTGTGACGTTAATCTTTGTACACTATTGGTTCTCATTACTGTGGGGTATTTTTGGTTTTCATTACTCCTAGAGGAAAGGACAGAAAAAAACCAAGATGCTGTAACTTGAAAAAGGAATAAACACTCAAAAGGAATAAACACGTAAAAATGAAGATGATAATAAGAGTAAAAAAAAGAAGAACCCTTTAGGATGTCATTGGTTAATAAATTGCTGAACTTAGAAAAATCGCCCACATTAAAATGTTAAAATGCAAGGCAGGCTTTTGTGTATTATTATCCCACGGACAACATTATTTCTGCTTTACATTTTTTTATTGCTGCATCAACTTCTAGAACAGGTGGTTCAAGTGTGCAGCTCTCAATCTCTTCATAATCATCTCAGGTTCTGACCCCAGCCCTGATTTGAAGGAATACAGCTCCAGTTCCCATGGCTCCTCAATTTTGGGAACTTCATTCAGTGATTCACCAAGTGGTGCTCAGGAAGACACTGAGGTCTCCAGCAAAGAGTCCATTCTCAGAGTACATCTGAGAAATTACAGAGAAAATGAAATTAAAAGAGAAATCACATCATGAGAAACAGAAACATCAGAAACTGCATCATCAGAAATAGAAATTCAGACAGGATGTGATTATTACTTGAATTTACGGGGAGTAGACTTGCTCCCAGTGGTAGAGACTGAGCTGAAGGAGAGGGCAGGAGAGCCTCTGCCTGTGCAGCCCCTCCCTGAAATCCCTGACACACTCAGGATTCCCTGAGCATCACATCCAGGCAGGCAGGGAGCTCCCAGCACCTCCCAGGGCATCCTCACACCCTGTGAGGACACACACCCCACTGTGGCTTTAAAACAAGCTTTAAAAACTGAAATGAGCCCCTTTTTCAATGAACCTGACCTCTAATGAGATGGAGATTTATCACAGGGAGCCCTTGGAGGATGCATAAAAAGGATAAAAAGGGCAGAAATCAGCAAACATTGGGAATCCAACTCATCTCTGTCCATCAAACCAACGAGGTGTGTCCGGGCACAAACTCAAATGCTCAGGGGCAGGACATAGCTCTAAATCAAAATCAATTCTCAATCTAAATCTAAATCTGAATCTAAATCTAAATCTGAATCTGAATTTCAGCTCTAAGTCTCTGGCTGCAGTCAGCCCAGTTTGCTGTGACTGGGAGCAGCCACCAGCCGTGACCACCGTGCCACAGGATCCCACGCCTGGCATCCTCACCCCGGGGCTGGGCTGGCATGGGTGGAAATGGTGGATCAGGGGCTGACCCCAAAGCTCCCAAAGGAAGGGAGGACAACTCCTTTTACCCTCCTGCAGTGCCCCGTGGAGGCACAGAGACCTCAGGGTGCCCCAGCTGCCACTTTCACAGCTCCCCCTGACCCGCTCTCCCCGTGTCAATGAGCACTGTTTGTAATACTCCCAGGAATGCAGAGATTTCCTCAAGTGTTGTGCACAAACATCATAATATAATCCTCAGGGCTTCAAAGCCAATCCCAACTACTAATCCCACAGATAAACAAAGCTAAATCTCCATTTGCCTGCAAAAATAATGAGCAAACATTAGGGCTATCAGTGCATTGGAGGTCCTCAATCTTCCGAGGGAAGATCTCAACTTTCACCCAATTTGTACAGTGACACTCTAATCTACTGGAAGTTGCAAAATCTAATTAAAATCAGGGAAATTGAGGTAGGTAAACCTTTCAGAGCAACTCTGCTAAGATTCATAGCTGTGCTCATCTTCATTTCAGAGAGCTGTTTGCAAACTTTGTGCTCATAGCATGGCACTGCATCCCTCTGCCTGGTCTAAGTGTTTCTCCATGCTGTATAAAATAGATTTATAGCTTGAATCCTTACTTAGGGTAGAACATTATTGGTTAGGTTGCCTGTGACATGCTCAGGCTGTCTCTGAAATAACAGCATTAAACTTCCTTCACTCCCAAGGGACACTGAGATGGGTTTAAGCTCTGTTGCAAAGAACTCTTTCAAACAGACACCGAGCTATAGATTTACTACAGGTTTAAGGCATCAACAGGAAACATTCTATGATCCTAGGAGCCTCTATTTTAATTTGAAATAGTAGTAAATTAAAATCTACGCTTTTCAGCATATTCTAATTATTTGCTAAAAAACTCCTCTCAAAAACCCCAAATAAAAAACAAATAACAAATGCTTTTTCTGAATCCAAACTGATATATTGAGCTTTAGGTAAAAGATGGACTATTTGTAGGATCAGTGATGGCAGGATCTAGTCTGCATGGAAAAGGCACGTGGATCTGGCAATTACAAATGGGTTTAGAGATCAAATGGAAGGAGTTTTGTTGCTGAGATTCAAGTTCAAGGCTCTGGGAGCTGTGTACAACACAGACTTTTACTTATCTCTTCCAGGAACAGCACAGTGTAAGGGAAGCATAAAGTAAATCCCCATTTGCTAATCTGGCAAATGTTATAAAACAGTAAAAGAAAAAGGAGAAAAATCCTGATATTTGTCTGGTTTATCTCACTTCAAAGATCATGGAGCAGGAGAAGGGATTTTGGAGATGTAAGGAGAAGCTATTTTTAAAAGCAGTCACAGGACTGTGAAATAAGATGTAGGTTTCATGGAAAAAAAAGAGTTCCAGAGTTTTTGGCCGCCCTGCATCTCCAAACTTGATTATTTCAAAGAATTCTTAAGGACAATTAATGAGAAGCGACCATGAGACTTTAACCAGGATCTGATTAGGAAATGAGACAGAAAAGTTTGGCACAAAATGGGTGTTGAGGCTTCAGCCACTGCCAGGACTGGCTGGTGACCCCAGGCTTTGTCACTCACCTGTTCACACTCATATCTGTTTGTGGCACAGAAGGAAACGAGGGAGAAGCAAGGAGAGGAAAAGGAGGTTCAGAAATAGAAAGGCAGAAGTGGTTTCACCAGGTGTGCCCTGAAATGAGAGCATCCAGCTCCCCACAGAGAGGCTCCATCCCTTTTCTCTCAGCTCCAGGAGCTGAGGACGGTGCTGGGGAAGTGTCTGCTGCTCCTGGCTCCCAACAAAATCAACAGCACAGCTCCCCTGACTTCACAGGGAACTGAATTAGGCCAGTGTCAAGAGCTTTCCAAAGACTCATCCTTAAATCCTTGGTGCTCGTAACTCTTCCTGAAGGAAAGCAGACAGTCAGTCTGTGTGTCCACACAGGCACCCGAGCCCTCAGTTAAAGGGGCTCCACCTAGATGAGCCCCACAAGTGATTTTACCCTCTGAATAAGCTTCATCTTGCCCAATTTTTAATACTGAGAAAATGAAGCATGTGAGAAGAACCTGGGAACAGAGAAATCCATCAGGAGAGGCTGCTCAGGGACAGCAACCTCTGAGAGAGCTGGGTAAGGGTCCCTCCAGCCCTTTCAGGGTGCTCCAGCCCCCCACTTTCCTTGGAGAAAACACCCACGGAACAAAAAAAATTACAGGGAAAAGTTCCTTAAAAACCAATCTCTCTTTGGAAGATGTGCTGCAATTTAATTAAGTAAAGGCCCTTCCCCAGTGCTGGACACACACCTGTCCCTGGGCTGCTCTCTGTGACACATCCAGAGGTGTGTGAAATCCAGCCATGGTCTGTCAACAGCAGGAGGGAGGCTCTGGGCTCCACTGAAGAGGTTGCAAACATCTGGCCTTTCAGTTCAAATAAAATTGATTTTCTTTAATGTAAAAATCTACATTAAAGCCAAATCAGACATGTAAACATCTGACTAAAAACCCCTCCTCACTCGAGAGCCAAATTGCAGAGAGTGTGGCTGCTCTGCAAACAGCTCTGAGCCCAGCGAGGCAGCAATCAGAGCACCTCCTCTCCTGAGCATCACCACCACGACTTCCAGCACTGAATTTGCCCCCTTTATTTCCCAAACCACTCCGTTCTCACCCTGCCAGGGCTGCTGGGCACTCCTCAGCTGCAGCAGAGCAGAGCAGTGTTTCAGTCACAGGTTCAACTTGAGAACCAGGGCATTTGTTTTCTTGTCTGATCAAGGTCAAAACTATTAAAATACCCTTAGGTTCTCAGTCTAGTGAAATGAACTGGTAATACATTTGGCAAGTTAATCTGTGGATTGCCTTCTCACATGAGACCAGCTGTTGTGTTTCTAAGTACAAGCAGTATTTACCTCCAATAATGAAATGACTGAACGTAATATGAAAAAAAAAAATTACAAAACCCCACCAAAACAGCGTTCCCTTGCCTACTGCACAGCCCTGGGTTACACTCACAGTCCTAAAAAACTGATTTGTCAAACCCATCAGAAGCGAGGATGATCATCTGGATACCAGATGAAGTAAAATACATGTAATTATGAGTTGCCCATTTGTTCTCTTTTATCTCCCACATATCTCTGCTTTGCTCTCAGCTACGTGTGCATGTTTATGTGTAACCAAGCATTTAGCTACAGGCCTAAAATCCAGGCTTTTATTACCACTTTTACTGTAGTCTAGCACGAGAGAGTTCTTACTTCACGGCACACTCAGGCAAAATAAAAATCTGGTGACGTTCCTTTAGTATTTTAATGCACAGCACATGCACATGGACACACTGTGCATGTATGAACAAATAAAAAATACAGCTACAGTCAGATATGACATGTTTCCAGCCCCAAATACAGCCTCAGCTTGTCAGTTAAACATGTCCATAGCTGAGAAGTATAGAACCAAATGTGATTTGATTCTACTTCACCTAATTTCCTAAACAGTAGGGGCTGCTTTTTTCCCAATATTTATTATTACTGCTATACAGGAACTGGGGTTTCACTTCTACCCTTTGAATTAGGATGGTATAAAGCACCAGAGGTGTATTGGTGAATATTTATAAAGGCAAAATATTCTCTTTTTTAATGTATTATATGAACAATATTTCACAGCATATATTTACAGTATAAATATGATAAGGAACAATCTGAACAGACACATTCACAAAAAGTCTGACAGGAAAACAGAGAACAGGACAGAGGAGAAATGATAAAGGAGGAAGTAGGAGAGATTATAAGTGACAGTGGAGGAGGATGAATTTCCTGGAAGATATTAGTTTTAAGGAGGGATTTGAATGAACAGACAGAGAGCTGCTGGAAAAGTGGTGGGAGACCTGCAAACCTAAGGAAATGATACCTGAGGGTGAGCAAGGAATGCCAAGGAGAACACAAATGAGGAAAGATTTGGGAATAAAATCAGGCACGAAAATCAGTCTGGGAACAGACAGCAGGACATGACAAATGAGCTCCAATTCTGTGGGACTGAGCCCCTCTCTAATAAGGGATTGGCACAATATCCCAAAATTTCCTGCAGCCTGCCCTGGAGAAAGGGGAGGGCTGAAATACTGAGAGCAGTGGTTACAGTAATGGGGGGTTTGCTGAACTCCTCAGTCAAAATAAGCCATTTTCCACAAGTCTACCTGAAGCAAATACAGAGCAAATCGACCCCAAATACTTATGTGCAGGTGGGTCATTACTTCCATTAAAAAAAAAATAAAATCAAAACTCTTTGCATGTTGGAACTATTTCAGACTGCTGCTAAAAGCTCTGGCTGAAGAGAACTCCTTTCTAACTTCTTTTTTTTTTTTTTTTAACTGATAAAGAAGATGTCTCTATAGAGCATCTGCACAGAGTCATTGGGGGTATCCAGCTGCATTATAACATCCTGCTCAGATGAGCCATAAAGATTTCAGTGGCCATTGCAAAGCAGCATCTCCTTCAAGATACTGAAGATATTCCTGCTCATGAAGCTGTTAGAATTGCTCGGAGACGTAATTCCTGAATTTAAGCCAGAAGTTTTTCATCTCCTCTACTGAGCTGCATCCAGGTGCTCCAAAAAAGCAGGAAGGAGTTTGGCTACTGCAGGGAGCTGGCATTTTGGACACTGGAATTCCACATCAGCTTATCTAAAAATGAAATGCCCACTGCTAACAGATGAGAAAATAGAACTTTTTTTTTTGCCTGGCTTGTTTGAGGTGACCAAATTATGGACACAGTTCCTGTAAGTCCCTTAAAAAGTCAGTGGAGGAGATAAATCAATTCCAGCTTTTTTTCTCAGGTGCTGAATCCCATCTGGGATGGATCCCAGCCTTGGGGCATTCATAAACACCCACAATTTTTTCCAGATATAATAACAGTTCACACTTATTGCCTCCCATATGGTCATTTAAAAACACTGAATGGAAATACTCTTGCTCTCAGTTTTTAAGGGGAGAGTGAATCCAACCATGAGAAATAGTGGAAAAATCACAAAAAAACCTCCTGTCTTCTGCATCTCCCTTCTGCCCTCTAGTTCTCACTTCTTCCCCCACACATCTGAATTTTCATTTCAAACATCCACACACCAATTAACAGCCTCAAAATCCAGCTTTTTGTCCACCTCCCTCCTGCCAGTAGTGAAAAATCCCTGTGTTTGTGTACAGGCTTGGGAAGGTGGTTTTCTAGTCAGAAATTCTCTCTCTCTCTCTTTCTCTCAACATCCTGAGTGGGAAGATGGAAGCACTGCCAACAGGAAAGCTGCACAGGGAGCAGGGCAGGAGAGGGACTGGATACAGCAACTAAAAACTGCCTCCAGTGCTGCTCCTCCAGGGCTGCTCTAAATAGATCTTTTCCATGCACGGATCCCAAGTTTCTCCCTACACCTTTCAGTATATTTAGCTCATTAGAAAGCCCCTTTGCAGAGGTGCTAAAACAGAAAACCAGGATGGAATACTTCAACCCTGGCAGATAAACTGCGAGGCTGAGCTCCCCAAACTTCTCCAGACTTCAAAGCCCCGCAGATATTGTTTAATCAATGAGAGAGCTGCAAGGCCAGCTGTGTTCTTCTGTTTGTTCTTACATGCTAATCCAAGTTTACCAAAACTGAGGGATTTTGCATCTGGGCTATCTGGATTCAGGCCCACTCCTCTGGTAACCTGTCCTTGGCCTCTCCTTCCGTCTCCGTGGCATGTTCCACCCCTCTCTCCTCTGTCCCTCGTGCTTTTTTAGTGCTGTTTTCCCTGTCAGGGAGATCAATAATTGCTTTGTCATGCTTCAGGACAAGACCTCTCTGCTGCTGGGTTCCTGTGCGAGCCCACTGTGGCTTTGGACAGGGCTGGCATTTACAAACAGCATCTGAAAGCTCTGCGGGCCCTTCCTTCATAAATCTCCTCGCAGATCTCAGTTCTCTGCAGCTTCCTGCTCTGTTTTAGGCATGAACAAAAAAAAGATGAAGTGCTTCTAAGCTAATTCTATGCAAAGCTGAAATAGATAAAAAGTAAAGTTTTCAGGTTTCAGAGACCCTTGTAGATCTCTGTCCCCAAACCAGAACCAATCTTTTCCTTTGCCCTCTGCTTCTTTGTATTTTACCATTTCCTATTTTATTTGTGAGAGCCTGAACAGACACCAAGCACCAGGAGAAGAAAAATAAAAGCCCAAATGGGTGTTAGGTAAACAAGGCATGGGGTCCAGCGTTGTTTAGGGTTGGCACTCCTCAAGAACAATGTTGTTTGGCCGGGTGGCTGCGAGGCAGGAAATAACCTTTGCGAGCCTGTGACCCCACTGCTGCCATGGAGAAAAACAACCTGGTAAAAGCAGCTTTTTGCAATGATTTGCCCCAACAAGGAGCTCAGGGCTCTGGTGAGGGCAGGCAACCTCTGCTCAGAGCCTTCAGCAGAAGCGTGATCACCAGTTTTGGCTTTTATCCTGTGGGTTTTTTTCCCTTTTCTACAGAACTAGCCTAACAGAAGGCAGCTTTTCCTCTGAGTGTTTCACATTTTTCAAGTTTCAGTCAATTGTGTCTCTAAATCCTCTCAAGAACTCCATTCTGGGAGCGCAGGTTGCCTCTGCAAAGAGGATTCTTTGTCATAAAACTGCTATTAGGGTGTGAAAAAACACCCCAATTTCATGGCTCCTGGAGTCAAAACTGACCTGTCCCCTATCCCACCTTCCTCCCCTCATCTCCTGGCAGAGGAGAGGGAGCAGGGAGAGCAGCAGGGGCTCATCTGGGACAGATGCCACCACCACAGCCCTTTCTCAGGGTGCTCCACCTGAGAGGAAGGAAATTGAGATTCCACCCCAAATCCCAGCAGGCAGTTTTGAGGATTCCCACATCTCCCAAGGATTAAGTCACCACATGCACAGCCTGAAGTGCCTCGAGGTCTAGAGCCAGGCACTGTTTTTGGAAGGCTGTGTAGGAAGAACTGCTAAAAGGTTAAAATCCTTCTTAGTTTGCCCCAAAGACATTCACAAAGGGGTTACAAGAGGAGAAATGAGAGGTGGGGTGAAAGAAGGATCCAAATGAGCTAAAAAGAGCTTGGTTGTCCTTTCCCTGACAACCAAGGTGGTTCAATAGAAGAAGAGGGTTTATGTGAGCTTGTTTTAAATTTTGACACCAGGCCTGTTATCTACACTGCTCATAGAGAAAATATTCCACCCACTACACAAACCCACTGGATTTCCTGCAGCAGAAGGGAAGAGCAGGAAGGTCCATGTCCACTACACCATGACTCAAAGCTCCACGTGGCTTCTAAAACAAATTTATTATTTCCTAAACAATTTTCAAGCCTTGGGAATATTGAAATTCTCTCCAAGAAAGCTGAAGACAAAAGCACAGAAGAGCACGGTATTATTTTAACAGCGGTCAAAACCTATCCCTAATTTCAAATCTATGCATTTAAGGCAGGGAGGAAACTTTTGAGCATTTCTAGACCATCCTGCCACACTTCTGCCACCCAGCCACCCACGAGGGCAGGCTGGGGATGTGCTGGGCACACCAGGAGTCCCAGCCAAGCTGGGCAAAGCCCCTGGAGGGGCAAAGCCCACGGGAAGCAGTCAGTGCTACCACAGCAGGATCACGCTCGTAATCCCAACGAGATAATCACAGATGTTGTGACCCACTTAAAAAAATGAGTTCATTTTCCACATATCCAATTTCAGTGGCTTTTTAGGACATTACCCCCCTGTAGGTTTACGGGCAAATGAGTGCTCAGCTTATTCTCCATCATTTTCTGCACCAGTAATGCTATGCCATGGGAAGTGTGAAATTAGTCCATAATCTTTAAGCCTCTTGTTTTCTGGATGACAGATACTTGCTTTGCTAACAACCCCAACCTCCTTGCAGGGCTGCATTCCCTGGGAGCCAAAGCAGCACATGGAATTTTATGTTACCTTGCCAGGCATAAATCTGGGCCAGGGGGTGGACAACAACAGCAAATAACTCCCAACTTTTCACAGCCCCCCCAAAAAATGGTTTTTAAGATCAACCATTCCTATTCGATCCATCTTTGGCACGGGTGCAGCACTTAAGAGAAGTTAAGGAGTTCCAAAAGGAGGGGAAAACTAAGGGATCAAGTGGCACAAGGAGCACAGAACGTATTTTTCACCAAGCTGTCCTTGCAATTGCACCCTGTGGTCAAACCATGCCAAACTCCCAGTGCCCAGAAGATGCCACAGAGGGCAGGAAGCCTTTCCCTACTCCAGAGCTCGTTTTCCACCTCTCTGTGTCAGTGTCACCAGGTGCCCAATTTAAAGTCAATTCCATGCAATGCTGAGCCTGATGGGGTAGCCTGGATTTCCTAATCCTACCTATGCCTCTGTTTTTTTCAGCAAATACAATCAACATGGAATTTTTTAATAAAAAAAGGAATCCCAAACACTTACTGTAACTATTTTGATTCTGCTTCTAATACAGGTAGATTAAATATGAAAGATTCACTTGTTTGAGGGATTTTTTATTTCAGTTCTGGCTACTTCTTCCCCATGTATGGAAGCAGCACAAACCTATGTGTTAATTCTGAAATTTTCTTTACATGATATTTTTGTTGCCCTTGTAGAAGAGAACACGCAGAAATTCCTTGTATTTACTCAGAAAACGCAGTGATATTTGTTTTAATCATGCTTGTCCTCTTTGAGCTCCTTTCCATGCAATGTATTTTTGTGTGACAGAACCCTCTGTAAGAACAACTAAAAAAAAAAAAAAGCTGTTTATTCCTAAATTAACATTACCTTCTACCAGGGAGAAGATGACCTTTTCTTACATAAATGACATGCTACTTCCAGCCAAAATATCAGTTAATTTCGATTTGGATCATAGTTGAGTAGAAATTTGGCCAACTTCTCTCTAGATACAGACACCACCCTTGCTGATGTTGCTGCCCTTGGAAAATCCATCTTTGGGAAGTCCATCCCGCTGCCAATCACCTCCCAGTAAAGCTCCTGCCACATGAGAGCAGGCATGAAGTTCTTCCCAGATTTCTTTTAAAAAAATGCAAAGTTAACAATCTTCAGAAGTACATTCTTAGGCTGGACACACTAAAGTATCCTATTTCCAAATTATTCCAGTTCACCAATTACTTGGGTTTAAGCAGCCCCAAACCAAAGCAGTTCTGGCACAGCAAAGTTTATACTTTTAAATGTTCCAGTCGTTGCCTTAGATTTAGAAGGGCTTTGCACCTCTCAGGACTTGGCTCACATGTTTCAGAGGAACAGAGATGAAAGACAGTCAATGCTGATCACGGAATCACAGAATTATTGAGGTTGGAAAAGACTTCCAAGATCAGCAAGTCCAACCTTTGGCCTAACACCCCCATGCCCACTAAACCACACTGGGAAGTGCCACATCTACTGATTTTTTTGGACACTTCCAAGGACAGTGACTCCACCACTTCCCTGGGGAATGTTCTATCCAGCAGTGATGACCCAGAGAACAGTGACTTACTGAACTGCCAGATAGCAGAAAGAATAAAGGGGAAGAAAAAAGTATTTTTTAAAAATTATTTAAAATTGCATTTTACTTCTTCACATATCATTAAAAATCCCCTGATTGGAGCACTTTCCCTTTTCAAAATGGAAGCATCTGCTTCCAGAAGAACACGCTCCGCCACCTCGCAGCCAACGCTTTACTCCCTCTCTTTCCAACCCAAACCACCAGACTGGTCATTGCTTCCCACTTCTCCCCAAACCACTTTCAGCAGGAAAAACACACACAAACATGGGGTGAGAGATCTTTCCCAGCCCTGCCTGTGGGTGGTAAGGAGGGCCCAGCCCAGCCCAGCCTTTCCGTGCGAGGCGACGGCTCCGCTCGGGAACGCGAATCCGCAGGGCTGTGGCAGGTTCTGCTTTTTTCCAAAACGCTCTCCCCAGCTGCAGCACATTACTTGTGGCAACTTTTCTTGGATCTTAAATGGGTTTTGAAGCCATGCTGTCAGCTGCCTTCATGTCACCCCGCTATATTATGATTGAATCTCCTGTTCCTTTTATAGAGTTGTTCTCTCCTAATAAAACACCAACCGCCGGCCGGGACGTCGAGATCGCTGCTCGGGGATGTGATAACCTCCTGCTCGGCTACACCGTGCTCTGGGGATCCTCCAGTGCATCCCTCCAGCCCCAGAAACTCGCCCTGTTTATACAAAATCCTGACCCCACCCCCATTTCCAGTTATTTTAAGAGCTCACGCTTTGGAACTGGGCAATATTCCTGAGCACATGAAAGAACACACGGAGTACAAACAGCTATAAATGAATATCTGCAGTTCATTGCGGCAGCCGCCTACAAAGGTGATACCTTCAAGCTGTTTGTCAGAGGAAAGCAGCAAAAAAGCTGTTACTTGTCAACTTTTGGATAAGATGCATTGCAAAACAATATTCATTTTCCCTGGCAAAGGCAAAAAAACCGCATTTTATAGGTGTGAACTACTTCCAAACTTCAAAACTGTATCGTAAATGAACTGTGAAGGGGTAGAAAAACACTCCGGGTACGGTGGCAAGGAAGCAAATGACTTCAAATGTAGAGAATTAAAATAATCACAGTTTATTTTTAATACGTTTAAAGACTAAAAATATTTTCACCTTCCATCCTACTGCACTTGAACAGAATCCATCAACAAGAGCTTATAAATCTGTTATTCTTAATGGGTTTCATGCCAATGTTGTGTTTAAAGTCATGAGACTAAAAGAAAAACTACATTCCTGGGGCATAATGCTGCACACTGAAACAGAAATGCTTTGCTGAAATCTAACTTGACAACATTTGTTGTTAGGATTTCCAGGACTTTCATCAGGGATGTTTCTCAAAGAATCCTGTCTCTCAGAAATTGTTTTTGTCGTGGTAACAGACTCGACTATTAATGAGAAAACAGTAAGAAGCTTTAGTGTCCTAATGGATACTAAATGACCTGGAGGATCTGAAACACTTATGTGCAGAAAAAATACATATGTGCAATTCCTCTGGCTCGGGAGATTTGTTAGGTGGGATGCAATGCACTAAAGGAGGTAACTAAATACATGTGGAAAAACAACACTGTTTTACATAAAAACAATCCCATTAACCTAGCACGTTAAAAAAAAATTATATCCTGCCTAATGTGACTTTCACAAATCTGAAGAAATCAGGTCATAACTGTAGATAAATATGCAGTGCCTTGAAGCCTCTGAATGTCCTCAAGACAGTGAGGCTACGAGCAAACACTGACATTTGACACAGATACAGCTGTTTAAAATATGTCTTCATCATACTCAGATGGAGATAGAGGCAGAATAAAATTCCTCCAGAATAAATCCAGAGGTTAAAAAAAAGTAATCTAAAACCAGATGCTGCAGGACGTGCAAAAATGAAGATGCAAATTTAATTTTGCGGACCTGGAGGGAAATCCCCGCCAGCGTTCACGCTCAGTCCACCTTTACTGAGGAGCCCGCAAAAGTTCCTCAAAATCAACAGCAATAAATATTTTGAAGGAGGAAAACTCTGTAAAGTCTATTCATTTTACTTTCTGAAATGGTGCAAAAATGTTACCTACTCCCTGTGCAGTTATTAGTCTCCGTAATGTAACATAACAGATACTTTCTAAATCCTTTTAGACCTTCTCCCCCTCGCTGGAAAGATCATCATTTTTTTTTTATTTTTTTTTATTTCAAAGTGGATTTAATAAAGAAAAGGAGTGCTGTTAAAGTAATACGTGAGGCTTTGACATTAAGCAGTGCAACCCTGCAGAGTCGGCAAGAACAGGGTCTCTAATCTCCAGTGATTTATAGAGGGCTCTTCCTTCATCTCTGCACTCAGGGAGGGCCAAAAAGTTTAGAGACAGGCTGGCGTCCCCCTTGCTCCACACCGCCAGCTCCTGCTGGCCAGGCTGCCGGCACAAACCTTTAACCACTTCACTGCTGGCTTCCCCTCACCCATTAAAGGGCCTTTTATTTATTTGTATTTATAGAACAAAGTGATCTCAGAGTTAAGTAATGCCCACGGAGGTAAATGTTTATGTCTGTCATCAGAAATTTATAAGCAGAGGGGGAGAAGCTAATAGGCAGAGAGGAAAGACCAAAACTGTGGAGTGTTTGATGCGCCTCTGAGTAAGCTCTGAAAAGCTCCGAGGAGAAACACATCTTAATTAAAAACTTACAAATATATACAGTTAATTTTAAAGCTAAATAACTGAATTACAGACACCAGACAGCCTATTACCAGCTGAAGAAGAATGTTTGCCTAATACTGGCTGAACGTTACACAAAAGTTCGAAGAGTATGTTTCCAAACACAAATGCAAGAAACTATTAAGCTCTTGTCACAAGACAGAAATATCTCATTTGAATGGATTTCAAATCCATCATTTTTTAGGAAAATGACCAGTTCCTTCTGCACTGTAAAAGCACTGTAGCCTCTGCTGCTCATCCAAAAATTAAGCCCGGGTCTAATATGAACTCAGCACTGGGAGATTTGCATCACCAGCAGGAATTCCATTGGGTCAGGAGGATCAGATGTGCAAAGAATGCAACTTTAGGCATTGGTGAGGTCATGCTTGGGCACTCAGGCACCTTCCCCTGCACAGGTGACCCCTCTGTGACAGGGCAGTTCACAGCCAGGTGCCCACAGATCCCAGCAATGCCCTTCCCTGTCTCTGTGTCCGTATCTCTTTAAGCTCTCCTCTCCCTCAGAATCCCAGCAATCCCAACACAGCAGGGCTCCACACAATAACACAAAAATCAAACTAAAATTCACCACAATGTTGATAGGATTTGATGTTCTTATTTGCAGGGACACACAGAGAAGCCACAAAACACGTGCAGAACCACCCTGCACTTTCCCAGACCCACAGAAGTGACAGTGGCATCTTTTAGCTGCCACTGCTTGGACTGAAACTTTCTGGCCAGATCAAGCTGCCCTTGAAAACTGAATCCTTCACAAACATGTGCTGGATGTTTCAGGGCTTTTTTTTNGGTTTTTTTTTTTTTTTTTTTTTTTTTTTTTTTTTTTTTTTTTTTTTTTTTTTTTTTTAATATTCATGCAAAATTTCCCTAAAAGGTCGGAGAATGGAAATATTGACATCCTAATTCAACATTCATTAACCAGCATCTTGCAACCTATACAACATATTGGCATTCAAGATGCATTATTTGAAAGTTTGCTGAATTTTCATTTGAGGGGCTGAGCTCATTCCTTACCCCTCCTTTTCTCAGTGAGGCTGAAATTCCTCTGTGGAGTTGTCTTGGGGACAACCTTGAGGAATAAAATTACTCCTGTATGGATGCTCTGCCCACAGGGCACTTTTCCTGTGTTTCCAGCTTAGATTTCAGATCATCACAGGATGTTCCTTTATCACCAAGGTTTTCTGTAGGCTGTTTCACAACTCTACATGTTCTATCTTTGATATATCCATGGATGCTCAGGTGGGGTTGTTCAAGGGTGTCAAAGAACACCCAGAATGTTCAAAAACACATGCCATGATGCTGCTTTTCTTCCAATTTAGGGGAAAACAGCAATCTGACCCTGCTGGGTACAACCAACTCTTCTCATACATGTATGAGAGGGGTTTAAAAATTTGGTTAAAATTTGTTTTTACACAAGGAATGGTTTAGGAGCATCCCTCACCCTCCGGAATGGTGTTTAATGAGAATTTATTTTAAGGCTTCTTGGTGTTGCTGCAGACAGCACCAGGGCAGCCACGAGCTGAGGAAGATGGAAGAGAAAAACACTGAGCAAAGAAAACCCCTGTGGGGACAAGGGGAAGGGGAAGGACTCACAGGCTGTGCCCCACTGTTGGAACCCTGGAAGCTGAGAAATTTTTTTTGTTGTGCACACCACCTGCACAATGTTTTTTTTGTGAAGGCTCATCCTTCCCCCCATGTGTGAAACTTCCAGGGAATGAAGGGTGCTGGAGCTGCCCGTGGATGCTGCCCTTTCCCTCCCATCCCCAGGCACGAGCCTGTGCCTACAAAAGGAGTGGAAACTTGGCAGGCTGGGAGCGAGGAGCGCAGCCCAGCGCTGCTCCCGCTCTGCTCCGTGGGAATCACACCAAAAAGGTAACACAGAACGTGCTGCCTTTTCCTCGGAGCCTCCAGCACCATCCCTGACAGCTGAACAGGAATGGGATCACCACAGGGATGGGCAATCTGCTCCACAGCCCAGCTCTGGGGACTGCTCACAGCCAATTCCCTGACATGCCCAAATTCCCTGGGATGGCCACGGTCACTCCGTGCAGGCACCAGGTCCAGCCCCTCATTAGGCTCAAAAAAAGGTGTTAATAGTTGAGAATTCTCCCAAACAGGCGTTTTCAGACGACTTAATCCTTTAACACTTCTACTCTCTGAGGGTGTCTGCGGGGAAGAGCCCGAAATGAGAATTTCAGGTCCTGAGCAGGCTGCAGAAGATGGCATTTTGATTTTTCCTGCATGAAACCCTTGCAGCAGTAAGCAGAATAGGTAATCAAGCCTTCAATCAGCCCGTGCTGATGCTCAGCAGGCCTGGGACAAGCTGATGTGGCAGTAAACAAGTCTTATCAGGGCACCCACAATTAACTGCTGTAACCAGAGAATGTAAATCACTCCACTCCAGCAGACGTGTGAGCCCAATTTGCACCTCATCCAAGTGAGCTCACCCTACATTATTTACACAGCCTCGGATCTCAGTTGTACCTGCTGGGGGATGAATGTCTGTACTTAATATAAGTGTAAAATTATTTTAAAAAATTGAAATGGGAGGAAAAAAGAATGTCCTAAGCTGCCTTTTAAGAGGAGCCACTGGGTTTTGATCATGACACACCCTCCAAACTCTGTTCTCAAGGTAATTTTTACTGGCCAGCAGTGAAGGGACAAGGTCTCACATGAAACACAGTTTTATTCCCAGATAGAACTCGGGAAGCCACAACTTCCCTCAAGGCTCCTGAAGCTGCAATAATCTTGTTTTCTCTGTACAGCTCCTGGCACATGTGAACCCAGTGACCAGCTGGTGCCTAAAGACACCGCTCCAAAATAAATCTGAAATGCAAATAACTTATTTAAACTATAATACAATCACATTTCTTTTTATAGCAATCATAAATCTCCTTCTTTATTATAATCACATCTTATCACATATAAAGTAATTTAATACAAGTCCTACCTTCCTACATATTATTGCATTAAAGAGAGCAAACTTTTTCATTGTTATTTATTTCCAGGAGAATCTGCAGGAGGCACTCTGGCTCTGGAAGGATCATGGCCTAAGAGTAAATTCTTTAGCCTCCATTAGGTTAAGGGCTGGTAAATGAGCTTTTTGTAAGTGAGAAAGTTCCTGAACACCCAAAGCAATCTGGGAGAGGACACGTGGGAGATACCATGAAACCACACAAGGG
Source organism: Illadopsis cleaveri (assembly GCA_013399915.1). Classification (NCBI taxonomy): domain Eukaryota; kingdom Metazoa; phylum Chordata; class Aves; order Passeriformes; family Timaliidae; genus Illadopsis; species Illadopsis cleaveri. The sequence continues at coordinate 85,815 of VXBB01019046.1, forward strand.
ATGGAAACAGACTCCCCAAATCCATCTTTAAATCAGATGAAATTTTGCAGTGTGTTCACAAAACTGCCCTGAACAGGCAGAGCAGAGCAGCTCCAAGCCAAGCAGAGGTTAAAGGGTGAGAAGAACTTCCCAGACCCTTCCCCAGCAGCTCCCCTCAAACAATCTGCCAAGAGAGCGAGCACCACAAGCTGCCCTGACACTGATTCCAATCCCAGTCCCTGGAGCTGCTGCAATTTGCACTAATTTTCGAAGAGGGGAGGCTCTGGGCAGTGGGAGAGCCTGGAGCAGAGCCCTGCCAGGAGCCTCCAGCCAAGCCAAGCAAACGGGGAACGCTGAGGGAGCGGAAAGCAAAGTCCTGCCCTGCCACAACCATGCAGGCTCCCTAAAGGGTGGCCAAGGCTGGCTTGTGGTTACCTGCCCCACTCTCTGTTGCACAACAGGAGATCCCAACAGCCCCCAGTCTCTGTGGCACCACGGGTTAGGTCACCATTAGGAACATATTTTGCAAGCCACATAATAAACACTTTATCCGACTTACTAAAACAAGCCCGGAGGCAAAATGAGTGTAAACACAGGCACAAAACTACTGATATGTGGACAAATACTTGACAAAGTGAGGACCAAAATTTGCCAAGAGTCATTCTGAAAAGCCCATGGCTTTCTAAAACAAGCTTTGCTTTTTATCTTTGGTTTACCAAAGATTATATGCAGCAGCCAATACAGTATCAAAGCTTAAACCTCAGGTCCCTGCAATCTCCTACCCATCAAAACATTTCCCATGGTTTTATTAGCACTAACAATGAAGTCAATGGGAGAAGAATCTGGCCAAAGCCAAAACAAAAACCTCACACGCCATTATTTTGCACAAAATGAGCAGAAGACTTGTGAGAAAGACAGCATCACCTAGCAGAGAACCACAAATGTAATATTATATATTACCAGTTCCATCCCCAGGGAAAGGCTGATTAAAAAAAGATTTAAAAAAAAAAAAGGCAAGAGAATAAACAATCCCATCCCTCCTGTTGCCAGGAAAACCAACATGGGCAGATAAATACATTGAAATTCAGTGTGTCTGCAACAGGTACCAAGGAGAGAGATTTAATAAAGGGTGGAGAACCAGCTGATGATCTGTCAGCAAAACCCCAGCACCTTTCTCCTGAAAATCAGTTTTGAACTGAATAAAGGATGGAGATTCTCCTCCACGCCCTCCTTTTGTTGGTGATGGATTTGTAGAAGCATTTTTTGTGTCTTTTATGGCAGCAGCCACATTAGAGTCTAGTTGGGCTTTGGCTATTCTTATTTTCTCTCTCCCAAAATCCTTCAGCCTCATCCTGAGATGAGCTGAACCAGCATAAGATTTACTTTCTTTTGTATCCACTCCAGTGTTTGGGTGAGTATGAATGGGTGGTGTGTGTATGTTACCAACACACATGAGTAACAGCGCTGTACACTTTTATATAAGTGATTTAAACAACATGAATCAGGAGTTCTCCAGCTCGAATTCCTCGGGATCTAGGGAAGCTAAAGGCTGTCTCAGCCACTGCTAAAATGCAGGAAAACAGCTGTGGACTTGGGATGCTACAGGAAGTCTGAATTTTCAGCAAAGTTTGAGCCTGGCTTCTCCTGGCAATCCCAGCCTGCCGTGACGTCCGAGCTCCCGTGTTTACAGCATCCATAGCCAGGAGCTGCTTGATGGAGCTTAGACTTGTCTAATTACAGCTTAGCAGCCATAAGCAGAAATCCAAAGTATAAAATCAAACATTCTGGTCAGCTACAGAGCATAGCTGAACACTGAATCAAGCAATAAAGTCTCCTCCAACAACTTCTTACTGTCACACGTGGTGCCACTGGAAGGGAGCAGTCCCGCCAGCAGCAGGCTCCAAAATACCAAATGGTCATTCCAAAATTTATTTACAAACTCAGCTACAGAGTTTACTCACGGCAAGAAGTGCCCTGAACTTCTAAATGGCCAAGCTGGACAAAATGGTGGGAGTTTTCCCTTTGAATTTCTATGGAGTTTATGGGCTGCTGGGTTTAGAAATCCTGTTTCTTCATGAGATGACGATGAGAGGCTGCCTGAGGACGTTGTTTATTAAAGCCTTTTGTTCAATTTACAAATTGAAACAAATAATTGTGGAGACATTTGCAGCTATGGAAAAAACGTGTTTACAAAGTGGAATAAAATACAGACTAAATACATTTGGATTACACTGGATCAAAACATAGGAGTTTCTAACATAGCATAAGGGGCGGTCGACACTGCGAGGACAGGAGGGAAGGCGCCACTGAGTCATGGATTTTATAACAATCTGGTCACTTGAAAGGCTTTGGAGAGTTTTACTCTCAGAGTCCTTGACATGCAAGAAACTCAGAGCCACTCTGAGCAGTGAGCAGCCCTTGAGATCACAGACAATCCATCCTAGGGACACCCACCTGCTCCTGACACACGACGGAAGCTTCCTTGGAGGTTAAGAGAGCTCCCTGAATATTCCACTGGAATATTTCTTGATGCTTTATGTGAGTTTGGGTTCAGTCTTCCTCATCTGATCTCACATGTAAACTCCAAGTGCATTCAGAAATTGCAAAGTCACCACATCTCTTCCTTCCTCCCTCATAGAATTGCTCACTACAAAGACATTTGTCTCACTTTAAATGGAAGTGAAAAGTCACCATCTTCTTCATAATCTTCCATCACCTCTTGGAAAATTATTCTGTGGTTTAACCCTCACGTTCTTGGGAAAATACATTCTGGATATTGGATAAACAATAATATTGATGCCAATATATGGAAGGATTTCCTCCCTGTGAGGGTGGGCAGGCCCTGGCACAGGGTGCCCAGAGCAGCTGTGGCTGCCCCTGGGTCCCTGGCAGTGCCCAAGGCCAGGCTGGACAGGGCTTGGAGCAACCTGGGAGAATGGAAGGTGTCCCTGCCATGGCAGGGGTGGCACTGGGTGATCTGTAAGGTCCCTTCCAACCCCAACCATCCAGGGATCCTGTGATTTGGCACGGAGTAAAGGGAATTGTATCAGAAATAAATCTCCAAGAGCCCAACCGAGGCAGGGGAATTAGCTCAGCGGAAAAATGGCACAAGAGGGATGAAGTGCTGTTCCTAACTGTGAGCTCTCAAAAGCTTATGTAAACAGCAATTTCCTCTAATATCTCAATTAATAGCACGATGACAGAATCAAGGGCTGTCTGTAAGGCTGATGGGAATTTCCAATAGAAGAAATCTATCACCATTAAAAGAAGGAACAGAATTAATCAACCAAATTGTTCTCGAGTTTACAAACCCCATGCAAAGGAAAAGAGCCACTGCTGCCAGTGGGATACCATGGCTAAGGATCTCTAAGTAGCACAGAAGTATTTTCTTAACATCAGTAAAGTATGTTAACTAATATTATATTTAGTTAGCTGAACTCCTCTGGGGATTAAAGGCCCACTGTGCCTAACAAAACTTTGTCTTGAAACAGCCTAGCAAATGTTATTTTAGCACAGAGTATTTGATAGCTAATCGTGCTATAAAACTATAAAATAAAGTTGTGTTTATTGGTACAATTAATCCCTCCATAGCCCACAGGGCTACGAAAGAAAATGGGGGGATGAGGGAGATCAGATCAGGGGGGTGGGGTGAGAAAGGAGGGACTGTCAGGAGTAGGGAAGGACCAGGATTCAAGCAGTGGTGTGACTTCAGAAAACTATTATTATTATTATTATTATTATTATTATTCCACTTGTAATCAAGAACACCATTTCCATCTCGGAGTGCCTGAGAGAGAAAAAAGGTGAATTTCCAAAAATTTCCCCCCCAGGTACAGCCAAATGTGTCACTGCACAGCAGAACATCCCCATCCCTTTCCAACAAACAGAATCCCTAAAATAATGCAAAGCACAATTCCTCCCCACTGCCTGAACTTATTCAAAGCTTTTCCAACTAGGAAGAGTCTGAAGTAAAGCACCAGAGGAAAAAAAAAAATTCCATTCTGTGATAGAAGAAACATATGCTTGAAATCTAGAGAGCACGTTAATTGTGGTTAATATGTGAATCAAATTAGGAATGTAAACAGCACTAACACTCAGAGCCTATGCAGTGACTTCCTATTTTCATTTTTACAGCTTTGGCATTAATAACCAGCAATTGCTTACAGTTGCCAAAGGCTTCTCCTGCACTTCCAGCAGAGGTTACTGGATACTAATGGAGAGCAAATGTTTCTAAGCCAGAATGTGCAGCGACTTCATCTTGAATAAAATAAATAAAGCACCTGAGGACAAGAAGGAGAAAACTGCAAATTTTGATAAAATACAATACAATAAAAGACAATCTTATATCCCTTTGAACTCGTTGATGTAGGACACGATGAGGGAGGAGAGCCAGAAGTTTACTGTGAATCCCTTCAGGAAGCCTTTGGGATGGACAGTTCATGTACAAACAGCTAAAAAACTCCAGTGATCAGTGCAGTTCTGATCCACAGAACCCAGAATCACCTGTGGGGTCAGGATCTGTCCCTAAAGGCCAAAGGAATTCAGGCCACAGAGCCCTGGCTGGTTCTCCTAAAGCCACGTCAGCACCAAGGCTGGCAGCACAGCCACACTCGCAGGGGAGAGCACTTTTCTTCCCATGATTTTTCCAGGAAAAAACCCTCTTCCACAGATTTTGCAACAGATAGATACCATTTGAATTTTAAAGGGTGATTAGCCACATATCAATAATTTTCTCATCTGTAGGAAACGTCCATAGCTGCAATGAGAAAAAGGGGAAATGAAAGATAAACAGCACATGGTGTGTTTGTGGATTTCTGATCCTAAATTCCAAGCTGGATTAAATACAGGAGAGCTCTGCTAACCCCACCTCGTGTCACTGTGAGGAATTTGGGATCACACTGACTATTCCCATGGCACAGGCACCTGATGGTCCCACCCCAACGAAAATATTTTAGACATTTCATTAATACAGCCCAAAAATCAGCCAGACCCCAAACACCTTGCTATGAAACTGGGAGCAGGAAACTACAGGTGGCAAAAATAACACACAGACCTGCCAAAACCACAAGAAAGAATGAGACAGGCAGGATGATCAGCCCAGCAAGTGATAACCACAGACATTTCAGCATCCTCAGACAGTTGCTGGACTGGCCACGGGCTCAGGTTAATGTTTGTATTAAAGAAAAGCTCTTGGGTTCAACTGAGATTAGACAAACGTTGTGTGAGGTTCTGTGCAAGCAAGCAGGGGACAAAAGCTCTTCTCAGGAGAGAATCCTCCCAAATGACAGTATTTGTATTATTACCACAAGAAACTGAAATTACAAACAGTGTTCCCAGCACAGCATCTCTGCACTCAGAACAGCAGCTCCTCAGGGCTGCTGGTGGTATCAGTGTGTGGACAAAGTCAGTGCTAGCAACAACTGATATGCAGGGAAAATTGATAGGTGATTTTTCTAAAATAAATCATCGTTTGATGGAGTTGTTGCATTAATTCAAAAGATAAAAAAATAAACTCTCGGCATGGAAATAAATGCAGCGCTTTCAACGAACCTAATAACATGAAAGTAATGAGTTTGGAAAACAGATGTGGGAAAAAGCAAGGGAAGGCTACAATGCACTCCACACAATCTGGGAAGGAATGATAAAAAAATTTACAAGCTGTTTTGAGTCCTGAATAAAAGGGGTAATCAAGGCAGGCTGGGCTCTGAGCGTGATGGGCACAGCACCCTGCAGCAGAGACTAAGCAGAACACCTCACCCTCCTGGACTGTGTGCCCAGGCTTCCCCACACTGCTGGAACTCCAATTCCTGCCTAATTCCTGCTTTTTGCAGTCCATAACTCACAGCACTTACTGTAAGGCCTTGTCACCCACTTTTCCCCCCTTGTTGGTTTGATCTTTGACTTTCTGCTGGGGCAGAAACCGCTCGACAAGCGGTGAGGCAGGAGGAGAAACTGTGAGAAAAACAGAAATCAACCCCAAAATGCAACGTAACATCCTGAAGAAAGATACCTCACTGCAAGAGAAAGCACCCACAGAGATCATTTCCATGCTGCCCTGTTGCCTCTCTTGCTAATCATGATTTATGAAAACATCTAGGCAAGGGAGCCGTCGGTTCACGGAGGACGTTCCTCTGCACAGAGTGCTTCTCAAAATGGCACTGTGAGAAAACTCCCCTCTTTCAGTTAGTTGTTTTACTTTTGCCTCTGAAAAGCTTTCAAATTGAACTGCTAAAGTTCAGCCAGCATCTAATTTTAACCGTGAGTTCCAGGAGAGAGTAAAGCTGGTGGGAAGATTACAGAGTTCCTTGAAGCTCTGACCTACAACAGGAAGAGAGTTGTCAGCCTTCATGTCTCTCACTCTAAATCCCAAGGGAAACAACACTGGCAGAATGTTTTATAACACGTTCCCACTGTAAAAATTCTGTATTTGAGAAATATGATGCTTGCTCACTCCTTCTCCTAGACCTTTGGTGTGTCAGTAAAAACAGATGACCTTAAATGAGTAATTTTAGTTTTGCCTTTACACCGCAGTTCGGGTACTCAGGGTTCACAGGGCTCTGTTTACAAAATCAGAGAGAACTGATACTACACAAGAGCAACACATGCACCCACACCTTTAAAATATTAGTGAGGAGCTGGCAGCTTGTAGCAATGTAATAAGGCTCTTTTTCTGCCTTCTCAGGTTAACTCTATAACTCAAGAAATACCCCCACGGAAGGCTGCAATCTGGGATTTTCATAAGGAAGGCTGAAAGGCTTCTGTCAAAGGGCCAAAAAGCAGCATCTGCAAAAGAGCTCAGGAAAGAGAAATTAAAAATAAAATAATTGGATTATGATCTCTCAGCTAATGAAATCAGATACACTGTTTTTGTCCGAGTCAGGGGTTTTAGACAATGCACAGTGGTACAAGTCTGGATCCTTCCCCACTGCTCCAGCTGCCCAAAGGATCACGATTTCAGGTGTTGCACAACCTCAGGAAGCAAACCTGGAGTACAGCAAAGAAATTGAAAACGTTTTCATCCTGATGGTAATGAAGGTGTGGTGACAAATAACCAGGAACTGGGCAGGATATGAATAATAAATATGGGAAAACTGCTATTCCAGGAGTAGGTCTTGGAGTACAGAGACAGCTGAAGGAATCCAGTCACCCTGGAGCAGCTTAAAAACCAGTTTTTCCCTGCTCCTTCCCATTCCTCAGCTTTTCAGTCACTGGGAATGATGCCCTGAGAGCTGGAGCCCAGGGAGGGGAAGCAGAGGAACCCCAGAGCCCTGAGCAAACCCACATTCCCTGGCTCCTGGCACAGCACTCTGAGTGTGGCTGGGTGGGAGCAGAGGCAGGAGCAGCTCCTGAACTCTCTCCTCTGCTCCATTCCTGCAGATAATGAAATCCAGAAACACCATTCTGGGCCACAGTTGTTACAGACTTCACTCTTATCTACTGCTGACCCTCAGCTGAGACGTCTCTTAGTCGGGGATGATGATTTTTGCGCTCATGAATAATTAGTTTTGCTGGTTTTAAGGGGGAGGGGAAAGAAAAAAAAAAAAAAGCGTATCTTTTAATCAGAATCTAAATGAAAAAATGCTAAAAGCTATTCCCCAACATCTGCCAGGCCAGCATAGATTTAGAAATAAAAATCAAGAGGTATAGACTCATCTCAGGGAATTATGTGTTCAAATCCTCATTTATGGAGATGAGAATGGAAGTGTTAACGTCCTGAGTCTTCTGCTGCATATCCAAGGCATTAGGGTGGCTTAATGAGACACTGTCTGAAACCAAGAACAAGCTGAAGTTCCTCTCTCACATGCACACATTGAATTCTGTGTGTAATTACTCAGTTCTGAGTAACAGCAATTTATTAGATTTTCCCATCAAACGGATGAGTTGCTAATGTAGAACATCTTACAAATACCCAGGGCTCTTTCCAAGGAAAGGCAGGAGGAACCCAAGCACTGAATGGAACCATGTACTTTATCCCCTCCTTTTCTCTATAAAAATATTTTTGAGGTGAACTTAGTAGCTGTGAAAAGCAGATTTTTCTAACCAGGGGATCAATTTCTAAGGGCAGAAGAGTGGTTTGAGAGCCCTGAAAACAGCCTGTACAAATGATCAGCATTTACTGACAGAGGGAAATGAAGCACAGCCAAAGGACAACTCTCATGAAGAAGTGAGTGGAGAGCAATTGTGTTCCCTTTGTATTTAATATAAAATATACCACTGCAGCATTGCAGAAAAATAAAGATTCTCCTTAACACAGAGCTGGCTGCCAGGGAAAAAGGGGGAAAGGTGGACAGCAGAGATGCTGAAGAAGGACACCATGTGCTGGATCAGCAGTGTGTCCCATTTTGACCTTTTCCCAATAGAGAAGAGCAATGGAAAAGTCTCCAGGAGTGGCAGAAGTCACGAGATCATGAACTAAACTAACTCCAGGCCAATGCTGCTTTCCCCCATTCCTGTGATCACAAAAAGGGGAAACACTTTGGGGTGAGAATGAGAATTTGTAGGATTATGTGGAGAAGTTCCTGCAGTGGATAAACCACAGTGAGGGCAGGAGAGGAGCTCAGGCACCTGTCTGCCCTGGCAGCCTCTCCACACCTCTCACTACCCCAGGTTTCTCCAGAGAGATGATTCAGACAGAGGTATCTACACCAGAGAGGCATGAAGTTGTGGGTGCATTAACATGCAACCAAGTTTGAATGTCTTTTTACAGCTGAACACCAAGACAGGCTTGTGACTGGGAGAGTAGAAAGCAGGGTTTGCTTCCACTGATGGCTGCAAGGCTCCAGCCTGGCCTTGGACACTGCCAGGGATGTGGCAGCCACAGCTTCTCTGGGGACCCTGTGCCAGAACCTCACAGGGAACAATTCCCTCCGTGTATCTGATCTAAATCTGTGACCTTTTTGGCTTTTTTTCGTCTTTTGTTAAGGTTGGGATGAATAATACATGGGAAACAAAGGATTGAGTTTGGACTTGGATGTTCATTATTTTTTATCTATTCACAGTATTTACAGACTCACGAGTCGTGAGCTCAATCTAGTCAGCTAGAAAAATGAGGCAAAATGCAGAACTTCTAACTTTTTCTATGCTTATTGAAGCGATAATTCCCCAATAACAAGATGACACCTATATTATTTATACTTTTGACTTAATAATGACTCCTTAAGGCTCGCAACGTGGACCTTTTTTACCTAATTACAGAAACCCACTTAAACCTATGAAGAAGAAGGAAGAAGAAGGCGAAGAAGAAGGTGACAAAGATTTAAAATCTTCTATCTTGACTTACACATATTACTATACACTAATAAGATATTACTCTTATTAGTAATACTATAAATCTTTATATTAGTATTAGTATTTTTATGGTAGTATTCTAACATAAATCCACCCTCTTTCAGCTCAGGACTGTTCCCCCTTGTCCTGTCACTGCCTGCCCCATTCAATAGGGATCTTGGGTGCTCCTCCAGCCAGAGGCACAGCTGGCACAGGGGCGGGGAAGGCAGAGGATGAGGATGAGGAGGAGCAGCGGGATGAGGGCTCTCAGCAGCGGGACCGAGGCACGGCTCCATTCCCAGGCCTGTTTTATTTATCCATTTCTATTTTCATGAGCTGCCTCCCTCCCCCCGGAGCCCTGGGTTATGTGAACAGGCCGGTGCCAAGGGCGGGGGCGTGCTGGGGCTCCTGCCTGCCCGGGCCCTGCTCCTGCTGCTGCTCCCGCCGTACTGTGTGGTCAAGGAGCCGGGACTGGGGGGCCTGAACCAGGGCCAAGCCTTGCACTTCAGCTTCCTGACCTGGCAGCCATTCAGAGAGACCCTGCTAAGTGCTATTTCCTAAATACACCAGCTTTTCATAACAATCTTACCACATTGCTTTCCTTTACAAGCTCTCTTAAAAGAGAACTGGACTCCTTCTGGTTAATCTACACAGACTGCATTTGGAAGCCATCAGAAACTGAACTGTAAACAAAGCGTTATTAATGTGTTGTAATCTGCCCTCAATGTTCCAGATGAAAAGAAAATGTTTTATAGTTTTGGAGTATACATTTTAATTGCCTTTTAAGAGTGCATATACTTTTAGTGCTCTCTGTTATAAAATTGCAGTATCTGTTTCTTGATAACTGTTGAATGATCTCAGCTATTTTTATTAGGTTTTCTCCCCCACCCTGGTCCCCTTCCTTAAGCTACCACCACTGGAAGGCTTTTCCAGACCGTTCCTGATACTAGGCTGGCAAAAAGTTCCATGCCTAAGATAAACTCCATTATAAACAACTCCTTTACAACATCCCCTCGCCATAAAAACACTCGGATCTAGAAAATTAGTTCTTCAAATGAACTTAGGATCCAGTTACTTTCAGTAAAAATCTGAACTGAATAAGGGCTAAACTGAATTTTCCACACTTTGAGCTCTTTCATGCTTGGTTTGCTCTTGCGCCTTGCTGGAAGAGCTTGGCTTGGGAGGAGATGCAGGAATTCAGCCCTGGAGATGTCACAGCTGTCCCCAGAACTGGCAGAAGGTGCCTGGCAGTGTCCCAGCCCATCAAAGGAAGGTTGGTTCCTGGTAAGATCCTGCCTTGAGCTGTAAGCCCCGAATTCCTCACAAAGCAATTCCCCCCCTGGAAGTGCTGAGCAGAGTTCAGGAGGTTTTGTTTTGCTGTCTCCCCTCGAAGCAGACTCTGCCTTGTACAATAAGGGCTTTCAGTACTTCTGGGATAAATGGGAAAGGGATCACAAAGTTACCTGGCAGCCTTTCCAGGTATCTCCTTACTAGGAAAGTACTTGGTAAAATAAATCGCAATCCGGGGTCATAAAACCAACCCTGGGGTTTGTTGTTCATGAAGCTGCAGTTTCAGAAGGTGAAGGGAACCTTTCAAATGCTCCATTTCAGGAAATATCAGGCATCTGGATATCACTGTTACCCTGTTTGTACCAACAAATGTGCTAGAATAAAACAGGCTCAGCCATCCAGTTTTAGCTGAGCGCTCCTTAAATCCCAAATCCTGCTCTCCTGGCATCTGCCTCTTACACACCTCCACTATTAGTTTCTTTTCAGGGTAATTAACTTTCTCAACAGCCCAAACTTCACCTCCAACTCCTCCTGTGATGTCTCTGACACTTCCCTAATACCTTTCTGACTTGCAAGATACTATTACTTGATGCAACACAGGCCCAAGTATTTTGCAGTGGGAACTGCATCCAATGCCTGGAGAACAACCACTTTTCAGTGTTTTCCTCTTATTCAATTAAAATATTTGAAGTGGCAAAGCCTCTCTCTCACGATGGGATTGGGATTCACATCATGCAAGTGAACTGCAGTTTATTGTTGCTCTTTTAGGTTCTTTTTTATCTTCAAAATTATCAGCGCCTGTGATTTTTTTTTTTTTATGTTGTTTTTAAAAACATTTTTCAGTATGCAGATGTGCTTGTGAAGATTAATGGACTGGGAACACTGAAATCTTGTATTAATCAACTTCAAGGGAAGGCAACTGCTGAGTAAAATTTTCCACAGTGCTGTTGCACACAGGAGTTTATCCAGAGAGCTCCTTGTCTTGGAGGAGCCTTCTGTGAATTCTGCACTGAGAGCAGCCTTGGGTGACTCTTCCTGAATTATTCCCTGAGCACTGAACAAGCCACACTGTGGGGAACCCTGTCCAGTGTTTACCACAGCCTCTGTTATCAAAAATAGCTGATTTGTTCCATGTGCCAGTTCATCTTTGGGCTCTGTGGTGGGAACCATCCCTCCCTGGAGGATCATCCCTCCCAAAGTGCAGCTGCACAGTGACCTCAGTGGCCTGGGGGTGCAGAGCCACGAGAAGCCCCAGGAATCAGTGAAGTTCCCCTCAAGAGGATATTCCAGCCCATCACCTGGCAGAGAGAGGCTCATCCCAGAGGGAGAGGGAGCTGGGGAAGGGGATGGAGCACCTGGAGAGGCTGAGGGAGCTGGGGGTGCTCAGGGAGAAAAGGATGCTCAGGGGGGACCTCCTCACTCTCCAGCTCAGTGTAAGGAGGTTTGGGGCAAGGTGGGGTTTATGTCCCAGGTGACAAGCAATGGGATGAGAGGAAATGGCCTCGAGCTGCACCAGGGGAGGATCAGGTTGGATATTTGGGAAAATTCCTTCACTCTAAGGGTTGTCCAGCCTTGGCACAGCTGCCCATGGCAGTGGTGGTGTCCCCATCCCTAGAGGGATTTAAATGTGGATGTGGCACTTGGGGACGCAGGTTAGTGGTGGGGAACACTTGAACTCCACCATTTTAGAGGTATTTTCCAATTTAAATCATTCTATGGCTCTAAATGGTTTAAATGTAGACTATATGGAGCTAAATCTGCTTTCTGTAGCAGGGTAATGACAAGAACCCAACCCCAAACCAGGGGCAGCATGCGTGCACACATTTCATTAACGGATAGGTTAATTACCCCAATTTCGTTACTAATTGGATCAGTTTAAACCTGCTGCACTGGAAGTCTCTTGGCAGACACAAACACCACCATAATTACAAAAACAATTGGTTTCTCTAGTTACCTAATTCTGCCAATTAAGTAATTCCTCCACATGTAAAGCAAACCCAACCAAAGCCGTTTGGGTTGTTTTGACTCATTTTCAGCAACGTGCTGATTCCCAGTGCTGATGCCTACAAAATCCAGCAGCATTCCTCCTGGCAGTCCTTTCCAAGGGCAGATCCATTCCTGCTGGGTGGAAAGACTCAAAGGAATTTGCCAGGGTGATGGGAAAACAAGTTCTGCGAGAAGGAAAACCCACCTAAGCTTTCAAGTGCAGCTTTTGGAAGAAATCTTTGAGGTTTTGGAAGGTTTGATCCCAGTCTGAGGGATACCACCACCCTTGCTTTGAGCCTTTCTCCCTGGGATTGCTACAAAGCAAAGCTTTCCTGCAGCAGCACAGGGCTCCAAATAGTTTGGGATTTGCCAAAACCAGAGAGAGTTGGATATCTCACAAGAAAAGCTGGGTTTTACTGATCATGTTAAATAGTTTGTCAAGGCAGACTGTGGTGAGTGATAAAGCTGCTGGCCTGTGATCAGTTCTCCTCTCACCAGCAGGTACTACTCAGGTCAACTGAAATTATTACATCAACAGACATTACTATAAGGAATAAATGTGAGTAAATTGTTTCCCATTCTATGAAAACAAAAGGCAAAACCAATTTTGTTTTTTACTTTTAGCTTCCTAAACTAAATAGAAATTCTATAGTTCTTTACAAAATCAAAAAACCCACAAATCTCTGTTTTTCTTGACTGATACTTGCTACTTAAGCCCAGGGACCTTCAGAGTAATTATTTCCAGGGATTGTGCTCCTGACCAAGTTGTTAATACTGATTGAACAGTTCCTATAGGCAGGAGTCCTCAAGTGTTTTCTTCTAGAAAGAAACTGCAGAGCTTGATATGAAACCAAGAAACCCACAAAAATTATATTTAGCTGCTCCCTGTATCACACAGTTTTATCTCCAGGGAGTTTCTGCCATCACATCTCTAATAGAATTCATGACAAGTTCTGGAGGTCAAATAATGTCCCACCTACCAATACATTAACAGAGATCAGAATTAAGAGTCTCCCTTCCCCTACATATAATAATAGTGAATGTTCATCTGCTGAAAAAAGCAGAGAAATTAAAAACCACTGCACTTTGTAAAAGAGCACTGCTTGGGAAATAACCTTTGGAGGCACTGGAAAAACTCAGAGTTCAATCAACTTTATTTCCAGTACAAAGGCAATTAGATTTTTCCCATCAGAAATCAGATGGAGTAGTAAATTAGGATTTGCCGGTGATGGGAATTCTTAACTTGTGGCATAAATAGAATTTCCTTATTATTATTTTCGGCTATGGCCATCTATCTAAACCTTCACTTCAAGCACAATTTGTGAGAAAAAAAAGCTGCATTACAGAGTTATCACAGACATCTACATTTAATTTGAGTTTTCCTCCTCCTTTTTCAGCAGAAGTTACTTTAATTAAGCATTAAACAACAAACAATCAACCCCCAAGAACCAATAGATTTGGCTGCTGTTCCGTTCACCTAAAACTCTGACTGTACTGAGAAATCTGATTTAAACAACTCCCAAACTACCCTCAGAAGGCTACAAATATTTTCGTGTGTTCCACCAGTCCTGAGAAATCAAAACACAGATAAAAATGCAAATTTTGAACTGGTTTTTGTGCTTGCATGGAAAATATATCTAATATTAATTAAAAATAAATAAGTTCAAAATAATTTTGCTTGTTATAATGCATCTGGAGCATCAAGAGTGGCTCCTGTAGCACCAATTTCAGCAAGAAAACAGTTCAAAATCTTTTCTTTCTGTTTCCTAACACAGTGGGCATTTTGAATACGACTCATGCAGGATGAGAAATAGATTTTCTTTCCAAGTACAGCTCTGACTGCCTGGTGAAATTTTACTGAGGACCCTTCTCACTTTGACTCCTTCATCATGAACTTGCTTCTTTTTTCCCCTGTGATTTCATCTGAACTGGTTTAAGGTTAAAGTGAATATTAATTCACAGTAAGTCCATGAAATAAAAAGGGTGAGAACTGTAATTCCAAGAGAGCTCTGGAATGGCACCCAACTCCTGCCCTGCTTCCTCTCCCTGCCTCCCTCACTGATCCAGGAATAAATCTGCCAAACAGAGGAGCAGGGAGAAAGAGGAGATGAATTAAGGCCACAGATGAGAAAAATGAAGACTGGGAATAATTTCTGAATTACAATACTGGCTACCTAAAATCCGAGATTGTTTCTTAATTAACATTACAGGAAATATTTGAAGAGCAAAACTGCTGGACTGAGCCTGTGTCCTGCTCGTTGCTCACATTTATCCATGGAGCATTCATGTTGATTCCTCCTTGACAGCTGGAAGTATATTCCAGCTGTCTGAAGAGAGTCTAAAATGTGAGATTCCCTCTGTCAACAACCCTGTGATCAATCCCAGCCTGCCCTGTGGATTCCTTTCCTGTTTAAATCCAAGGACACACAGGTGTGCACTTGGATCCAGGCTGGGATCTCCCTTCAGTCAGCAAAGGGCACATGCCAGGAACTCACTGCAGCTCAAGGTGAGTCTGCTCAACAGAGACAAAAAGCAAGGGGAGCAGATGGAATAAACAGAAGAGTTCTTCTAACCAGAAAGCAAATGCTGGTGCCTGAAATGAAATATTGTCATGATAAAGACTCAGGGGGCATCCCTGCTGCTCCTCAGTGCTGGCTGAGAACTGAGCAGAGAGCAAAGGACTGGGAACACAGAAAGAACCAAATTCCTCCCCAAAACTGGGAAAGAAACTCTGGCACATGCCAGGAAACCTCAAAAAAGTCCAAATATTTGCCCTCAGACTGCAGGTTTGGGCTTCTCCTCCTGCAGGCTCCATGGTCCCCAACAAAAACTCAGGAGCTTTATGGGAAGGGGCCCAAGGTTGCCCAATGTCCTGGTTCCAGGGGGAGAAGCTCTCCCTTGAGCCATGAGCATGGAAAATGCTGAGTGCTGGATCCAAACAGCTCCTGCTCCTTCCCAGGAGCCCACGGCGCCCAAATCCCCCCTGCTAAAGCAGGGAAGGTCACGTTGTAAAGTCACTGCATCACAACAGTCATTAAAGAGTAAACATTAACCAGCAATTTCTCCTTAGGTCTTTCTTACTTCCAGTTGGTATCATTCCTCCCACAGCGAGCTGTACCTTATGGATCTGCACGTTTATCTTGATGAAAAATCTTTAACTTCTCTGTTTTCAAGGCAAGGAAAGCCAAGTCCTTCCACCCAGAGGAACCCTGCTCCCTGCTCTCCCAGCTCCCACAGCGTGGTGGCTGCAGCAATCACATGTTATCCATGTTCTTTGTCACTGACAAAAGTACTCTGGGACATGGTAAAGCTGCCATGAGAAAGGAAATTAATTTCTCCACGCTTTAATGAGTGGGAACTTTTATTCCCATCGCAAAGAAGACCAAAGATAAAACTCCAGGTAAAGCCTGCTAAATGTTATCTGGCAGGAGGGCTCTTGCAAACACTCTGGACAGTCTTGACTGCTTGAATTTCAGTCCTTATTCCTCACTAAGGTTTTCAGAAAATGCAAACAACAAACACTTTCTCAAAAAAGCAGCTGAGATAAACGGAAGCACAGAGCTCCATCAGGGAAAGCTGTCAACTGGCCCCACTCCATGGGAATTAATGCAAAGGCATTGATTTGTTCTAGGCTAATGATAAGGGCTCTTGGTTTAATTTTAGGAGAAGAACTTTCATTTTCTGACTGGCAACCAGAGCTATTTATTACACAACCAGAAAGCCGAAGTTCAGCTTTGCAAGTGACTAATCAAAGCCAAGCCCTCCCTGTAAGGAAAGGAGGGAAAACAAGCCTGGAATGGTCAACAGCAGTTTGCTAAAACGAAACCCAACTTCTGCCTCTCACCCTCTGCCTCCTGCCCACCCTGGAGCAGCTCCATGAGGATTTTAAGCCAGTATTGAAGACAGTTTTCCAGAGGGATGAAAATCACAGCAATTCCAGGGATGGCCCAGACCTTTCAAGGACACAAACCTTTTTCACAGCAACAGGAAACACAAAAAGAAGAGAAATTCAAACAAAACCACGGCAAGGCTGTCAAAAAGACAACAGGAAGACAAGGGAGTTCAGCAACAAGTTGTTGTTGGTGTTCTTGTCCCTGATCTCAGAGGAATCCTGGAGGATAAAGAACATCCAGGCCAAGTGCCACAGCACCCACCCGAGTGCTGGCACGGACACACAGGCATGGATACAACTGTTTATCCCATTTCCTGGCCGGGAATTTTGTGTCTGAGCACTAACTGTAATATTTGGCACTGAGTCCTCTGCGTTCAAAGAGTTAAGCTATGTCCTATAAAGATAAAAATCTCCACTTTTATTACTTTGTAGGGCTCCCACCAAACGAGGATCCAGCTGTAATTGTAACATTCCAAGCTCCAGAGGTGCCAAGTTTTACTAACTATAATTTAACTGGTCCAGCTGATGCAGTCCAAATTCTTGTTTGGATAATCAGCCTTTGTTTAAATATGGACTTTAAAAAAAAAAATAGAAAGAAAGAAAGAAAGCCCAGGCCAGCATTAGCCTCCAGGCATGTCATGTGAGCTGATTACCCTGCAGCAGTAGCAGACACTCATGCACAAGAGGAGGATTATTTTGTCAGAATTACTGTTACGGTAACACAGAATCAGAGCTTCTCTCTCCCCTCCAGCCCCCCTCCCTTTTTCTTTTCTTTCTTTCTTTTTTTTTTTTTCTCTCAGAAATAGCATTGCTAAACTGCCCAGGGGTGTAGTTTACTNCCCTCCCTTTTTCTTTTCTTTCTTTCTTTTTTTTTTTCCTCTCCCCTCCACAATTCACAAGTCTTCTTTCCAAGTTCACATGAAGTTTAAAGGTGAAAAGGGCAAGAAAGTTTCATGACTGGCTGTTGAAAGAGGGAGAAATAAGCAGGGTCTCCAAGTTTGCGTTTACTAAAAGCTCAACAATTTTGTATTTTGCTGCAATTCATAACTGCACAAATCCCTTTTGTTGGGTCTGTTTGGACTGAAATTAAACACTTGTTAATAATTTATAACTTAATATCATTAGAAAATAATAATAACTGTCAAGCGGCTACACTCAATACATAAAGCAAGTTGAGTGGCTCGTTAGATTATTTGTCAAAGCAACAATTTCTATATATTTTAGCTTATTTCTACTGGGAAGAGCGGCTAAAGAGCCACCCAGCTTGCTTGGAAATCATTTCTCCACCAGCTGGGAGCAATTCCCAAATTGCTGCACCTCAGCCACATCCAAGTGATGCTGGCTCACATTAAAAGCACTCCAGCCTGACTCCAGGAGGTGCCTTAAAAGTGATGCAGGAGGGATGGCCAAAGCCCTTTGCTGCTCCCTGACCAAAAATGCATCCCACACTGCCCATGCTTTGCTCTAAATTTGACATCTGAATGGAAGTGAGACGGTGGCCAACAAACCAAATGTCAAAATGAGGCATTTAAGAAGAGAAAATTCTAAATTCTGTTTGTTGGTCAAGGACCTGAGCTGGACAAAGCACAAGGGTCAGGCACAAAGCTGCTGCTGCCTTCCCCAGAGCTGAGTGCAAACAGAAGAAACACTTGTGTGTGTGAGAGAGAGAGAGAGGAATTCTGGGGAGAAAACTCACTTGTAAAATGTCACAGGCTGTGGTTCTTCTCGGGAAGCCACAAGTGTGGCTTTTTGGAAAAATAGGTAGAAACAGAGAATCCCAGAATAATTTGGGTGGGGAGGGACCTTAAGGCTCATCCAGTGCCATGGGCAGGGACACCTTCCACTGTCCCAGCATGCCCCAAACCAGCCTGGCCTTGGAGAATTCCAGGGAAGGGGCAGCCACAGCTTCTCTTTGGCAGGGCCAGGAATTCCTTCCCAATATCCCATCCAACCCCACACTCTTCCAGTCTGACACCAAAGCTCATCAGACATCTGACCTATTTTATCACTTTTCTCTCCACGTCAGTACCTGTGGCAATTCTGGTTTTGTTGCATATTAATCTATGAAGTTGAACACATAAAATTTAAGTGTACTAAGCAAGGAAGTTGGAAGTTCACATTAAAAAATTCATCTGAGCCAGTCTGCCCCAATCCTGAGCTCGTGTAAACTGATTTAAGTCAATGGTGCTAGAACAACTGATATTAGTCAGGGGTCTGCTCTTGTTTCCATCTATTTATCTGAGATAATTTCTAATGTACTTACTGAATAAATCTTCTCCTTTTATTCCTTTCAAACTCCTCCTCCTGATTTTGTCTCTTCTGTCCCCTTTGCCTGCAGACTGAGAACTGAACACACACACACACACACACAAAGCCATCTCCTCCCACCTTTTCCACTCTCAGCTCTTCCCTTCCTCAGCCTGCCCTGTTCTCTTCCCATCATTTCTTCTATTCCTGGAATATTTCAAGGAAGCAGAGAAAGGCCCCAAACGCTGCAGGTTATTTACAGCACAACAGTTCTCAAAATATTATTGGATTTACCGTGAAGCTGAGGAGCTGCCCAGTGTCCTCATGCACAAACAGGATTTGGGGTCCTTTAAAGTGACCACACAAATAACAAAGGCAATGAGAGAAATTTTATTTTATTGAATTTATTTTTAAAGTCTCCCAGAAATCAAATGGTGCCTACAGAAGAACCAGAAGATGCCACTCTGGTTAGTGACGATCCTTATAGGTTGTAATTAACTTTTTTAATTGTTCAATTTTTAGTTAAATGTGGAAGGTTCCTTTTTTCTTTTTTAAGTGAACGCTCTCAAACACATGGAAAAAATATAGGAATTGATAAAATTGATCTATAACATATTTTTACTTGAGAAAGGATTACAAGGTTGAATCTTAACATTATATGCTTAAAACCATTTCTTGTTCCACTGCCTTTACAGTTCCAAAAAAAATGTACATTTTGGAGACAAAGGCCTTTATCCTCTTTAAGTGCTGTGGATTTCATGCCAATCTCCCAATATAAAGCAGACTTCAGACTTAGACCCAAGAGAAATGGTCTCGGAAAGATTAGATTTTCCACCACAAAATAAAACCCTTGTGTGGGGAACCACACCAGCTCCAACACCTCCTTCCTCCTAAGTGTTTGTTTGACAGGGAGAAACAGCCCCAGCCCATCCCATGCCTCCTCCTCCAAATGGAAGTGGTTTGATCATTCCTCTGCTCTTCTGCCAGCCACTTTTTTCCATGTATAAAATGCCCAGAATTGTCAGATATCCCTGAAAATCAGTGTTTTTTCTAGGTTTTTTTCCTTATTCTGTATTGTTTTGCAACACAGAGTAAGGCTGCTCTTAATATTAGGGTACAAAGTGAATTCTCACTGGTGATGGAAAATAGACAAATTCAGTGCAAGGGGCACACAAAGAACAGAATGATGAAAAATTATTTTAAATCAGCAAAATATTTTAAGAGTTGCCCATTAAAGACATGTACCTCTAATAGGAACAGTATATTACATGAAACTAATGATGCCAAGCATCTGGCAGCTCAATAAATACAAGAGGAAACTTTCTTAAACTACTCATGAGGTAGAAAGGTGTTTTATCAATCACCCCCATATTAGAAAATACAGATTTTTCAGGATATTTCAAACCCCACTGCCAGTAATAAAGTAGAACAAGCAAGGACAGGAGAGAAATACAGATTCAACACAATGTAGCTCCTGAGGATTAAATTTGACCACCACCAAAGCCACACGGAAAAGAATGAATTCAAGAATCAGAAGATTAAAACTGCTCAGGATTGGTGAGCTGCAGATGGAAACTTTCTTGAGAAGACACAGTTTAAATTCTAGTTAGGATACTCTGTGATTAAATGCTCCTCCAATTTTTGAGTACATCACTTTTTTTTTCCTACTGGCTACTATGATACAAAAGACATCTCCTACAAACATAGAACTGGTTAAAAAAAAAGAAAAGTGCAAGTAAAAGCCATTTAGGTTTCCAGCAAAGACATCAAAGCAACCCAGCTAATGGACATCCAGGGTAGCCAAATCACTCCTGCAAAACCCATTAGTTACTAAAAGTTCTGGAGGGCTCAGTTTTTACAGTAAAACCTGTAAAAACTCCGTATCCAGTTTCTCTGTTGGGACACTGAGGTGTGAAGATCCAAACGATGCTGGAACTGAACTTGTATATTTGAACCTTTTGAACTCCAGCTGCCCTTCATAAATTACTTTACCACCGGCTTTAACACGTTCCTAACCCGCCGTGCAAGGAAAGGGAGGAACCATGAAAAGAAAGGCTGGAAATGGAACTGAACTTTTCTAACACTTCCAGTGGAATTCGTCCTGGTTCAAAAGACAAGCAACCCATGGCAGGGCTGGGGGAGGAGGAAAAGCTTCCAGACAGTGCAGTGAAATAACATCTGTTCCCATGCTATGAAAACAGAGTGGTCAAACCCCCTCCCCAAGCTCAACCCCAGTGGAAGGGAATGGAAATGGCCCCACACAGGAACAAGGCAGTGGCTCCTCTCCATCTGGAAACGCTGTCAGATGGAAGCAAATTCCACCAAATTCCCAACTGGGGCAAGAACTTTGTTTTGCACCTCAGAATGGGACGTGCTGCCCTGGATGGACACAGTTCTGGGATGCAGAGGGTCCTCACCACACCCCATCCAAAGGGAGACAGGGATTCACCCTTCCCCTGAGGGAAGCTCAAATATTTAGAGTTTAGAAACTAATCCACCTCTAAGACAACGGCAATAAAGACTCTTAATTAATTTAAAGGTGAATTAAAGTGTAGGACAGCAGCTCAGGAGCTCCAACACGACATTTCCTGCTTTCCATGGGAAATGAGGACAATAAGCAGGTCCTTCCTCTTTATTTTTTAGAGTCTCAGTGTGTTTATAGACAGTCACTGGGATATCATGGAAAAACTGAGGTTTTAGGTCCAGAAGAATGGAAAGGCTGGTTCCCAAACAGGACAGCACATTATCCTATAACCAAACCAAATATTCCTTTCTCCTACACCTTCCCTGCCTTGCAGAGAGCTCAGCATCCAAAGCAGAACACAGAATCCAAACCTCCTCAGGAACTCTTCAGCTCTGCTTGCAGAAGGATTTTGGGGTTCAGAAAAGTCACCAATTTTTCTTTTTTTTCTATCTGAGATTTGTCATTTACAAATGAGGAAGCTGCCCATCCTAGAGGATTGTGCTTTCAATGGGTCAGCTAATATAAAAATACTGCTTTTCTCTTTGGATTGTGATGTGATCACATTGTATCTGGACACTGCATTTCAGTTTCTCTTTAAAATGATCTTGTTAAGCAGCAAAGGGACACAGCAGCTCCCATTTGCAGGTCACCTCAGGTCTCCTGAACAAACTACGCCCCAGGGTTTTAGTGAAACTCAGGAATTCCAAAAGCAAAGCACATTGCCCTCAGCACACAAAATGCTTCTGATTCGCAGAATGACACAAATGTACAAGAAAAAAAAAAGGATGTCTGATTATTTTTTGTAATGGATGGCTTTTAGATGGGCAGAACACACTCAGGCATTTCTTAAAGCCCCAAACCACGGGTGATTTCCAACAAAGGCCTTGTGTGAAGTGCTGCTTGCTTATCACAAAGACTTGGAAAAAGAATTTTCAGGGGTTGAACTCCGAGTTTTAACCCTGGACAAAGAATCAGAAGCTGCACCAAGTGTGTGCTCCTTAGTCCTGTGGTACTGCCACACTGCTGATCTTGGATCCTTCAGATTGATACGTTTGTGTGAAATTATTTGACATTTCCAAAGAAAATAAATAAAAAAGGAAAATGACACAACTTTCTGAGTAAAGCCCATGGCACAGTTTGCCTGTTTAAGGAATAAGATACACGAAATCTTATCAAATGTGGGCTTGCAACTTATGAAATTACCACCTCCATTAATTACGACTGCTAATGAGACATTACAATGGAGCACATGGACAGTCCAATTCAGATGAATAACACAGATGTTAAAAAACAAAAGATCACTAAATCTCACGTAATTTAACCTGTTTTACTTCCCACTTTCACAAAGAAAAACTTGTGGTTTCTCCTTCCCTCTCCCCCAGCACAGACTGGCTTTCTTTCCCTGGCTTCCCTGCTTGGAAACGAGCCACGGATTGTTACAGACTTCCGAGGTTTGCTGGGGCACTTTCTGAGGATCCCTTTGGAAAATGGTACCACATTTCAAACCAGAGGGACGCAGGTAGGAACCTTAAAAAAACAGGCCAGCAGCCAGAGTGGTCATCAGTAATTTTTGTTTCAATGTATTAACAACATCATTTCGAGCGTTCACATCATCCAAGCATCCCCGTGCTGTGCATGGGGATCCGCAGTCATTACATCTCATCAGCCAGAAAGGATCCACATTTCTGACATTGAACAAACAGTACACAAGGCCCCAACCCCAGATCCCAGCAATAACCCCCTCTGCCCAAGCCAACCCCCCAGAATTCAGGAAGCAGAGGTCTATCCCAGCTGTTATCCCTGGGAGCTCAGTGGTTTGGGACTCCCGAGCAGCGTCAGGAGGTAAAAGCCCAGGCTGATCTCCTCTAAGAGAGGCTTCATCTGCTGGGGGGGAGCATTACAAAATAGCAGAGATCAGTCCTGCCTGATGCAAACGTTAAGTCATAAGAACAACATTACATAATGTGCAACAAAATGTTAATTTACAAGACTCAAATCAAGGCCCGGCCGTGCTGGGACACGCCAGCCCCACGATGAGAGGGCACAAACCAACAAGAGAGCTCTCAAAACACTTCTGTCTATTAGGCCATTTTTGGTTTATATATTTTGTTTCACTCGTTGATAATCTTACAGACAAGGGAAACCATGCTGCTGGGGAAGTACTAAATCACACCAAAAGAGCTAAGGTTTTTAGATGAAACAAGAAGCTGATTACACATGCACTGAGTATACCAGTCACTAAGCGTTTCTGGATTGCAGGGATAAGATACTCTCTTTGCTTATTACTGCCTCCTTGATCCAAAGAGATTTAAGCAACTGTTTTCAATTAGATGTTTTTAACCTAGTAAAACTACATCCATAAAGACATATTTATAGAACAACTTAAAACGAGAAGAATTAAAACGACTGCAAAACTGATGAATTCCNGCAAAGAGCACTGCAATTTTAAGAATTAATCCAGTGTTGCAAAATTAAATCAGATACACTAGGAGGGATAATGACAAACTGGTGGCTCCAGCGTTGTCAGTTTGCGGGTGATACAAGTTCAAGTCGTCTGTGCTAGTGGCCATTCTGTTGGAACAAACATGAACATAAAAGGGAACATTAAAAGTGCAGCAGCACCAACTGAATCAATTCTGTCGCTGAGGACTCAGGCTCAGAGGTGGCACAGGGTAAATATTGCATTTTAGAAAGGAGCTGCCCAGTCCCACGACTGCGAGATCTCAGCGCATGGAAATAAAGGAAGAGGCAGCAATGGGAGTAAATGAGAGGGAGAGGATCCTCATTTCCCTCTAAATTCCAGAGCACAAGAGCCTGGCAGTGTGGCTTTGCCACACATGACTGCTTTCAGCCCCATGAACCCATGAGGAATATTCTGAGAGCTCCAGGAACAAAACTGAGCTTTGATAGTTTTCATCCAACAGCTGCTTAAACAAAATTTGCCCAAAACGCTCTGCAGCATGTGACTGGAAATATCTGCAGGATGAGTCGCCTCATCTCCAGCACTGGAGAGCACAGAGCCATGGCAGAGGTTTGGGATGGTCACAGCCACATGCAGGGACACCCTCACCTCTGCCAAAGCCATCATTGATCAGCTGCTCACTGACATCTCTATTTTATACCTGACCTGATTTTATACCTGGCCCATGCTGCAGACAAAATAACTGGGAAGGAAAGCCCCACTCCAGTCCTGCCTCCTCCCGCTGCTAAACCCACCTGAAGGAGCTCGAGGCATCCTAAATTATATCTTCTCTAAACTTCCCTACAAGCTCAATTTGTTCCTACCTAAGCACATCGTCATGAAAACACTTAAAAGCACATTAACTGTGGAGTGACTCAGAGATTCAAATACATCACTTAAACATACATATTTTATACATTTAATACCCTTCAGAATCAAGCCATAAATATAAAGCAGTACCCAGATTCTCAGTCTGTCACTGTGGCCTTGGCCTGGGCACCTGGGGTGATGGTGCTGTGCCCTGGACCTGGGAATCTCAGCACAAGAGACATTTTATTTTCCCTCTTTTTTTTTTTTTTCTTTAATTTGCAGTTTACATTTGCTCCACGTGCTGAAGAAGCACAGGCAACATAAGGAAATTTGAGCCATTTTTTTTGGGTGATTGAACCCAGAGTTACACTCAGGGTTTATTTTTAAGGGAACTCTTCAACCCTGAAGCAGGGAAGTGCCTTTGGCTATCAGCACCTTGCCTGTCCCCAGACAGGTGGGATAAAAACATATTTGGGAATAAAGGAATGGGGACAGTGAGGATTCAATCAGTGACATAACTTGTGCAATTGCAGGCTGGGTTCTGTTCCATGATGTTCAAAAAACAGCTGCAGTGATGAATTCATCCCTTAAATCTCTGTATTGATCCTGCACAGTCCAAACCTACTGGGCAGGCAGATCCTCACCCATCTGCTGGAATCACTTTGTGCATCCAGATGAGCCACGGGAACATTTAGGTTGGAAAAGACCTCTAGGATCATGGAGTCCAACCATCAGAGGCAAAATTACATCAGATTCTCCCTTTTGAATGTGTCTCTGACTCTCTCACTTCTAATTGGTTTTGATCACATTTAGAACGTGTTAAGAAACAAGATTAAAAATATTCCATTTTTGTTTATGGGAAATTCAGGAATGACCAGGCCAATCCAATGCCTTTCATTCACCAAGAGTGTCTTTCTGCAGGGCAAAGGATGGCTGGTGTGAGCAGAAGCTACAGGATAAACCCAAAAGCCAAGTTTCATCCAATTACATCCCAACTGGCAGAGCAAATCTATGAGATAGAAGTGAACATAAAAGCAAGTGAAATAACACGGACAGAGAGACAGCAAAACAACCTTGCCTAAGGCACAACACTAATGCCAGACTAACTTCAAAGCAGCCACTGAACCAGCACAGGTGACAAACAATCTGCATAAAAATAAGTCTAAAGCAGCACTGGCTCCTTTTCTTTCCCTTAATCCCTTCTGCTCTTGCTCAACTCTTTTTTTTTTCATTTTAGACATGGAACAATATATATAAACGAGAATGCAGCATTTTGGCTACAAGTTTCCTCAAATAAACTCAGCAGAGAGAAACCCACCACATCAGAAGCTTTATTCTGCCTGTTTCTTTTTGTTTTGCTCATTGTAATTTATAATGAACCTCTCCCATAGTAAGCTGACTCAGGGAAAAACCACTCTGAAAGGCATCAGCTACTGATGAATTGTTTTTATTAATTAAGTTAGAGAAACAAAACCCACAGTGGTTTTCAGTGCTGCAACTCGCAGCAGAACCCACAAGCTTGGAGGCAGCAAGTGTGAAAGTCACAGCTCTGCTCTGAACATCTCCTCCATTTATTTACTGAGGGGCTGGAATTCCAGAGACAAGGGGTTTTTTTTCCTCTCTCTTAACCTAAAGATTTGGTCCTTTGAGCAGCTGCTTTGGACTTAAGAAAGCACCACAAAAGCCACTGCCTTTACTGCATTAAAAACTGAAATAATGGGTATTAAGCAGAAGTAGCTTTTATAGACCCTGATATTTGAGAGGTTCAGCCTGCAAGGGGCTTTGCTGAAAGAAGAGTGGATGGAAGAACAGAGTCAAGAAAAGCATTTAATCCTGCTGAGTTCCAAAGAACCTTTGGATTTCCCTTTTAAGTTTTAGCAGCCAAGAGATCCAAGATTTATTTTCCCTCAGGATTTGAGGCTGAGGACATTGAGGAGAATCTCTGGATTTTGGACACCCCTCGGTCCTGGGACATCACACCAAGGAAGGTGGGGTTCCCTTGCCGGGATTTCTTACCTTAAACATGAAATTGGTGAAGAAATTAATAATTTTCAACAATAAAACTTTGAGATTCCCTTCTTTAAGCTAGAATCTTCTTTGAATAGTGACATTTTATATCATGAGCCTCCACCTTTGGCCATCAGCTCTTCTTCTGCTCACCCACTCATCACTGTTTTATCCAATCTCACGCATCTTTCACGGAAAGAACAAAAATACCCTGAAATTTGCACATGCAATCAAAAGGAAGCTTATTCACACAGTTAGGACATGCTTTTTCATGCACTGCTGGTTACTGGAAAGTTTAACTTTTGTTAGAGGATAGAAATAAAACAAAACAGGAAAGTGGGTATTTTTCTTACTTATTTCAAGTGTACATATTTTGGGTAATTTTATTTTTTTCCCTGTGACACAGAATAGAGACTCTTCTTGGAGACTGTAACAGCCCTCAGCGTGTTTTCCACCAAGAATGCAAAAAAGAAACACTTCTGCTGGAGAAGTCATGGAAACTGGTAAATTGAAGACACAAGCCCTCATTGAAAACCTATAATTTTTTAATTAAATTTACATGTCAGTGGATCTTTTGAGCTTGGCCTGTGTGTTTTTTATAATGTACGTTTCTCCTGCTTTTTCCCATGGGTATTTCTGCACTATTTCCAAACTGGGATCACTCAAGTTGAAGTGTGATAAAAGGCACATTATAGTTATATTAAGCAAAACAGGGAGGAGAAAGCTTTTCCATAGTGCAAAGAAAGCTGTTCTCCAGGCCTCATTTCTGGTAACAAGCAGAGCAAGGCAACCACTCAGCTAGAAACTGCTGCCATCAAACCAACGCTTTGTCTTGAGAAAAGGGGGGATTTATTCCTGCTCTGTCTCCTGCTGAAAAATGAAAATCGTTCGCTTCAGAGTCGTTAAGCCTCGCTCTGGGGTATCATGAAAAACACGATGTTTTGATGTTTATCATGTTGGTTTTTTTTGTTGTGAGCAACAAAACACGAGGGGAGAGCTCCGTGTTGAGTGTTGGTGTAACTTGTGTGATGCTGTTTGGAGGAGCAGGAGAAGAGGGGATTTGTGGACGCGGTTTGGGATCCCTGCCCTTCCCAGCCCCTCACAGCTCCCCTGAAGGATTCAGGGACTTGCACAGTGCCTGGCCCACATCAGGAGGACTTGTCACCAGTGCTGCAGGCACAGAGACAGGCAGCAGCTGGATGGGGAAGGGAAGGGAAGAGAAGGAAAGGAAAGGAGGGCATGTCAGCTCAGAGCAGCAGAAAAGGTTTTTCACGGCAGCTCTTTGCAACCCTCCAAGGAGCTGCAGAGGCTGCCCATTAAAACCCTGTTAAAACACTTCTGATGTTGTCAGCAGTGGAGAGCTGAAATAGCACAGTGATCACTGAGATACTATCTGCCTCAAGCAGTTCAGCGGTACTGTCAATAATATGAGCAAGAAGGTACAAGATGAGCAACAACCTAATTCCTGCATCAAAATTTCATAAACTCCCTCAGCTGGTGAACGCCAGAGATGTGGGCAAACACAGGCCAGCCAATAAACCACCCAGAAAAGATGACCTCTGGTCTGGAATCCTTCCCAAAAGCTTTGAACCTTTAAGTTAATTTACACTTTGAAAGCAAAGCAGAGTGACGATGAGGGGAAAGCAGCAGGGGTGAGGTGATGCCTCTCCCATCAGTGCTCCCGAGCTGCTCCTCAGCTCCACACTCCTGCCAGTGCCCAAGGAAAAACCACAGCACCACTTTTAGGCATATACACCCTTCCAAATATCCCAGGCTATGGTTTCCCCCCACTTTTCCCTGCTTTAATTTTTTGATTTATCTTCAGTATTAATTCCTTGGGGTGATTTTTGCAAGTGTAGGCTTACCGGGTAGGAAAACTTGCCACTTCTTGAGGAAAGTGACTCCTTGTTTGAAAAGAAACCTCCTGATGAGCCAGGGTACTAAAACTGTGAGTAATGACAGCAGAATCATCTACTTCTCTGCTACTCTGTGCTCGTGAGTCAGGGCTACTCACAGTGAGTAATGCCTGGAGAAACAGGGCCAAGGTGAAGAGTTATTTATAATTACACTAGCCACTGAGTAAGAACTTAGCTATGAATTCACTGCTCTGGCTACAATTTCCTGAGAAAAAGAACAGAGCCAGCTTTTGGTTTTCCAGTTTTAAAAGCTGTACACACACTGTAAACTAGCAAAAATAATTCAGGAAGGATTGGGGTGGTTATTTATAAAGCAACCATAAAAGCAGAGATGTTTTAGCTCCTTAGGTGCTTCCTCAGGGTGGCTGTGGCAGGCAGGGAAACTCCCAGACTTGACTTAAACCAGTCTCAGATGCTTCCCCCATTTTATGCAATAAATAGAGCCAAAAGGCAGAGCTTGCTGGAAATCAAGCAAAGAATTAGACCGTCACCTGCTCAGCAGTGCTGGCTTTAGGGGCTACAATAACCCTCCACCATTTGATAGGAAGTGATTGTGCCAGAGGTCTCAGAACAAACTCCTGTCAGGTGCACCCTGGATCTGAAGAGATCCAGCGTGCTGAGGAGTATTTCTGAATTGTTTCTGCCAGCCCAGAATGAAGCAAAGGAATAATAACATTTTTGGGTGTTAAAAAAAAAAAGGGATTGGGAAAACACCGGGATAACAGGATCAAGCTCAGCACCCTCCTGAATTTCCTACACAGGAACACGTGATTTCCCAGTGCACCCTGCAGGATAAATGGATATTTTCCAACTCCCACATTACAGGTCATGACTTCCTGGTGCTAATTTGGATTCTGCTGAGGAACTTTTTATCGACTGGAGTTGGGAGAGCAAGGCACAGCGAGAGGCTTTGGGCTTGGCACTGTGCATTTCAAGGCTGCTTTATAGAAAACTCTGGTTTTTTACCCCACAAGGACATATGGCTCAGATTTGGGATGGATGCAGACACTTGGAAAACCAGAAGGAACAGTTCCCCAATTTAATTCTGAATTGTAAACACAAAAGGAATGGTTTCTTAGGGGATTTTTAAACCAACTGCCAGCTTTACTATCTGCTGTGCTTCCAGTTTGGAGTGTCCAAGGGGGCTATTTTCACCTTGACACACAAGTTACACATCAAACTAAGCTCTCCCACCTTTTTGGCAGGGAATTGGATATTTTAGTGCCACTGAGCCCTTTGCAAGTGGCCAAACTTCCTCTTGGACAAGCCCTGAGCTCAGAGAGAGCCACTTGAAAAGTCTGATTAAAAACTTACAAATTCTCTAACTGAGTATCTTGTACTTTTCTCCGTGTCTTATGCTTTTAACAAAGTTGTCCTTTCCCCCTTTCCTTATCTAAAAGAAAATGAAAACCATTCAGTGTTAGAGAGCAGGAATACAAAGAGTAATGACACCCTCATTCCCTCACTCTCACGAGCCTGAAGTTAAATACCTGCCTTTGTACAACTGTTCCCCTTCTTTTATTAGCTAAATATTGTGGCACCAGAGCACCAAGAATAAAATTACAACCATTTGAGATGAGTGTAACTTTTACAAGAGTCAGATATCCCCAACAAGCCGACAGTCAATAACCCAGCACAAATTAACTCTGGCAAATAATAGGTGTGTTGACCCTAAATTCATGAGGCAATAAAACCTACCAACAGCCCGTTGTTTTTAAAATACTCAGGCACTTCTCAAAGACAATATAGTTTTTGTTTGGGAGCAAGAAGATCATTAATTAGGAAAGCTTTTAAAGGGAGTTTTAGTATCATTAGCAAAAGCTAATGGGAAAATAAATTAAGTTACAACATCTGACACCAAGTTTGGAAAAGAAAGGCACAAAAAACCCAAAGCTGCCTTACATGTCCCAAGAATTGCACCCTTCTCCACAGACCTCCATAACCACAATAAAAAAATTAAATTTCCCCTATTTCTTATTGCATTTTGAGTTAGACACACATTGCTGCCAACGCACTGCAGTCCCAGAGACAGAATTTGAACCAACTTTGTTCACCCCTCCAACTCCACCACAACCAAAATACACTTAGAAACACAATCTAATAATCTGTTCTTCCAAATTTGCCTTTTTTTTTTTTTTTTTTTTTTTTTTTTTTTCCCTGAGAGCTTTTCAAGAATAGTAAAGCTCAGGTAGAGTTGTCCCGTTGGAAGTTCTCATGTGAATTCTTATTCCTTGAAGGAAAAACAAATTTTCTAAATATTTTGAGACTCTGTTTTTTAAAAAAATTCATTTAATAATATGCCATGAAAGGTGGCCTAAAATATTTTATGGCTTGGAGGAAAATTTTCTTTTCCCTTGCCCTGGATGCTTCGCTCAGAGACGCCACAATGTCTGTCAAACAATCGTTGCATACGAAGGGAGGCACATAATGACATTGTCCATTATTTCAACCATGTCAGCTGAGGAATTATGAAAGATTTATACCTATTTCATATTAAAACTATTTAGTAAATGTCACATAGCACAGCAAAAAAAACCATGGGCATGTTATTGAGAGGGCAGCAGGCTGAGCACAGAGCTCTCAGGGATGCCCAGCCAGAGCAGACTCTGCAAGTAAATTTGGGGTTTAGATGGCCATAAAACCCTACAGGACACAACTTTTTTCTGGTTTTCCAGAAAACATAGAATTTCAATATTATGGAATTTAAAAAGGAAGGTGTGCAGAAAGTAAAATTAAATATTAGTAACTTAAAAAAATTTGGAAAATTAACAGAGGCAATTAAAACTGCAACAGCTCAGACATCAACCTCCTGTTCCTGGACAGGCTGCCTAATTTAAGCAGAAGATGCATTTTCCTCTTCTCTCTCGCTTCAAGCTTTGCTTCTATGAGAAGTCAAGTAATTAACTTGCCAGGGGAAGGAATTTTCCTCTCCAATACCTTTGCATTTGTGTAAAGCAAAATCCTACAAAACGCTGAGCAAGGCCCAAAGGGAAGATGCTGCTGTGTGGAGCCCAGCCCTGCCAAGGCCACCTTAAAGCCACCCCTGAGCTGCTGCTGCCTCTGGGATGCACCAGGGCTCAGGTTCCTCCTGCTGGGATGGAGTTTATCCACAGGAAGTAAGAAGGGAAAATTCATGCTCAGCTGCTTAATGGGAACTGACGTGGCCTCTCCAGAGAGGGAGAAACTTTGGATGTCAGGCAGGTTAGCACAGGGCAAGCAGACGGTCAATAAAATATTCAATAAAGGACTCTGATATCATAGATCTAATATTGTGGAAAAAGGCAGAAGTCCTTTTTTTGTTCTTCCTTTTTTTTTTTTTTTTT
>VXBB01019046.1:117527-147749 GCA_013399915.1 Illadopsis cleaveri
GTTGGTAAAACAAGTTTAAAATGATAGTTTAAATGGTCTATACAAGATTAACCTCCTAAAGCTTGAAAACAATTGTGGCTGGGTTTTGAACTTGTTAGAAAAGGTAAAAACAACTTATGTAGCACATGATACATTTCTGGGCACAGGCAAAATGGGTAATTCAGAATAAGGGCACTGCAGTTTTTACCAAATCTGTTGCAAAATGATTTCAAAACCAACATTTAATTATTAAAAATAAAAAAGAAGAAGAGCATCTGCTGATCACCAAATCCACAGGATGCTCAGGAAAACAGGCACAAAGCTCTCCCCCAGTCTGGATCCCAGCAGAGATCCTGACCTGAGTCCCAGGGCTTGTTCCTCTCCTGCCCAGCAGATCTAACCTGCTGCTCATTTTCTCAAGGATTCCAACTCGATTCCCTGAGTAACTTTTCCACACCAGCTCTTTCCTGCCCTGCAGTTTTGCCCCCAGAGCACCAGACTGGAGGGGTTGGGAGGAAAACCCCCGGAGGGATCAGGGAGCAGCCAGCCGTGAGCAGGGAATCCCTGCAATCATTCTAATGAAGCTAAATCTTGGGAGTTTACATAAAAGGAAAATTAAATCAAGCACTGGAGTGGATTGGAAAGAAATGCACCAGGAGATGGATAAAGTTAATCACGTTTAGTGAGGGCTGATGCTGACCTACTCAGCCTTGCCTTGGACATGCCCTGGACCTGCTGAAGTTTTATTATTTGGGAACACAGAGCACACTGAGGGGCTGTAGCAGCTGCCCTGAAGCCCTGCAGTGATTTTCCTGCTGGGAAATCCCACCCAAGCCCTGCAGCATCACTGTTGGGAATGCAGGAAAGCAGCACTGTGCATTGTCATCTTCGATCCCTGCACTCAGGGAAAAACTTCACCTCAGTAAAATAACGAGAGCAAAATTTCCACTGTCACATCCTAGCAGAGAATCCCTGAGGTTGGAAAAGCCCTCTAAGATCACCAAGTCCAACTGTTCCACTGCCAAGGCCACCAGGAACCCACGTCCCCAAGTGCCACATCCACACATCCTTTAAATCCCTGCTGGGATGGGGACTCCACCACTGCCCTGGGCAGCTGTGCCAGTGCTCTGACATATTGACATAAAGCCCCAAAGCCCCCTCAGTGGCCTGGCAGGAGGCAAAATTCTGGCCCACATGAGCTGCTGGGTGTTTTGGGGATTACCCAGCCCATGGGCCTCATGTTGACTATTGGAGTTCTATCTGATATTTGTAATTTAAGAAACTGAGTTGTATTTCCCAAAAGGCAGTGCTGGAGTAAATGTCTCCTTTTGAGTCCTGCTTTAAGCAGTATCAGCTACACAAACCATACAGTCTCCTGATGAAGGAGCAAAAGATTAGGATATGAATCTGTCAAGTTTGGAATATTTTTTTCTGTACAGCTCTGTTAAATCACTGAGGACAGTAACGCTTCAGTATGTTCTGAGAATAGCTCATTTGTTCTTTATTTCAGTGCTACAGAAAAGATTATTTGCAACTATTCACTTCCTTACAAAATATTCAGATTCTTCAATGAAAAGCATTTCCCACATTGTGGAGCCACCCACACAGCTCCATTTGAACGTGAATGAAAAGCTCTGCTTGATGCTGCTGAATATGTTAACCTCTCCTAGATCCCCAGGCCTGGTGAGCCACTCTGCTCCTGCATCTGCACAAGGAACAGCCTGGAAAACAAGCTGGATTCTGTTGATTTCGGACAAATAAAGACAACAAAGGCATCAGATGATTATGACTGAAATACCCTAAATCTGTGCCTGAAGTTGTTTCATTTCTGGCACACCAACCCCGAATTTCATCTTACTAGGAATTAATTTTAATGTGCAACAGATCATAATTAGTAATGGGATATGAAACATTTTCCCTTCTACTTTGGGCTACTGGTGTCAGCTTTGCCCAGTTTTAACTCAATCAGAAACCATCACCAGTTAATGACCAGTTGGTGGCCTGGTGGTTGAAGCCCTCTCCCCAGTCACACTGTCACAATTAGCACTCCTAGAGCAACCTAAACCAAATTTTTGAGGGCACATCTGTTGCAAGCCTTACATCTCTGTTAGAAAAGTGCAGTTTGCACTGTAGTGCTGCTTTTTGAAATGTCCTCTTGGCTTGTAACCACCTTGACACCTCATCAGGCTTGTGCCATCAGATGAGGACAGGAGGGGCAGGAACTGCTGGGTACAAGGAACTCAGGCTGAGGTGCTGGAGAAATTACAACTCCTAGAGCAGCTCCTTCTAAAGCAGCAAAACCTCCTACGTGCTCCCTCCCATTTATTAAATGGCTTCAAACCTGAACTAGACCCCTGGTTTCAGCCTCATTTGCACGACGATCTCCCTGTGGGCACACCAGGGCCACCTGCCCCTGGTGCTGTCCCCACAGAACCTCCAACATCCCCAGCTCCTCCACGTGCAGCCACCAGCCTGGAACCTGCCCAGCAAACCTGGCCATGGATGAACCCACCCAGGGTGTTCAAACAACCCAAACACATCAAACCACCCCTGGAATTTGACCAAATGTTCTGCAGGTTCCTGTTCTCCTAAGCGCGGCACGACCCAGACATCAGCTCTTTAAAACCTCTGTTTCCTCCCCGATTTTCCTGTTTTCTCTACTCACACATCCCTGAATGTGAATCCCAAGGAGGTGCACGAGGTTTAAGTTTCACTTTTCCCTTCCCAAAATTCTGTTTCACTGGGAAATCTGACTCTTCCCTCTGTCCCTCCCCTCCCTGCCCCATCTGCTGACACGAACGCTGCAGCACCCAGGCTCCTTTAAGGGATCACTAAAAGAGATGGCAGAGCTCTGAAGAAATTCAGAGGGGGAAAAAAAATTAAAAAAAAAAAAAAAAAAAAGGAAAGGAAAAAAAAAGTAAAGAGAAAAAAGAGTTGCTCTTCTTTGAGAGCTAGCTGGAGTGCAGAGCTATCTTCATAAATAGACAGGAAACAGAAAAGACTAATGTTGGGCAGATGACAGATCCCTGAATTCAGTTAACTGGCCTTCAAGATATGAACTGTTCTATTAAACATAGAGGCATTATGTTGGTCATCCACTTTAAGCCCAAGAGTGATTAAAATGCTGGCAGAAAATAAAAACTGGCTATTGAAGAGCTTGCCCCGAGGTCCTAATTTCAAATCAAATTTTACAGCGCCGCACAGGAACAATGGCAGCCCAGTACTCCAAGTCTTCTTTTTGTCACTTTGTACAAAGAAACCCCCTCAAACTCTCTCAAAGAACAATGGCCCCTCTAGATTCGCAACTACGCCAAGAATGGGCTCAAACCATACAAAAACACATTTTAAAAATACATTTTACACTGCCCTTGACATTTGAGATAAATAGAAGCCAATGCATTGAAATTCCAAGTATTTTTTATATCCTCTCACAAAGTGAATTTTTTATTTTCCCCAGTCTACTTGATCTTTGACATTCTGGCCTCTGCAAGAGAAGGACACAGCAGAGCAGTCAAAGAAATTAATTATGCAGATAATTGCATTTTATTAAAATGATTACTGTAGCAGGGAACGCCACAAAACAGCAGCAACACGGCCCCGGCCCCCTGAAGAAATCAAAAGGACACAAACAGTTCATTTTTAATTAAAAAACTTCTCAGCTATTAACATTTAATTATCTGTTACCGATCTATGGCACTAAGTTTAATTAGCATTTTTCTGTAACTCAGGTTGGCTTCTCAGTAAAAACCCCCTCTCTTTTAAAGTTCCTCTGTGCTGCTGTAGATTCCCCCTTCCTACAGCCCGAGTTTATTTGAATTTGGCAGCTTGGAAACAGCCAGTTGTTTCCTAGTGAACAGCACACAAGGCCATATGTTTCAACATTCAAGCAATTTAGAATCAGAGGTATAATTCTGAAGTGTCCTTAGCAGAAATTGTACATTAAATACCCAAAGGATGGGAGCTCTACAAGAGTTTCAGCCTTTTTTAGCACTTTTCCCATAGCAACAAAACCACTCCACACTACTTATATCATCCCCTGGAACCACAAGCATGTGGAGAGCAGTGGTGAGCTGGCTGCAGCAAGGGACAAGCAACTGGATCATTTTCCTTTTCTCTTTCCTGCACCTCTCTCCCATCAGGATTCATCCCAAACGCCTTCTGAAACACACCTGTGGTCAGGACTCGTACCTGCTTTCTTGATTTGTAGACATTTATTTTGTAAGAAGTCATTGATCAATAGTTTATTTTGCTAAACACATGGCTTGGGTTGTTCTATTTGTTTCTGGGGTGATGGACATGACCAGAATGATGGATTTAAATCCAGTTATAGCACATCCAGCAGGATGGTGTTGGTTTGTCTACTCTGCTTCTCCTGGCACCAGGTCACACAGCCTCCAAACTGCACAAGAATATTTGAAAAGCACATTCAGAGAGAGACAAAAACTCAACAAATCCTGAGAGGGTTCACATCAGCGAATCCATCAGTAAATATTCACTGTTCTAACCACAACAACTGGGGAAAAAAAAAAAAAGAAAACAACATTCAAGATGAAAATTCAGTGATTTTTGCTGGTTGGAGGGAGGATGGGCACAAAGCAAGAAGGGCAGAGTTTATCAAACACCCTGAGGAATTGGAGGGAAGCCTCTCCCTGCAGCACTGGGGATCACGGGGTGAGCACGGGGCTGCCCTTCCTCATCCTGGGGCACGCAAACCCAACATTTGACACTTTCACTCCTTGAAACACTTTTCTGAGCATGTGCTGCCTGACACTCACTTATTCCTCGATTTTTCACACCAAGCTGGAACAGGAAATGGGTTTTTCCAGAGTGGGGATGTAGGATTGCCCTGCTCTGGCAGCCAGGGGCTGGCACTGCTGCAGCCTCTGTGGGGCTGCAACACACTCAACACGACTTTTATTTCTCTCCTTTTATTTTTTTTTCCATCCCACATATGGCTAGAAACTGAAGTAAATGTCTGCTTACTTGAATTTATTTAATTTGCATGAAGTAAATAATCATTTGCTTCAGTATTCAAACCCATTTACTCCTAGCTTTCATCATAACACTGGCATTAAATAACAGATATTACATTAATAATTATAATTTCTAGACACAAAGTGTTTTTGAACTATTTTTCAGCAGTATCTCAAGTTTGTTTTATTTTGGTGAAGGTTCTTGCTCTCATTTTGACTTGGTAGCCTGGCACAGAAAATTCCCTTTGATTGCCTGAGTGATTCTGAGTGATTAAAACAAGCAAGCAAACCCTCCAGAAATAATTCCATTTGTGGGTATTTCCTTTAACAGTATTAATAATCTAATGCATTTAAAAGGAAGATTTAGAATTCTAATTCACTTGTATTTCACAGGATTAAAAATGCAATATATGTAATATAGCCACGAGACAGAAACACAACCAGATCAAGGAGGTATTTCAACAACATCCATTCCTGTGGTGCAGGAGTTCAATGTCAACACCTCTCTAGGTCATTTAAATTTTACTTCACCAATCTGTAAAATGCAAAGAAAACATTTCTTTTTCAGATAGGTCTGAAAATACACATTCAGTGGGACACAGCTTAAAGAACAAACTGAAACTGAAAACAAAACTAAATTCTCATTTGGAACTAGATTTAAATCTAATACCCAGTCTGAGTGACCTGAACACCTAATAGAGGACATGACCTTCCCTCAATGTCTTTACCTTTCGTATCATCAACTGCCAATTTACAAAAAAATATTCCATAAAGGAGCTCTTTTTATTTCCTTACACCAGAGAGAAACAAGATTTCAAAATGAAGAACACTTTTTGTAGGCCAGTGTGTCTGTCCTGCTGCCGAAACCAGCAGCATTTTCAAAATGCAATGATAAATATGGTAAATAAATGTATGTTTTAAAAGGAAAAGAAAGAACAGAGAGAAATTCCCACTCCTGGGAGCATCAGGCTACCTGGGCACGAGGAGCCCCACGTGCCCTTCTCCAGCCAGCCCAGGTTATTCTAGTCTCCTTTATTCCCTAGAAATTCCACCCAGACCCTGAGAAACTGTCATCAAAACAAGGCCATTTCCATGAAACATATCTCCACTGCGAAAACATTTAATAAAAACATTCCCATCCCATTCTAATTTTAATTTGTGCTAAGTTTCAACGCGAAGACCAGGCACAGCTGCCTGATTTCCTTCTCCAAAGCGCCCCTGAGTTTCAAGTTCCCTGCCCAAAACATGAAATTAAATCTGTGGGACTTCAAGGCACATGAGGCAAATTAGCATTTAGGAAAAATTAAGCTTTTAATGAAATAAAATGCCACTTAAGTATTACTGGACTCTTCGAGTATATCTAATAACAAGGGTACTAAATAAAGCCTTTATAAGAAAAAAAAAAAATGCACACTGAGGGAAAATAGGACTGTTATTTTTAACACTGATAATTTTGTTTAAAAGAAGATTCCTTCCTGTGTTTCATCATTTTACGTTATGCTCTATTATAGAAACTAATGTGGGAAAAAAAAGTTCAGAAAAATCCAGGCCCAGAATATTATGGAAAAAAGAACCACCAAATGTAAAGGTCCTGTAATATTTGGTATCTTCAGATTTTTCTGCACTGGTTCACATGACCCCCAATTTATTTTTAGAAAGGCAGCAATTCCCACTTGGACACGGTGCAATACCTTGTACCCGAATGTTGCTTTGCACAAATAAACCATAGAAAGTGTTGACTTAAAAATAAAACATTGGAAAAGGAGAAAGTTTTTTCCCTCTGCGAAAATTTCCGGAAAAGCTGTAAACAAAGGCAGGTTTGGCTCGGTGGTTGAGTGGCTCTGTTGAGCTGTTGAGGATGGAGAACATATCAAACCTCACAGAGTGAGGAAATGTTTGTAAAACAGTTAGTAAATCATAGGCAGCAAGGTCACCGTGTTTAACAGCGGGAATGACACTTTGCCAAAAGCCCAGCTGGGAAAGGGCGGGGACGCTCGCGGCTCCTCGCTCCTCCAGGATTCTTCACATCCCAAATTTCATTTCAAAATCAAATCAAACTCTTGGAAAGCAGGGAAAACCTACAGGGTTTGGAGCTGAGGAGCTCTGCCAGGATGGCACAGTCATCAATTGGATCATTCCAATACCTGGTTCTGTTTCACCAAACACAGCATGAGCTGTGAAATCAGCAACAAATCCTCTGTAAATTGATGCTGCCTGACCTTTTATCTCAGGGATGGAGCTTTGAGTTCTTGCTCTAAATTGCCACACAGAAACAACCCCTAAAAAAATCTGGAAACTGGCACAGCCAGAAGGTGAAATTACACATTTTTAAACACAGACACTACAAACCCGTGGACGAAGAGTGAGAGTTTAATTCATCTGGTGCCAAAAAAGCCAGGAATGGTTATTTGGAGTTGAAAAGCTGTCATGCAATCACTTCATAATATGGAGAGATTTATGGAATGACTCACCTGCTACCGTAGGACCCAAACCCCCCGTCCTGGCGCTGGCAGCAAATGCAAAGGAAACACTTAAGCACATACTTGACTTCAGCTCTCTCATGTTTGAAGTTAAGCATGGACCTAAGTGCTCTGCTGGACTGGGGCCTATATGCTGCACAACCATGATTTAAAAAAAAAAAAATTCCTTCCAAATTTCTCCTACGTGACATGTGTGTTGAAATGCTGAGGTTTAAATGACAATTTATGGTGAATTTTGTCAGGGTTCTGTTCCTTTCTTCACCACGTTTTGAGATCACACTATCAGGAATTAGGGAAAAAAAAGTTGGTCTACAGTGATGCAAACAGTTTTTGCTTTTTGAGAAGAACCCATGGGGCACTACTCCTTCCTTTAGGTGGCAGAAAAGGGACACTGCAGTTGGAATGAGCACCGTTGGTAGGGGAAAGATTAAATAAGAAATAATTTGCTCAGTGCCCGTTAAACCGTAGGTTGGAACTGCCCCATGAAGCCAGTGAAGTTTAATAACAAAGTTAAATGTTTTCCTGCTTCCTACTGGAGGAAAAAGAAGGAATAAAGAAATATTTCATTTGAGGGAAGCAGTCTTTTCTTTCACACTTTCTTGCTTTGTACTATGAATCCTTGATTTTAGTCTCACTCTGCGACTTCTTTTATAAAGTAAAAGTTTCAGTTAAAATGACTCCTGGATCCCAATTCTACATCTTTTGGACAAACACAGTGTGGTTAAAAGGGTTTCCCTTATCACCAACCCAACCGAACCATTAAGAAATTTTTTTTGGTGTTTTTGGGGGTTGGTAAACAACTAAAGACTTCGACTTTGCCAATAAAACTCACAATGTCCTTAAAGGCACTTCTAGTCCTGCAGCCACCACTGGGCCACCACCAACGTCCACTGGGCCACCACCAAGGTCATAACCCCTGAGGTCAGAAGCCCCCCTTTGCCAGGGGGCTCCAGTGCAGGTGTGCATTTGAAGTGTCAAGGAAAAGGAAGGAAGGAAATGGCTTTAAACTACACTCCAGTTATTATTTTCACTGGTTTTGCCGCTTCAAACCCAAAGATGACTACTAAGGAAAAATATTCACAGCGTAAATTTCGTCCAGGGAAGTGCTAAAGGCTAATTAAGGAGTGAAGTTACATTTATAGGAGAGTTGTAAGGATCAAGGTAACATCAAATAATAAAAAACTGAGGCCAATATTAAATGTATATGCACATGGCAAAGCACTAATTCTTCTGGCGCTACATTTAGAGAAACAGGAGCTTCTATATGAATATGATAATGTTTAACACAAACTCTATAATCAATGTAACGTTAGGAATAGGAAATTTATCCTAAAGGGAAGGAAAAGGAGAACACTGACACCAGAGGTTAGGTTAGTACCACATAAACCTGAGAGTGACTTAAAATAATTAAGCCACAGTAGTTCAACTTCAATCATTTCACCTGCTCTGTTTTGAGAAGAGAGACTTTCTTAAGTGGAAAATCCTACAGGGAACTGATGGACCTGACTATTAATTAACCAGTCCTGTATGTTGAACATTTCCATTTGGTTAATCTTCTGGAAAGGAATTACTGTTTCATTTTATGAAATCTTCTTATTTACTC
The DNA here is from genome assembly GCA_013399915.1 of Illadopsis cleaveri. Taxonomy (NCBI): domain Eukaryota; kingdom Metazoa; phylum Chordata; class Aves; order Passeriformes; family Timaliidae; genus Illadopsis; species Illadopsis cleaveri. The sequence continues at coordinate 126,563 of VXBB01019046.1, forward strand.
ATTCCACGAAGCTTTGGGCATGTCTGCTACTGTATAGTTTATTTTTCATTCTTTTCTTCTTCTTTGGTCCTTCCTGGTCAGGTTTTGGTCAGCACTATGGATCAGTTGAGCAGTTCAATGAGATTAAATCAACAATATGTTTTAAACTGCCAGTACATAAGTTAAATTTTACCTCCCTTAATCCATCTTATGTGCCTCAGAATTGTGCTCCAAGAAGCATAGATATTAATTAACAGACAATAAATGCACTATTTAACAACTACAGTTTCTAAGGAAAGCTCTTGCTGCCTGGTATCATTTTGTTTAGCACACAACCCTTCCTTCTATTTCTGCATTTGGGATAATCTTGGATATATTTGGGATATTCTTGTGCCTCTCCTGTCTCCAGGATATTTAGGGAGTCTCCCAACCCGCCCCATCTCCCAGGACCCGCAATTTGTTTATTTGTTACCAACGAGGCTAAAACTGCCCTGAAATACCCTTCACAAGGAACTGGTGGGGCTCAGACATTCCCATGGAGTCCTGTTGTTCCAGGTGCTGGCTGTTCCTGGTGGGGAAGCTGCAGATTATTGCCCTGGAAGCCTCGTTCTCAGCCCAGCTCCACATTTCCCTTGGCTCAGCCTCAAGGAACATTTCCCTGCTCTCCCTGCTTCCAGCACCACATTTGTTACAGGGAGAAACAATCAGACTTGCTGAGGTTTTTCTAAGGTGGATTGTGTGCCCTGGAAGAGAAGTTGATTTGACCTGGATTCTGGACTTGAAACCAGTCCTGGACACCCTACCAGCCACTTTATGGAATATACTTGAAATACTTTAAATTTGCTCTCACTTTGCCTTCTGCTCCCATCAAACAGTGTAAAGAAACAAATTTATAATAATTTTCTCACAGTTGGTCCCACCATTGTTACTCCTGAGGGTTTTCAGCAGTAAAATTGCCACTCTCTGACAGTGTCTTACACATATTCAGCTTAATTTTTGTTGTCCATCTGAATTATTATTTTGTAAACAGAGAGCCTTTAATACACATGTCTTAATGAGCAATTTTGGGTTTCAACACAACACACGCCTCTGTTTTTAACTTGATACACCATCACCATCTACTGCTTTAAACTTCTTGTCCCATTCCACACTCCACACTCCAACTACCGAGCTCTGTTTCACAAAACTAAACAAGCAGGCACTTCAGAAAATTAACTCTGTCAAGACAGAAGTCTAGCAAAAATCTTTAGAAGAAACAACACTGCTTGGCTTTGATGGAACCCTGTTCTCTTTTCCCCTCCAAGGCTGAATCTTTCCATAGAACTCCGAGTCTTGCACCTGAGATCAGCTCAACCCACCTGGGACATCACCCCTGACACCTCATCTCCCAAACTCCACTTGAGAAAGACAAGGGTTAAGAGAAAAAATAGAGAAAGCAACCCCAAAAGAAATCAAGCAGCTTATTAATGCTTCTATTAATCCTCCTGCCAATCTTTTATGGAATTAGAACCTCTCCAAACTACACTGATTTTTATATCCTGGTTTTTACGTGCGTTCTTTTAAGCTGTAGAAGTCTCAATGTATGTTTTTCACTTGAAAATAAGTCAAATGACTGTATCTGTGTAAAAAATATACAGTAATTTCTTGAGCAAATGCATTCCTAACTGGCAGTGCAAAGCCAATTCAGCTTCCCCCATAGCCTGGGTGCTCACTTCTATTTAAAACCAGCCCTCTTGCACCAGTGTCCTTATCTCCAGAGGAGATTGCTGGACAGGCTGGTCGGTGTTTCCAATTTCCTTATATAACAAGGCTCCAATGTCAGGAGGAAGTGGGCAGATACTGAGAAATCAGGGTGGATAAAAAGCACTAGACCCCATAACCCCTGAGGTCAGGAGGTTACGACTTCAGGGCCCAGCAGTAAGGTGGAAGGATGTGTTCAGGTAGTTTTAAATTACCTTGTTTGACTGCTCTTTTCCAAGAGGAAAAGAGATAAGATCAAATTCAGAAGATTCATATAGCCCACATGCATACATAACACACACAGCCAACACAAGCTTCACTTCTTATTTCCCACTGTAAATAGTCTGAATGTTCAGAGGTTCAAAACTCTTCCTTCCCCTGCAAGTGTGATTTCACAGTTAGAAGAGCTCAATGCTGTCCAGATATCAGAGCTTTCTTAACCCCTCTGCAAATAACTGTTCACAGAACCAAAAGATGAGTTTGTGTGACTCCAAGTTGGTTTCCAAACCCTGGCAGGCTTGGGGACAACTGCAGATGGAAAATGGAGCTTTGGCCAAACCTGAGGGATTCCTCTCCCCAGGAATGAAGGAGCAGTGAAATCCCAGTTTGCAGCTTGGATGCTCGAGTAATGACATCATGNGAGCTTTGGCCAAACCTGAGGGATTTTATGCATCGGCATGTGCAGCAGACAGCACAGGAATCCTCTCCCCAGGAATGAAGGAGCAGTGAAATCCCAGTTTGCAGCTTGGATGCTCGAGTAATGACATCATGGCCATCAAAGAACCAGCACCTCTAGTCAGGATTAAAGTCAGAATGCAAAATTAATGAGCACAAAACACACCAGCAGCAACTGTGGAAGGCCTTCCCTGACATCATCGTGTGGATGGCAACGATGCTGAAGGAAAGAACATTTAATGCTCAAGTTTCTGGACAGATAAAGGCTTTGACTGGACAGATCAAAACATACTAAGAGGATAGGTACAGATAAAAGCAGATTTTAGGAAGAACAAACTGTGCCTGTGATTTAGAACTCAAAGCCACGACCAGCAACTTCTTTGTCTCTCCTTCTGTTGAATCAGATGATATGAACACTCAGAAAACATGAACAGAGCATAAATCTTCACATGATTCTTCAATCTGTCTACAAATGACCATAACATTACACATAAACTATTCCCTGGAATGTATGTGCTCCCCTTTGAAAGAGTTAAGGAGTGTATCAGACACCGTGATAAACACAGAAAACCCAGCGTGAATACCAATAAATGCAAGCCTTCCGTCTCGGAAACTCTTCACTTATTTGATTAAGTTAGGTGAAAAACAGAGCAGTCATGCTTGTAGCTTTTCTTCCTTTTTCCTTCCCTCCACTCTTTTTATTCCTAATGCGAATCGGAAGTCTATGTGGAGCAGCCTGGCTACCCCCGGTCTAACCTCCCCATCTGGAAGGGAACTAACCAGCCTTGGGGCTACTTCCAACCCTTCCCAGCTGTTGGCTTTGGGTTTTTTGTTTTTGCGGGCTTGAGAAAGCATATTTATATAAATGATTGCCATATCCTTTGCCAGCTGTTGACCCCGCTCTGGGCCCGGTTGGGGCATGTTTTTCATTTCTGGCGGCCGCAGACTGGGGCTGACCCTGGCGGAGGCAGCGCGTTATGCAAACAGCTTCACGCGGCCCCGGCCCCCGAGCTGCAGCACAATGGGTGCCCAGTGCTGCCCCGGTGTTTCCCTCTGGGCTAAAATCCACCCCCCCAGCCCCGAGCTGGGAGCTCAAGAAAAATAAATGATGAGATTCACAGCGCTGGCCCGAGCCTTCCTGTCCCCGGCAGAAGCGCCCGGTGGTTTCGGACGCTCCAAAGTTGAACAAAAACGCACGTGGAGAGGAATTTTCATCTCAGATGCAGCTCCCATTAGCAAAAAGGTTAATGGAAACACACGTGGGAAGGCATTTTCACTCGGCCACCTCTTATTTGGTAGCAGAAAGTTTCCTGAGCTGAGCTGTCAAAACATCCTGGGCTGGTTTTTCTAGATTTGGTTTTCCTCGTGTGGAACTGCAAGCTGATGGATCTTCACTGAAGTTCTTGAAAAATTATTAATAATAAACTAATAAACTAATAATAATAGTAATAATTCACAAGGTTCTATTGTAATTCTTTTAAACTTTCAGTTCAAATGCATCTGAGAAAGGAAACCACCTTCTCCGTGTCCCAAAGCACTGCTCTGTGTGCCTCCCTGTTTCCCCAGCACCTGTAGCTATGCTGAAACAAAAGTTTTGGATTCCATTAAAGAAATACTCTCAATTCTCTCAACAAACCCTTCTGAAGCAACAGCAGCCACTCACCTTGGCTGGCACCTCACCAACCAACACTGCTGAAGTTAAATGGGACACAGACAATGAACTCCAGCCAGCCCTTACAACTTTCATAAGCATTATCAGATTTTTTGATAATAAGTAGAGGTGGCATATGTGTTCTGTTTAGTATGCAGAAGAGCCTCATTTTATTCTCAATGCACAGATTTAATTAAAAATAAATTTACTGTTAACGCTTAAAGTGGTGCCAAGATTATCCAAACAGAAGGTTTATGATACTTAATAATTGATAAGGGGAGGGAAATTCACAGATTCCAAGTGATTATTATTTAGCAGGTCTGTTTGCAAAGGTGAAAGTGGCATTACAGCCAGCCAAAAGGGAAAAAAAAATCCTTTGGAATTTGTAGAGTTAGAAAAATTTGAATTAAGCAAACACTTTGTGGAAGCAATTGGAATGAAACAGACTACAGATCCCAACAGTTTGAGCAACTATTTTGGGTAATATTGAAAGTATTTAAACTGTTTTCTCAAACATCAGCTTCAGCCCAAATCCACACAAGGGAGGGGTTATTTTATCTTTTTCTTTTTAATTTGGGCACATGCAGGAGATCAGCTTCTTTAAGGCGCTGATTCTCCGCTTGGATTTCAAACCAGCTTTAGCACAATGTGCCAGAAATTTCCACAAGTGCTGAGAGAATTAACGGATGGGATCTTTGAAGCCTCTCTATCCCAGATTAACTAATGCAAAATCTGTGAAATCACAGTTCAATCTTCTTTTTTTCCTGGCTGGATGTGTTTGCAGCAGTCGGGATGACAAGATGCTCCCAAGCCATCTGGCCCCTCACACAGGATTTGATTCAGAAAATTAATAGTAACACCATTGGTGTGCACAGATTGCAGCAATCCAGACACGTAGGCCTGTTACACAACCCGGCCTTTTGTAACTCCCCCATAGGTTACACGCACTGAGAACACTGACAAGATTCCCATAAAATCCTCTGAGTAACCAGGGAGAAATTCCACCAAACACCCAGCCCGGGGCTGCCCTGCTCTGCCTCACCAGGGCAGGGAACTCGCTGGTCTCATGGGGACAAGCTGGACTTTGAGCCCTCCCCGCAGAACAGAAAAGGCAAAAAATAGATTTATTTATACTTTCATGTATTATGCAAATATAATGCCTATAAATAATGCAGCCCCCTGCTCTCAATAAGTGCTACCTTGCACGTATCAACCGAGGAATTAAATCCTTCTTTTAGGACTATCACACTCCACCCGTTTTCATGGATGAGCAAAGGCTCCGTTGGAGGCAAGCTGCAAGTTTTATTTACAAACCCAATTCTGAACATCCAAACAACAGGGCTGGGAGAATGTAAAGGCAGCTTTGGACAACTTTTTCTGCACAACCCAGAAAAACCCTTATTCTGTATGGAAAAGAAAAGCTTTTTGGCAGAAGGGCTGTTTCCTGGAACAGACTTGGGGTTGGAAGAAACTTGTATAAATTATCTATGTTAGATAAATTGTGTATTAAAATGTTACTTTAAGAGATTATTTTTGTTTGGTTCGAGCCGAACATCTCGCTATATTTTTACATAATTCAAAGCTTATCTCCATTAAAATTCATTAGATCTGTGCATTCAAACCCACGAGGTACCTTTGGAAACACTGAGCTCGTGTTTAAATGCAAACTGTGAATTTTCAGCTTTCTTTAAAGGTTTCTAAGCAGGGTTTTTGTGCTGCAGCAGAGGAGGAGGAGGAGAAGGAGAGCTCCCAGGAAAACCCTGCTGTGTCAAAAGATGGGAACAGAGGGAATTTCAAACAGGTACATCCACTCTCAGAGTGGAAATGTTGAGGGCTGTACACGACTCCAAACACAAGGTCACTTGCAAATACAGGGGAACATTAATGGGAACAGTTTTGTCTCTTTTACCAGCACTGATGGGTTTCATCACTGTGTGTGAAAAGAAGGAAAGCCCTGAACTCTTTGGCATGAATTTTTAAGCCCCTTAAGGGTTCCAGAAAACACAGTATACAAAGTATACAATAAAAAAAAAAATGACTTGGCCCTTGGAGCATTAAAAGCAGCAGCATCTATAAAAGCCAAGGAGGTGAGAGATCCTCGGGGAACTCTGAAGCCTCGTGGTTGCAGCGGGTGAGCTCTGAATAAACAAGGAGTAACAGCCAGCCATCCCCGGGATATTTTGGGCAGCACTCCCGTGTTTTCCCTCTCAGAGCTCGTTTGGAAACACCTCCAGGGGAAGTGTTTTTGGAGGGCTGCACTTTCTCAGAGGCAGGTCCCTTCAACGTGCCTGGCTGCTCACCCCAAACTACTCATCACCACTGCACATCCCCATTTCAGGCTCTTTTGGGCTTGCACGTTCCTTAAAAAACTGGCAAAAGTGGAAAACTTCACTTTCTTTTGTTTTATAACAAGCCTCCACCTCATCAGTTCTGAGTTTCAATCACTTTCAATCACTGATTCAGGTTTCAACCACTGCTGCTGATGTGTATCCGTCCCTCATGCACTGCAACACTGATGATCATTTTTTATTCTGTGATGCGTTAGATCAGTCTGACTCTGTCCTGCTGAAGCCAGTGCGACACTCCCCTTTCCTCCAAAAAGAACTAAGCCCCTAAATGAGTAATTTTCCTTTTTTTAAAGATCAGGAAAGCCCATAAAACCATACAGGGACAGCTACAAAACGCACGACACCTCGCTCTCCCAAAAAACCCTAAAATTAAAACCCTAAAAAAAAAAAAAATCTTTTACATCTTTATTCTTGGAGATACAGAAGTTTCCCTAAGTCTGGAAGGTGCTGAGGCACCAGGGCTGCAGTATTTGCTGCTAAACTTAGGTTAATAGCTGATGACCCTTTCCATTCTTAACCCCGAGCTCTGACCTCCTGACCCACCCCTGGTGACGGTGTTTATAAGCGTGTTGCCACTGGTGTAAATAAAAAAAGGAACACAATGTGCTGAAATTGTTACTGGTGATGACAACTGACACACATTTTACACCGCCAGTGGGCAAACCCATCAATAAATAACTCCAAATCTGGTGTTAATGTGCTCTGAGCTTCTTGCAGTGCTCGTGTCATTTGTGCTGGTTTTCTTCTTTTTTTTTTCCTCTCCATTTTTGTGGGACAAACAAAAAAGTTTTCAATAAGGAAACAGACCCAAACTAAGGATAAGGTTTGCCATTAGCATCAGAGCACAGCTGGATTTTCTACCTTCCAAGGTACTCCTTCAAATACAAAAAAAACCCCAAAAACCCCACGAAAATCTCCTGCACCATAGGTCAAGCAGAGCAGCCTGTTTTCTAAAAGCTTCCAAGTGAAAAACCATGTGGCTCGTGATGAAAATAAAGGTTTCTTAAAATTCTTGGCTGTGGGGCACTGTGAAAACTTGTTCTCCTTGCTGTCCACAAGTCAATCAAAACAAACTTTTAAAAAAACCCAGAACTTATTGGAATGCTTTGTATAAAAATAAGGCAAAATGACAGACTCTAAAATTGCATTCATCTCTTAAAAAAAAAATCCTTTGGGTTTTTTAAAATGAAATAATTTTTTCTAAGTTTATTGCAAATTAACTTTCAACCCAGATTAGAATTACAGAGCGACAGTAAAAATTTACAATATACACAGCCACATTCTGCACCAGAACACCAGTTCCTGTGGTTGAAATTTGCCTCTTTTACTGAAGATACTGCAATGGCAAATACAAACTTTCTTAATTTATGTGAATTATCTCAAATTATAAACGGTGCAGGGTACAAGGGCTCCTTTTTGGAGTCCCCACTCCTTGCTCTGCCAGCCCCTGGCAATGGCTCAGATGGAAACACAGAGGGAAAACAAAGGGGAACCACCAATCAAAAAATATCAGAGAGATTGAAACATTTCCGAGCTGGAAATCTACTGAGCATCTCCACCAATTTGTCAAGGGACTGTGAAACCCTGCAAAGGCCACGAAGAGCACAAACCCCACACATCCTGGAAAACTGTGGATTCCTGAGAACCAGCTGACCAGGAAATACAGGAAAATATAACAGCAAAATGTAAGATTTTCTCAAAGTTCTGTCATGCAAAAACTTGCATTTAACGGTGAACAGTTAAAACATTTTTTTTCCTTATTGTTGCTGCTGCAATTTGATGAGGCAAAAGCTCCATGAGCGTGTTCCTAAAGGAACAAGTTATAGAAGTGATTCTAGTAGATGTAACAACCTATAAAATACGGTCAAATAACAGTCATCTGTCTTTCTCCAAAAAGAAAAATCAGATTAGGTGTAATTGCAAAATCTAATTTACGTTCCCCCTCTTTTCCATTTAAATCCCCACTTTTAGGAAATATTCCCTTGCTCCCAAGTTGTGCCTGTGTAAAAGCTGCTTTGCCACGTTTCTAATTGATTCGTTTTACACTCTGGAAAGGATAACAGTGATTTTGCAAAAGAATTCCTTCTGCCTTGCACACATCTCTCATTTGCCCATCTTAATTCAATTAAAGGAAGTAAGGACGGTTTGACCGATGGATGAACCATATTTTAACCGAGGACATTTCGATGTAAACTGGAATATACCAAGCACTAATTCTCAGCCAGTTACTTCCGATCTGCAACTTTTATTTTGAAAGGTCACGGCTTGGTCACCGAAAAGACAGAGGATATTAAATGCTGGCAAGCATTGTACAACAGTGCAAAACTGCAGGCTGATATCAAAAGGTTTTAAACTCAAATGCAATTTATATGCAAACAGTCTGTATTTATTCTTAGCTATCAGTAGCTGGAAGTCAAAACTTTAAAGCAACTCCTCTTTAAAAAACAAGAAATCCTGTAAAAAACCCTTTTAAACCGACCCAGCTCAGTGCATTGTGTGTCTGGTCCTTGGAAGGACATTAAGGAAAATATAATTTCTCTATTTCCCATTGGATTTATATTATATTGCTGGGAATTGCTATGCCCAGGACACTAAATGGATCACTTCTGTGGGTTGTTAAAGGAAAATACATACAGAAACACTGAGCCCAGCTACCAGAATTTATTTACAGGTGTAAATAAAGCAGGGACAGGTCACTGTGGATACCCAGAGTTACCTGGAATACAATTTCTGCCATCAACAGTGGTATCACCCTTTGATTTGATTTGATTCACTGCACTGACCTGGAATACCCTGGAATATTGGGGTACATTTAAATCTGTCAAAGAGGTTAAAAGTGGAATAAAAAGCAACAGCTTCAAAGCTTGATTTAAACACACACAACTATTTTCTAAGAATGTAAAGGAGATGCAGCCAGCCCAGCTGTGACCTTAATGAGAGCATTTATTTCTACATCAAACAGAGTTCTCCATCCTCATCCTCTCCCCAGACAGGGACACTTTGCTGCTCCTGCACCACGGGGTGAGAGGAGAAAAATTCCTTCAAGGAAAATACAGCAGATTTGCTGAGGAGCAGCACAATACAGGGCTGGGTTCGATGGTGGGGAGCATCAACACTTCCTGTGAAGTATTATTAGACAAAGACAACGTTTCAAGGAGAAATAGTATTAATGTATTTTCAGGATTGTTCCCTCAGCACCTTCTGGCCACTGCTCTCAGCCTCACTGCGTAACAGGAGGTGTCTGCAGACGATGGCAGAGGAGGGAATGGTTGAATAAGGATATTTTTAAGGAAATACTTGCTGACAGCACGCTGAAATGAGGATAAACACATGCCTACTGTTTCAAACCAGCCGCAAAGGCTGAACTTTTATTAAATAAACACGGCAAACAAGCCAGCTAAAGCCCACAGGCAAGATGCTCTGGCACCAGGGAGGTGAGGATGATGAGGTGTGTCCTTGACCAACTACTTGGGAAGTTCCTCCTGAATCTGTCAGGGAGCACCTGAGGGGTTTAAATCTGAATTTCCACTGAGAACAACAAAGCAGGGAGGGACACATTTGCACCAGTGATACGGACAAACTGCAGGTAAGTGAGGGACTGTAAATGTGCCCTCCCTCACTACCAAGGTGGCCACTGGTGCCCTCAGGGAGTCTGAGACACAGGGCTCTCCTCAGAACAGATCTCAGAGAAGAGCTGGGGTCTTTGTGGGTTTAATTTCAGCTCAGTCTCACACATTTCGTCCCTTTAACAGTTAAGCACTCAGGGTAAAAGTGGTGCAACAAGTTTTAATTAGGATGGTGACAAAATTACTTGCTGGAAATATAAAACCCCATTTTGGTGACCAGGCAGAATCTGAGTCGCTTCCATTTGCATCTCACACCGCAGACAAGACTCTTCTGTCATCAAACCCACTGCACAGCAGGGCTGAAACCAAAAAGTCACAACTCCACTGCCCGTGGAGGGAGAACTCAGGAGCAGAGCTGGCCAGCATTATAAATAAAGGACATCCAGCCTGTGCCATGGGGAAGAGTTATTCCCATTTGTGAGTTTTTCCTGGAGTGAGAGCAAACCCCACTAAATATTCCTGTCTGCCTTGGTGTGCACAAAGAGCCCGGAGCACATAAATCTACAGGAATATTGCTCTTAGAAGGACCAACATACACAGAGAGGTGCCCACGGAGATGATTTAAGGACAACAACGCTCTCCCGGATGCTGTTTTTGGGGTGGGATCTGTGGGATGCCCACAGCCAGGGGACAGCGGTGGCACCCGTTGGGTGGCAGTGGCACTGCCAGCCCGGCCAGGCCGTGTGTTAATGACCTCGCAGCAGTAGACAGATCCAGTCCTTCTGCTTTTCTTTCTCACTGAATGATTTCCCTAAAGCCAAAGCTGGGCAAAATGCCACTAATGCTGCCGTAAAACTCCCGCTGTGTTAGGAGGGAGGCAGGCGACTGAGGGTTAGGAGGTAATCAAGCTTACAGATTAAGGCTCGCTAAAGCTACAAGATCAGCAGGGCTCGGGGTGTTTATTAACTCTTTGGAAACCAAGATGCACCATTTCCTATCACGCCCATAAAAAGGATGTTTTCTAACCAGCCCTGACAGCTGAACTGTTTTGCAGGATGAATTCTAATTCGTGCGAAGCCAGCAGCGCAGAGGAGACACACTTGAAACCTATTTGGAGCTGTTTCAGTACAAATTGTGTTTCAAACTATCAGATCACATGATAAAAACCTCCCAAAACTTACAGACAAAGAGAATTTATAATTATTCTTCCAGTCAGAAACGTTGCTTTTTAAATTAAACCAGGTAACCTGCAAGGCAGTGAGTTCAGCATCCTTCTGTCCCCTCCGTGCATCAAAGCTGTGACCTGGGAATTCCTCTTCTGGAGCAGAGCAGAACGGGTTAATTTCGGAATATAAAATGAGGTTGCTGCAATCTGGGTGTTTTTTGTTTTGTTTTGTTTGCAACACAAAGCAAAATATACTCTACAGATGCTTGATTAAAATGCAACAGCTGTTTATGGCGGTGCATTTTCCGCTAATTTACTGGGGCAGATTTTTGAAGGAGCCTTGTTTTATTGCATCTTCATTTGCATAAACATTCATATACCAGAGCAGTCTGGCCACTTGTCACTGGCTTGGCTGATATTTAAGGTTTAAATTCAAATTTGGCCAAGCCATCCACTCTCAGAAAGGAGAAAGAGCTCTGGGAGTAAGGTGTTCCACCTGTGCCCTGAGATCCAACCTGCACTTTGTACATATTTAACTTCTCAATCCAAAATATTTCATCTTTTGGCAGCGTGCACAACTAGTTGTTAATCTGCTCTTCACATCTGTCTGGATAGGCCTGGTGCCTTTTTTTTTTTTTTTCTTTTTTAATACATATTATTATTTCCCTTTTGTTTATTTGATCTGTTACATTCCTTAAGCTCGATGACTAATCCAAATTATTCACAAATACAAAAGGGTTTATGTAAATTATTGTGCCGAAGAGACCCAAATGACAATTAAAACACTGTTAAGTGAATTAGACAACAATGGCTGCAGGTTCCCTATCATAGATTGAGGCAGAGGGATTTGAACTTTATTGACAGAAGCAGAAAGCCTTAATCACTAAGCACCAGCACAGTCTGGGTTTCCTAGGGTAATGACCCATCTATATATTCATAACAAGGGTCTCATTCATCATAATTCATATTAAAAAAAACAAAACAACCCAACAGCCTCTTGCAAAACTAATGCAGGGAATGTGTGAAAAGTGATTGGATGGGTAAAGCTCTGTGGGGCTGGAAAGGCTTTAATTGATTTTATTGTGCCGTGCCTAAGCCTCCTTGCCCAGTACATCAGATCTGTATCTAACTGCATTTCAATTGATTTTCACTGATAGGCTTCTTTCTTATGGCTAGGGCTTAAGTACTAAACTAATAAAAGGATAAAAGACTTTGTAATACAGATTTTGAAAATAATGTGCACGCATGATTTCCAGGGAAGAAAATTGTGTGATATGTGTTCGTCCTCCCCAAGTGACTACAACCAAATGTAACAGAAAAAAAAAAAATTGCAACTAATATGAAGGAGATTACTAAGGGTGGGAGGGGGAAAGGGAAGAAATTGAAAGAAAATAAGGAAAAAATGTCCCTTGGCTAAAATCAGCTTGATTGTAAGCAGACTTGACTTCAATGGAGTTGTACCTGCTCACATTAGGGGTGATTTTGACTGATACCTCAAACTTGATTGAAAGAGTTTTTATAATTCATTTCAGATGTGGGTTAGTTCTTCACCATTTTAAATAATGAATCATATTCTGATAGAAGTGCCTAACGTAGATATTCTGATAAAACAACCTAAAGCAAAATGAGCTGGGCTTTAACTGCTTGTGGATGATAGTTTTCCTGGACCTTTACAATACATTAATTTTTAAAGCATCTAACTTGTGGCAGTTACATGTGACAGATATAAAACTCATTTTAATGCAGCTGCATTTACACCCAGGTCAGACTCAGCTTGTTCAAGCCCCAGGACGTTGCATTTCTGGGTGATTATCAAATAACCACTCCAAGGAGGTGAGAACCCACTTTGAAGAACTGATTAGAAAAGCAACAGGTTCACCTAGAGCAAATGCATATTAAATGCAAAATACCCAACCACAAGGGGAAAATCTAAATGTTGTACAAGTGAAAACATCCCCCAAAAGCCATTTCCCCCCATTTTTCATTCTCCACACCCCGCTATCATTTGCTAATCTATTGCAAACTGCACTGTCTGCTCTCGTCAGATGGTTTGGAACATCTGTAAAACAAATGATAATGTAGAATAGTTGTTCTGGGTTTGTGTTCCTTTATGAGGCTTGGTGTTGATAATCTCCAAAGCACACCCATGATTCTTTAAATTAAACATAAGAATCTTGTCTCACAGTACAGCTAGGTTATCCATGTGTAAGAGCCCAAGCCAAGTAATTACACATCCGCTCAAAGGATTAGACACATAAGATTTCTTTAAATTTTTAATAAAAGTGCACAGCTGTTGTAGGGAAAAAACTCTTTTGTTCTAGATTTTTTTTGAAAAACCATTAAGCTCGAAGTGATTCACAGCTATGCTTCAAGAAAAGTACTTTGAAAGTATTTCTGTTAGGCACTTTTTTTTAGTAGGTTTAACATCACTTTAACTTCATGGCAATGGATTTGAGCCAGTAATAAGCTCATGGAGAGCTATTTGGTCAAGTTTTAAAGAACATTTCTCTGCTTTTCCCAGGAGTTCTGCCCCAGGAGTGTTCCCAGTGCTCCTGCTCCAGTGGGACTGGAGGTGCAGCTGAGGTGTGCCTGAATTCTCTAGAACCACACGGTGCTGGAAGGTCACCAGACCAATCCAGGACCAAAACTGTGAGGGACAAGAGCAGAGCACCAGAAATATGGGAACAGCACAAGTGTTCTTCAAAAGAGAAGTGAGTGGCTGGGATGAAATCAGGGTGATGGAGGCAGAGAGCAGGAGGGTGACAGCAAACAGGTGACAGCATCCAAACAAGCTCTAGCAAAGGCAGGAGAAACTGGAACAGGCCACGCTGGCCAAGGGGGATGATGAAAAAAGTCTTTACATGGCCTTCAAATGTGATACTTGTGGAAAGAGAAGGAAGAAACCTGGACAACAATAATGAGGATGGACCATCCAGAAGAGAATGAAGCTCCTGAGGACTATAATGATTAAAAGATGAATTAGCAGAGAGTGAGAAGTGAGGAATGCAGGGCTGGAGGGGCTGGGGTGGAGCCTGAGTACACAGATGTTACAGTGGCCGTGCTCCTGCACAGCAGAAAACAGGAATATTGTCCTGCTCAGCTCAGCAGTGAGATGTCACCTCAAACACATGTACCAACACTCCTGTTCCAGCTGGGAACTTGAAAGAGATCCAGAGCAGCCTGATGAGGGGAACAGAGAGGCTGGCTCTGATAAGGATGGGAGCAGCAGGGCTCCTTCCCATTGCAGCTGGGAGCCAGGAGGAGAACACAGCCCTGCCCCACAGACACTCCAGGGAAGGAAAAACTCTTTAACATAAAGGACAGCATGGGCACAAACCCAGGTGTGCCTTAAAAGATTAAATACAAAGTTCGGGGGTGTGAAGTCCGAGTCTCATCACCCGTGTCCATCCTGCTTTTCTAATTGAAATATCTGAACTTTGGCTCTGCACCTCGGTGTAAATGTACCACATAAAACCTTTGCTAGAATGTGCAATCTTACTAACCAGCAAAATGCAGGATTTACAAGATAAACTATGGTATGTGGGTATATTTACAGCGAATCTAAATCTCTGAAGGTTTTAATGAACTGCAGCTGACCTTGATCAGTGATTCAAAGCCCAGAGCAGCTTCTACTCTCTCACACATTACTAACCTTTGCTACAACATTTATCAATTTACCTTCTTGATCTCTCAAGCAGGTCATGTTTTCTAATCAGCCACTAGCTCAAAGACCTACATCCCAATTAAATTACTGAATGAAGACATGCTGGAATGTAGGCTTCTTTTGAAAGAATTAGCACAAAATACACTTAAATACTGGATTTGCCATGTCTGAACTGATTTTTTTAAAACACTTGACTAGAATATGCAAGCACAGACACATACCCTGCTCAGAACTGTTAATGTCATCCCTGAAACACTCTGTTTCCTTGGATGTTTTCTGTTTTTGCTTCCCCAAGTGTTCTGTGCATTAATACTGACCTGAGCTTTAAATCATCTATGCTGAGTCGTGAGCTCCTCAGACATTGGCCTGTCTGAAATCTTTGGGTAGAAAAAAAATACACAGATGTTTATTATTAAGCATAAGAGCAGCTTCACAGACTTAAAACCACTTGCAACTTAAGTTAGATGCTTATTAAAATGTCCCTGAGATCTGAGCCTCATTTTTTTTTTTTTCTCTTTCAGTGCAGGAGTTTTTTCTCTCCACAAACAGTGAAGCAGAAGAGGGAAGGGGCTGAAGGGGTGAAATGTTCAGCTGAAGGGCTCTGTGCAGCCCCTCAGGGTGGGGAATCCAAGAGCAGAGTGCACAGAATTCCCTTCCCAAGGGATTTGGAGCAGTGGCAGCAGCGACCCTCAAGATTTCAGCCAGCCTTGCTTTGGTTTAAAAATCAGATTGTGCAAACAGGTTTTTTTTTTTGTGCTGGCCAGGGCAGGGTGCTGACAGAGCAGGGATGTGCAGTAGCTCAGCCACACAGTAGCTCTGATGCTCCCTGGATGTGATGCACATGTTGGGAATGCCTGTGCCCAGCATGTGCAAAACCAGGCACACAGGAGGGGGAAGGAGGGGAGCACGTCCTGCTGAGCCTCACAGCAGCCTGGCTGATGGAGAAATAAATATCCTGCACACTGCTGCTGCTTCTAACAGCATTGCTGCAAGCACAGGTGAGAAGGAATCCTCTAACAGAGCACAAATCCCCTGGTGTGGTTTTTTTTTAATTCCCTATTTTTTGCCACTCTCAGAATTAGCAATCAGTAACGACAGACACTGACAAACTTCAAACACCCAACACTTCCCAGACACACACAAATCATACTCCTGGTCACTGAGACAGATGACAGACCTTCAGAGCATCAAAGAAGCAGCAGTTTCAGGTGAAATTTAGATTCCAACAGGAATTCCTCTGATTTTGAAAAGCAACTTGCTTCCCCTCACAGCCCTAACTTACACACAATTGTTTCTACCAGACTCGAATCATCCACTCTCCCTCCCTTTATCAAACATTTCACAGGGAATTCAGACTCATCAATAAGCCAAGAAAGAAACGTGAAGCCACATTTTATGCAACACGAAGGGTTTGGATTATTTTAGATTCCACGAAGGTGGAGGAGACACCAAACCTGCAGGTGCAGCCTGTGAGAGCAGCTTTGGTGCTGCTCAATCCAGATTGTCCCTGCTGGGAATTCGTTGGGAATTTCCAGCACCTGGAATCCACCCCCAGAGCCTGACATGAGTAAGAAAGCTCAGTAAGGTAAAGGGATTTGAGGTATGGAAAAGGGTGAGAACTCCTCAATTAGGGAAATCCAATCAGGATTTGAGCAAGGATCAGCTAGTTGAAAAAGAGATGATGTTTGCAGAGTAAAAATAACAGGCTGCTTAAACACCAACCGATTTTCTATTTTAATTTTCCTTCTTCCTGCACATTCTCCAGTTACAGGATGAATCAAATTTAATGTATAAAATACTTCTGATGTTTAAAAAGGGAAGAGTTGCATCCCAACACTTTGGGAATTAAACGAGATAATACTGTCCCCTTGCCCATTCTCCTGCCCATCTCTGTGTCACTCTGTGCACACAGTAAAACTGCCTGCATAATTAAATTGATTTTTTTTTTTCTGCAATACTTACAGCAAAGATGATTTCCCTACACTAATGCAAGGGCTCTGCCACGGGGAAAAGCTCAGGAAATCTTCCTTTAAGGACTATTTTAGAATACTTAAACCTCACAGGTATTGTATTTTGATGCTGCTGTCACAGGAAAACAAAAACATGCTGCAAAAACTGCCCCATAACACGTACAAGAAAACACTCCTCGCTCCAAGTTTAATTTATTTGTTGACAGAGAAGATCTACTGTGCTTAATGCAAAGTTCAATAAAAAGACACATAATACAGATACCCAGAATCGTAACTGCAATAAAATAAGCTCCACGTTTATCTGGCTGCTAAACGCAATCCAAAAAAAATTTATTGGTAAAAAGGAATCAAATTCAGTTACGGTAGAAAATATATTTCTTGCCTTTCCAGGAGCAAGCTCCCTGAGCTCCATTCATCACAACAAATCAGAGCTGCTCATCTCTGCCGGGCTCTGCTGGGCACACGGGGCTGGGGACAGCGCTGCCCTCTCTCCACCTCGCTCCCATCCCCCAAAAAAAGGCACCGGCAGCTCCAAAACTCCTCGGCCCCGCAGATGGCTCGCTTTGCCCTCGGTTTGTTGTTTTTTCAACGGAGCCATCAGCTGAGGGGTGGGTTTGGAGTGGATGGATGCTCTGAGGTTCCAGGCTGATGCTCGGAGCGGACCCACGCGGATCCAGGCACTCCCTCCCTCCTCAGCTACTTTTTATAGAGTGGTTTTAAAAGGTGACAGTAATAATTCACAGGCTACGTTTATGACAGAAAAAAAAAAAAAAGAGTATTTCATCAGCTTCTCCAGCTGCTGTTTCAGAAAGTTCTCCTCGAGAAGGATCCACATTAAACACTGAGCACTTGCAGTTATTGTGCATATCTCCCCTAATTACAAATTCATAAGAGCAGGAGGATTTCCTTGGTGAGAGATCCAACATGTGTCTTTTTGCCTTGAGCTTACTACGCTGGCTACTGAAAACACAAATACACTGGAAATGAAATAACTTTCCCATTTTAATGTGGCCATAAGCTTCCTGCCAGGCTGCCACCTAATTGAGACTTTTGATCTGAGCTTTTCCCAAACATGTTATTCTTCAGAGTCTGTAAAACATTTTAACTGCAGATCTCCTGCAATCGTTACTGAAAGCTACAGGGAATAAAATAATAATAAAAAAAAAAAAAAGAGGAGGAGGGAGGGAATACTCAGTTTATCAAAGTCAATGGAAATACAAAGTATTAATTATGCTAAATGAAGAAAGATGGGCATTTTGGTTACTTTGGGGGGGTCAGAAGTGTTTTAAAGTGGCGCTGCCAGGCAGCTGCCTCTGCCTGACCTGAGCATCCCCATCAGCTGCCGCATCACATCAAAGCAGGAGGGAGTGAGGAAAGCGGTGCCAAGGTCACCGGGCTGCCTCCAAGCACCACGTTGTTATCAATTACAAGCCCTGATAAGGACATGACCCCTCTCTGAGGCACAGAAATGGGGGATATCCGCGGGCCTGAGTGCCCCCAGCCCGCTCCCTGCGCCGAGAGGGAGAAAATAAAACTGCCCAGCACATTTTAATTCCCAAACGGGCACCGGGGAGGGGTGGGCGGAAAAATAGGAGCCAGAGCTCCGTGCTGATAAGATCCACTCAGATCCCCGAATGCAGCTCCCTTGATTGGGTTAACTGAGCCAAACACAGGGCAGAGCACAATTAAAGCAGAGGGGAAATTGTATTTCTCCCCTACAGACGGCCCTTGTGAAGTTTCATCAAAGCAAACCCAAAAATGTCTTTATTATAGCGAGACCTACAGCAGGAGCACATGCAACCCGAAATAAGGGGTGTTACACAGTAGTAAGTCACCTAGTAAAATAAAAGTATATTTTCAATAAAGATTAGCCCTGCATTTTATTTCTTGAAATTCTTTGATCAAGTAATTTTGAACTACATAAAACCAGCCAGACCTCCCTAACTGAGCATTCCTCAAGAGATTGCTCTGCTGCACTCAAAATGCTACAACTGCATCTGACTGTACTTCAGGTGACATTGCTCCTGTTCATTTTAAACACACTGCAGGTTTTGCTCACGTTTCTTGCAGATATTTTCTTTTAGAGAGAAGGAAAGCTCCAGACACAGACCATCCTATCTCCCAATCAGAATGTAAAATATTTTCACAGTACCCCAGCATTTCAAATGTTCTCAAAAGGGCTGAGAAAATTCGACAGGAAAAGGTGGAACATAACTTAAATCCTTAATGATTTAAAATGCCAAATTTAATTCAGAATGAACAAGAAATTAAAATGTTAACACCGTGAATCATCTTGGTTTCTGCACGCCAAAGTTAAACACTAACTAGTTTACTCTGTGTGCCCAAAATATTTACTAGCTCTGACTCAGATTTAAACCGTATAAAATACGATCATTCTGGAGAGCAGAACAGTTCTTACACATGCAAAAGGGGTAATGAGGTGAAACTGGAAGGTACAGAGCTGTATCTTTCCAATCTACCTACAGGTTTGGATTTTACAACGTTTTTTCCCCCTGAGGGGACCAAAAGGGCCGTATGTGGTGCTATGGAATTAAAGAGCTACGATTATTTCATGTACCTTTGGAATTCAGCATGAAGTTCAGCACAGAAAACACAGCCAGGGAGACTGTTTAAAAGCCTGTGGAATGGTGAAGGGAGGAACAGTAGGATGTAGCCTTTAATCCTTTAACAAACTTCCCTGTCTGTGCCAAGAGGCAGAGAGAAAAATACATTTTACATTTTATAAATAGTCGTGAACATAAGCTAAAGCATTTTGCCACTTCTGGGAAATCAATAGGCAAAAACAAGCCACTCATTTGCAAATAATTTATGTGGCTTTTTTTGCTAATGCAGGACAATCTCTCTGTGAAAACGAGGGCAATAACTTTATTATGCTCATAAATGCAAGGCAAAGCAAAGAGAGACTGATGCCCCTGCTCTGTCTGCTGAACAAAAGCACAGCTTCGATCAGATCCATCAGGCTGTGGAGCTGCACAACTCTGCCTTAAGTCAGGCAAAATTACCGAGCACACGGAACCAAAAAAGCCACAATTATTTAAAATACATTAGATCAGCTGCCATTTGTCACTGCTGATATCTGCAGGAACACAGGAGTGGTGTTCCTATGGAGGAAACACCTCCAGAGCTGCCTCTTGCAGCACATCTGCCATCCCAAGGCAAGGCTTTTGCTGGGGAAGGAGTGCAGGATTTCCAGGGAGCCTCCTGAAGGCTCAGGAATGCCACGGCACAGATTCTGCTGTGGGAGAGAAGGGGCAGCCCCCACTCCATCAGCACGAGACAGGCAAAGCTCCTTAGTCAGGTCTGCAGATCCCTATGTAGGGCAGGGAGGAGAAACACCATCCTACTCCTGCCCGGCTGTGTGGGACACAAGCTGCAGAATTAACACACCCTCCCCTCACACCCTGTGCCCTCCCACACGGGGAAATCCTCCTTTGGGAAGTGGGAGAGCAGTTCTGGAGGGTTTCCATGGGAGTGGTGCCCTCCCAGCACCCCTTCCCCAGGCAGGGCAGCACCTGGGCCAGCCCCGTGGGACACAGCACCAGCAGCAGCATTTTCTGTGGCTTAGGATTAAAAAGAAAAGGTTCTATTCCTTAAAAATGCTGGAACTTCAACAGAAGCTTTGCTCTGAAGGGGAGACAGGCAGCAGATCTCAGGTATTCTGCTGCTCAATTACCTCCCAGCTCACAAGCCCATAATTCCATCCAACCTGCTCTGTATCCCACTGCTGGGGATTTTTTTAAAGCTTAGCCATTATTTCATAAAAAGAAAGCTAAAGAAAAATAGTAACTTGTGTAAAACTGGTACTTGCCATAGGTTGTTAATGCATTGTGTTACTGCTCTGCTTGCAAATGTCTAATAAATTACAAGAGCTGCATAAAGTCCTTATAGGAAACATCACCTCAGGAGTCAGCCCTCTCCCAAACAGCACAAAAACAACTGATACAAAACATAAAGCAAAGGCAGCTTGAAAGTATTTCAGAAACTCATCCAGCTTCGTTATGGATTTGATGGTTTTATTTCAAAGGACAAAATGCTAAACTTCTCCAAGACTAAAGAGAGTGGGGGGGGAAAAAAAGAGTTTCCATTTGTGCAAGAGAAATGCACAAAACATCCATGATTAAATAAAACTTCCTGTGATTGAATCTGACTACCATTTTACAATATTAATGCTAATGGATTATCATCCTCTTGTTTGCATGTTTAACTTCGGTTCCCATAAAAGTTGCTTGTACACAGGATCAGAGGGAAATGGCATTTCAGAAACTCAAAACAAAACACACACGCTAAGAAGCAAAGGCAATTTTAAGAGCTACAAAATCAGCAACATCCAGACAATAATCAGTTTCCAATGTCAGACCAGGAAGTCAGGCAGAAAAAAAAAAAAAAAAAAAAAAAAAAAAAAAAAAAA
>VXBB01019046.1:156146-187025 GCA_013399915.1 Illadopsis cleaveri
GCAGAACCCAACCTAATGCACAAAGCAAACAAACACGATTTACCACGCCGGCACCCTGACTGATTCCCTTTTTTTTGGTGTTTGACCCTGGAACAATGAGGCTGGATTAACATTCATTATTTGCATTCAACGAGCTGTCGTGGGGAGCAGGAACTGCTCCAGCACCAGCCTGAGAACAAGAGAGGCTGGGACACTTGTGGAGTCATTGGCTCTCTCCTTTCTAACCTGCTCAACAGTGCCCAAAACTTGGAGCAAATAAAAGCCCCCCGTGTCTTGCTTTCATGTTGTCAAGCTGGTTAACAAGGATTTAAGAGCTGGGTGGGTAAACATCACACTGGGGCTCCACTCAGCAGCGTCCTGGCAAAGAGGATGCTGGACTGGGAGCAGCCAGCCCAAGGATCCCATCACCATCAGGCTGCCACATCCCACACAAATGGCACAGGGCAGACTCCAATGTCACCAGCCCTCCCTGGGCACAGCTGCCACATCCCTGCTCCCCACCTCAGCCTCCCCAACGGGTCCCAAATTGGGAGGCTGCACTCAGAGCCTGCATAAAATCGCAGCAGTGTCTCTGTCTGCAAAGGCAGACGCTCCTCCAGGGAACGGGAAGATTGTCCTTCCCTTCCATCAAGGCCCATAAAAAAGCAATTGTCAGTAAAGTTGCTCAAAATTATGTATGTTGTGGGAACGTTGCACGAAGTACTTTTAAAGCAGCATGTTTAATTCTGAGCAGCTCTATATGAAAGGCAGCAATGAATCACCAGCATCAAAACTGCTTTTGTGGGGCATGAGGAGTCAGTTTATCCATTCTGGAATTCTGTTTGCATCCAAGTAATAACACATTTGCAAAATGATCAATCAGGTTAAATTTAGAGGAAAACGTGGTTTTTTTACCCAGACAGGGTTTGTCAGAACACTTCCAAGTTAGAACACAACAAGATTTCACAATATCCAATGCTCCACTGTATATATATACATTATAAATTCATGTCACTGTAATGTACCTAATTATATAAGGTCATTTCTTATAGAAAAGCACAGGTATAAAAGTTTGATGCCAGAACAGTCTGGCTGTTTATTAATTTACTATTGCAGATGAGAAACCCTCCTCTGACTGTTACAGGGATGGATGCAATGCACTCCTGCATTCCAGAAAAGCAACCTGCCCAGCTTACAAAATATTAACCAGGCTCCAGAATGCCAGGCTGGGGGCACCCCAAGGCTCAGCCCCTTCCCAAGGCTGTGCAGGAGCCTCCTCTCCCTCTCCTTGCCCTGTGCTCACCTGTTTCCCTGGAGACCAGCATTTACAATGAGGGCTGTAAATACACACAGTAATTAGGCATCTTTTGAAGCAAACCTTCCAAGCCCATTTGCCATCTCGGGAATGTTTTAACTTGTGGGATAGAGAAGGATCTTGGCTGAAAAAGAAGAGGAATGCAGCCCTCAGATGGGCTACAGTGAGGGAGAACTGTGAGGGGAAAGTCATCCCTGGACAGGTCAGCACTGCTGCCAGGGAATGGAGAATTTTGTCAATGAATCCAGACTTTGCTGCCTGTTCTCCCGCTGGGAAACAAGCTTAATATTATCACTGTGAATCACTAGAAAATATGAAACAGAGATTAAAAACTTATTTCTCACAGCCCACTGCTAATGGCCAAGGAAAGGCCCTGAAACATCAGCTGGTGCTGAAGGAACTGAGCCAGCAGCTGCTCCAAACCTCTGCCTGCTTTGTCAGCTCCTTGCAAAGGCTACAGGATTTACACCATTCCTTCTGCCAAGTCGTGGTGGAGATCCATCAGCATTCAAAGAAGTCATTTACCCTTTGTTGAGCTCAAATTATCCACACAGTTCCTGTTTACTGAACAGGGAGATGCAGTTTGTCTAGTAAATAATAAATAATTTATTTACTGCACAGGCCAGCTTGGACAGGACACGGAGCAACCTGGTCCAGTGGAAGGTGTCAGGAGTAGAATTAGATGAGATTCAAGGTCACTTCCAATCCAAACCATTGCAGGATTCTGTGATTTGTTGCTTCCAAGGCAAGCAAAGCAAACTGGAAAGATGCAGAAGTGTGTGCACACAGACAGATGCAGTAACAATGCTTTTAAACTCCAGCAGATTCCCTCTCATATCCTTTAATTTTATTTATTTTAACTCTTTCATCTTTTCATGTGAAAGCTTCAACACCTTTTCAAACACTGGCTTCAAATCATGAAATAGTATCTTCAGCAAAATGCCCAATTTTAGGCTACGATTGAAGATATCCATTTACATCAATGGAATTTCAACTTTGCCAAGCACTGAGCACTTCTCCAGCCAGAGAAAAAGAACTTCTTTTGCACATAGCACTTAAGGAAAACTTTGGCGGGTCTGGCATTAATGATAAAATAAATAAATTCATATTTAGCTCTTATGGACCCTTAACATACACTGACTGGTACACTGGTGTACCCAATAAAAGGTCATGATGAAAACTAAGGTTTCAGGTGCAAACAGTCAGATACAGCCTTGCAGGGGAGAACAGAGTTTCCCCTGGCTGCCTGTGGGAGCCCTGCAAACCACCAGGAGCAGACAGACTTTGCAGCAGGTAACAGGGAGCATCAGAACCATGTTTGGTAGCTTGACACAAACCTGCTTACAAGTGACTGATGTCTGCTTTCGGGCCTTGATTTTGCTCCAAAAATTCAAAATTGCCCAAAGAAAACCACCCCAATAATTAAATACTGAGACACACAATAGAAAAACCCCGAAGCAGTCACTGTTTGCCTGCTGAGTGAAGAACTCGAGGAGACCATCAGCAAGAGATGAAGTGTTCCTTCACAAGACACTTGTAATGCCTGCAGGGCATCAGCCCCGTTTGGGGCTGAATTTACTTCCAGAATTTCAACCCTTCCCTTGCAAGCTGGAATTGGGAATTCTGGCAGAAGGGAGGGTACATTTTGGGAAGAACAAAGGGAAGCAACTTCAATATAGCCCTGAGCAGAACTGCGGGCAGAATTGTCTTTTGTAAGGACGATATTCCTCTGACAAGGACAGGACGTGTAAGTATCTGCTCTTATCTAACACACAGACCCTTTTGAAGTAGGTGGTTTGGGTGCTCCTGACACAGAAGAAACGGTGGCTGAATGCAGCAAAAGCTTTGTCTGATCTGCATCACTTTGAACCACAAAAGCAGCAAGAGGGAAGAGAGAAGGGAAAGCCAAATGCTTAACAGTGGACAGCGACTTTCTGTAAATCTCCTCCACTGCCTCATTAACTGCAGCAAACCTCCCCTGCCACAGCAGCGGGTACTGAAGGTACTCAGTTCTTTCCAACAGATGTAAAGGATAACTCTGTGTAGAATTCAGCCAGCGTTTCTTAAGTGGTCCCTTTTATTTCTGTAAGGTTGGGACTGCTGAGGTACCGTCATTCACAGAGGAGCAGCCATCACTCACCCTGGTGCTCATCAAGAATTCATGGGGACAACTCTTCAAACACTTGAAGCACCATGAATTCCACAATCATCTTTTGGGAAGAGTTGGGAACTTCGTTTCCAGTACATTAAGAATGAAGGTGAGGGNCCAAATGCTTAACAGTGGACAGCGACTTTCTGTAAATCTCCTCCACTGCCTCATTAACTGCAGCAAACCTCCCCTGCCACAGCAGCGGGTACTGAAGGTACTCAGTTCTTTCCAACAGATGTAAAGGATAACTCTGTGTAGAATTCAGCCAGCGTTTCTTAAGTGGTCCCTTTTATTTCTGTAAGGTTGGGACTGCTGAGGTACCGTCATTCACAGAGGAGCAGCCATCACTCACCCTGGTGCTCATCAAGAATTCATGGGGACAACTCTTCAAACACTTGAAGCACCATGAATTCCACAATCATCTTTTGGGAAGAGTTGGGAACTTCGTTTCCAGTACATTAAGAATGAAGGTGAGGGGTTTTTTTTTTGAGCATTCAAGTTTCTTTTCTACTGAGCCTTTAGGAGTGTGATATCCTTCAGCTTTTTCCAAGAGAGGTTTGTGCATCAGAATGGACAAGTGTGAATCCTTGAGTCCACACTTACAGACTATTTGCCCAGAATCTCTGTCAAAGAGGCTCCTGAGCATCTTAAAAATAAGAATCCAAGAGATACAATTATATAGAATTTATTTATAATTCTGGCACAGATGAGAAGAGTTGCTGAGATTTGCAGAAGTATCACATCCCCTAACACTGAATTTCACCAAAAGAAACTCAGACCAAGCCCCATCCCTGTTCTGGATGATCCTTCTGAAGAGCTCCTGCAGATGGAGCACACACAGAATCCCACTTTGCTGAATGCAGCTCCATCCTGGAATTAGCAAATTATTTTTAAACACTTTACATGTGATTATGCCTAATGAATAAACAAACACACATTTACAACGGGGAGATGTTACGGTTCAAAAAAGCAATACAACATCTTTCAGCTACCCTTTCTCAAAGCCTTAATAAGCCTGTGCATAAATCAAACCCTTCCTTGCTTGGATAGACTCTCACTGAGACGTGCCCATGGTGCTAATTCAGAGCAGAAAACACTCTTATTCCAGGCCACTGCAGTGAAGTGACATTTACCTAATGCAGCTATAAATTTCCTGATAATTAGTGGGCAGCTGATGGTGATGCAAACTGACTAGTGCAGCAATGCCAGTCTCAAACTAGCTCTCCAACACCCACAAGTTAATCAGATTTAAACCCCAAAATTCCCAAAATTCTGACTAGTGCAATGGCTCAGGGACAAAGGCTGGTGCCACCGAGCTTCCACCAGTTGCTGTGATCTCTTCATGGTCCAGACACTGCTGCTAACGAGGTGTAGCTCCTCTGAACACTCAGTTTCTCACATCAAACAGCTCACAAGACTTTTCACTTAGCCACACGTAATCAGCATTTCCTGAATTCTGTGTGATTGTGGAGCAAACGTAGATCAGTTCACTTGGAACTAAAACAACGGAATTTGGAGGGGTACACAACAGTGCTTTCAAAAATAACTTTCAAAAGCCACTTCTAAAATTTCACAGCCAGGTTTGAAAGCTTCTGATGTCAAGCTGAATTTTTAAAGTTAAGTAGGTGAGCAATTAGAAAAAGTTTAAAAATAAAAATCACACACCACCTTTCACTCATCATGAAGTGCACAGTCTGCAGCGCTGCTTCATTCTTTGCCTCTACCCTAAAAAACAATTCACTTGGACAAAAATATATTAAGGAACCTTAATTTTAATTTTCTTTTTCCAACCTAATGCTGGACAATTCTAATACTTTGGAAGTATCAGAATCAGTTTAAGATTAAAGAGCAGCCTTAGATGCACAGTGAGTTTATTTAATGCTGCAAGAACTACCACGGAAGCTGTAAGTAGCTTCTCAGACAGAGAGAAAACACAGACCCATCCTTTAAAATACTTTCTCAAAACAGTCTTTGACCTTTTGGGTGCATCATGAACGAGGCCAGTCAATCAGAGAAAACCCTTCTCCCTGGTTTCTTCTTGGATGAACTGTTCCTTTATCACACTATTTTAGGAAGAAAAAAACCTTTTGGCATGACAGGTCAGAATGTCATTCTAAAGCAAAGCACGGGCTAAAATTTCATGAGAAAGTTAATTAACATTTGGAAAATAACCCTGATATTCTCACTGAATGCAAAGGGCCATCCACATATTGTCAGTGCTCAGGAAGAGTCCAGCTCTGCCTGTGATTCCCAAAGGAAGGGAGCAAGGACTGCTGGCATGGCTGGAGGGATGGCACAGGGATGGTGCCCACGCTCACCAGAGCTCCCAGCCCTGGGAGGGGCAGCTGAGAGCTCAGTTTGCATTTTCCCAGC
Source organism: Illadopsis cleaveri (assembly GCA_013399915.1). Classification (NCBI taxonomy): domain Eukaryota; kingdom Metazoa; phylum Chordata; class Aves; order Passeriformes; family Timaliidae; genus Illadopsis; species Illadopsis cleaveri. Next base: position 161,963 of record VXBB01019046.1, read on the forward strand.
TGCACTTTGGTTTTTGTTTTCCTGTTGTTTTGGACAACCAAAGGCAGAGAGGAGGGATGGACAGGCCAGGCTGAGCCTGGTACAAGTGGAGCAGCCCGGGGGCTGTGCTGGGAATTGTCCTTTTTGAAGTCGTGGAAGAAGAGAGGGACGACACTCTGCTCACTCTTACAGACAGCCCCACACTGCAAGGGGGTGTGGAAGTGCTCCAGGGCAGGGCAGCCCCTCAGGGGGACTCAGAGGAGCCTGGAGAAACTCCACAAGGGCAAGTGCAAGATGCTGCCCTTTCCAAGGGGGCAGGAACCTCAGCCCGGAGTCACTGCTGCTCTGATGAACACTCCTGCAGCAGATCCAGCTCCTCCCTGCATCAGCAGCATCCTCACACCAGCACAAATCTGACAAGAAAGGGACTGCAGAGATGAAGATGGATTTTAACAGACCTATCTAATCCCTACATGCAGAATGCAAAGACCAATAAAGGCAGGGCACGTTTTTCCACATACTCAGCTTTTACTTCACACACTAATTATAGCCCAGGCTGGTCTTTAAAAGTGGAAAAACCCACAGGATTAAAACCAAGAAACTACAATAGGGTGAAATAATTGCATTTATTTTTGTTCTGAATTGCTGATTAATAGAAGTGTCAGACCATGCAGAACCTACCAATGTGCTTTTGAGACTTGTGTCTAGTTACACGTCCAACACTAGATAGGAACTTTCTGACCTCTCTCTGATTTAAAGCCTGGTTTGTAAGCATTACTTTTTTTTGGTCATTCTTTTTCCTTATTAAAAAGGGCAGTGTGGAAAAAAGATGATTAAAGATATCAAACAAACAGCAAACCTCCTGTGAATGGACTGTTGGAAAATAAAGTAGGGTTTAATGACGTGAGAAATTAGATGAAACTGTCAAGTTTAAAGAATCTTAAAATGGTTAACAGGTCAAAACATAAAAACTTCTTTATGTATAGAGTGAATATAAAGGGAACATGGTAAGTATCTGCCAAGGGTTAATTGCAACCCTGCATGAAAAGCAGTTAACAAGTGAGAGTTAGAACACCCAGGAGGAAAAGAAAAATTTTTCCAGTGCCATGAGAAATAAACAACAAGGGGGAAATATTTCCTTTGGCCACTGTTACCTCCTCTCCAAAAGCTCAGAGGAGCAGTGGGAATGCCAAGGCCTGGTTTGCTCTTGACTCCCTCCGAAACATTTGTCTTCATTACCACTCTTTTTAATCAGGGCTCCTTCATGAGTGTTTCTGCTCAGCCCCCAAGGGGCGACTCTGGGCTGCGATAAATCAGCATCCACACCGCAAGTCACTAATCAGCACTCTCAGGGAAAGAATAACACTGAAGTGCAGACCACTAAAGGCTTGGAGGAACCTGAAGGCTTCAGTGGCCTCAAGGAAGAAGGGCCCACATCAAAATAATCAGCCACTGAACCATCCCTACCTCCTAGGCTTAGCAGGACTAGCACTTGGAGATATTATTTAAAAGCCTCCTGCACACAGATTGTTCTCGCTGGATAAAGGGATTTTATTGATAAAGCTCTCACCCTTGAGCTTGGTTCCTCTAATTCAGTGGATTGCACTTGTGCCTCCTGCCAGAAAGCATTCAGGGAAACAAACTTGGTAATGGATACCTCGTGCTGCCGTCCTAACATTTCTAGAGAAAAAAAAAAAAACACTGTACAATGAACTGAAAGGGGAGGAAAAGGAAATGGATAGAAGATAACACGTTCCCAAGGCACCTCATGTATCACTGCAATGGAAAAAAGAAAGGATTTTGTCCATTTCTTTTGTTTTCAAAGGTTATTTATAAACACAACAAAACAGATGTCATCTCAAAAGGAAAATATCTGCATAGGTTATCTGTGCTCACGTCCACCCCCCTGCACCCAATCCCTTTAAAACTCCTGCCTGACGTTCCAACTGCAGCAACAATTGATATTTCAATAGTTGTTATTATTCCTTAAAATTGTCCAAATCCCCAGGGCTGTGTCAGTGCCTGCCAAGGACACCACAGAAAAAAGCTGAATGCGCACCCAAGGCCTCGTGCATCCCCCAGCTGCCAGCACCTCTGAGAAACAACCCTGAGCTGTAAAACTGAGCACTGGCACCCAAATTAGCAAACTAAGCATCCTCCCATCCAAGGGCTGTTGAACAAAAATCCCAGAGCAAGCTTTTCCAAAACCACAACTGCAGCCTTACACAGAGTTTTGGGGTTTTTTTCCTGTTAAGACTCATCTCTATGGTACCTGGAAAACTGGCCCATGGAGATAAAGTGATTATAGAAAGATCACAGAAAAAAAAAAAGAATCTTCCACTGTTCCTACTTCCAAAGCTCAGGAAGGTCCAGGAATCACATCCCTCCAGCGAGCTGACTCCAGCACTGAAATTCAGATTAATGTAGGAAAATCTTCAGTCCCAAACCAACAAACCAGAATTATTTACTATTGTCTGCTTTTTTCCTTTGAGTTTTGGGCTATATAAACTGTAGGATGGATTCACTTTGAGCTGGGAGGTGAAGAGGGTCTCTGTGAGGGTCTTAAAAACCTGCTCATGATTCAGAGTGGCAGCACCTTGTGCCTGACCTCTGCCAAACTATTCCCAAAGCCACAGAAAGCACCACTGGGAGAGAGCAGCTTCTGACTGAAGGTTTAATCCTGAACCAAAAAGGGAAGGAAAGAGAGAAAACCTTTGCTGTGAACTCATCGTGAACTTCTGCAGAGTTGCAGGCTCAGGTTCATTACCATGAGCAAGATAAAATATTTACTGTATTAATTAAAATACCATTAAAGTACAATACAAATACAATAACCGTATAATTATGGTTATTAATTAATACTCATTTGAGTTTTCGAGTTATCTAAGCAGCTATTTTCAGATCATTGAAAGGAGCATAGAATATTCAGTTAAGGGGACACACTGTGCTCCAAAGTCCAATCTTTTGAGCACTATAAATAGGTGGTTTAGGGAAAGTTAGGGCCGGGTTCTATTAGAGGAGCTGCTAAAGCAGAGCGTGGAATGCAGCAAAAACATTCCCTCCACCGAGCGTGCTCCGTTACTTCAAAGAATTCAATATAGCCCAGCGCTCCTTGCTCAGAGATGAAAATCGTCATTTGAACTTGTCTGGTCCCACTCCACTTAAACGATCCTTTAATTTCCTTTCTGATCCCCGAGCCCTCAGGTGGCTGCGGCGGCGCTCCGTGCCCGGGGTCGCGGGAGAAGTTCACAGCTCGTCCGCCGAGCCGCTGATCCTGTCCCCGAGCAGCCCCTTCCTGCCGGGCTGTGCCGTGCGTGCTCCGCTCCATCAGCCGCCAGCCCTCCCTCCCTCTGCCCTGGAACGCCCCTTCCCCCTCCAGCCCGGGCCTGCCATCCGGAACTGACTTAGGAAGTGCTCTAATGGTTACCAAATTTTTGGGAACTGCCTCGGCTTTTGGGAGCTGAACATGTGTTCGGTGCAGGCAGCATCCACCGGCACCGCTTGACCTCACGGCAGCCTTCGACTTGCTGATTTTTCTTTTCCTTTTTTATTTTCTTTTATCCCCCCTCCCCACCCCACCCGCCTTCTCCTTGAAAAAACAAGAAAACTTTTACCAGATAACACATGATGTAAATGCAAAATTATGTTGTGAAATGACTGCAAACATGCTGTTTTCCAGATGTTTGACGAGACAGTAAAGAAACAGCACAAAGAAGGGTCAACAGTTTCCGTCAGAGACTCTGCTGGGTTCCACATGAAAAAAAAAAACCAAAAAACGCCAAACCCCAACATTCAGATCTCATAAATTCAAGGAGCTCTGCACAGCTGACAAGCTATTTAGGCTTTAAAAAATAAAACGTGAGGTTCCTCTGTCATCTGCCAAATTTCACTCCATCGATAGGTGGTTAAAAGCCATTTGACTGTTAACATTCTATGAATTTCCTAAACCCATTATTGCCTCAAATACAGGAGACTGCCTGGGAATCGCTGCTCCTGGGAAAAGCTATCTGAGGTAAGCAGGGCTGCATCCTCTGTTTGCTTAGAAACACAAATCTCCCTGCAAAACTTTGCAGGAGAAAACCATCAAAAAGAGTTGGAAGAAGAGATGAAAGAACAGAGCAGCTGCCAGGCACTTCCCCTCATTGCCATCACGCCAAGAATGACTGACTATTGCCACAAGGAATATCAGCTTTTGTTCTCCAGCAGTTCAATCCCAGCTGATGCCAGAGGCACAGACAGATCACCCCGGCCAGCACGAACAGCTCAAGGCTGGGAGCAGGGGACATCTTTGCATCAATCCATCAGCATTGGCAAGGCTGGAATTCCATTTCTTTCCAGCTCTGCTTCCTCTCACAGGACACAGATCTGTCCTTTTGGGCCAGGCCAGCAGGAGCAGTGATTATAAGTCTCCTGCTACTCTTTTCTCCTCTCCCCTTTTCCACTCAAGCAGTTTTAATGGAGTACACCACTTTTGATGGGCTGGGTGATGCTTTTTACAGAAATTCAACAAATTAATCTTGAATTTCAGCATGTTTCTACATAGGAAAACACCAACCATAATTCACAGACAGCTCTGCCAAAGTGGAAGCTACAGTTCCAGACCCATTCATCTGTCAGCGTGGGATCCACTCCATGCAGGATCACTTTGGATGCCTTTTAAAGACACGTGGCTCAGTCCCACCCTGTGATGTTTGCATGGTGCCTGCAGCTCAGCAACGTCAGGCTGCTGCTCTGAGAGCAGCACAGCCTCTGTGCAAGCTCCCACCCTGCATCCATGAGATTCTGGATATAAGGAAAGGCATCCCGGGAGGATTTCCCACATGAGGATACCGACGGTGTGATCAGAGTGAATTATAGGTTGTCTTTATGTGAAAGCAGCACCACTGAAAACGTTTTAACTCCAGACAGAGCATCTGTGGATGTCTCTGAAACTTCTGGTTCTGTTCTACGTGCACTGATCAATTCCCCTGCAGACAAACCCCAAGCCCACAATGAATTCATTCACTGCATTCAGCAGCCAGTAATAGCCAGTAGTTGGCAGCACGGTCCCTCCACCTCAGCCACAAGCCTTGGGGAAATCTCCCCTGGCTGGCAGAAATCTGCATCTGACGGTATGTCAGGAATATATTTGCTCTCCTTCTCTGCAGTAATCAGGATAAAAAGTTCCTGTACTCTGCCTGCCTCACTGTCAGAGCAGGATGTTCCTCTTCCAGGAGAGTGTGACACAAGAGGAGCTGGATTTCCCTGTGTTCCTGACTCAATAAAATCCCCAGCTTGTCTTTTTCTGCGTTATTGCAGCACTAAAATATTGCATGAATTGAAATATATACTTCATTTTATTTACAGCGAAGGGAATCATTCATTTGGTCGTGAAAGAGTTAATAAGGAAGAAAATCACACACAGTGCGTGTTAAAGGTTAGAGGAATAATCAGTCATTTGAAAAACACTACATAAACATTTTTCCGGATGCAATTTTCAGTCCAAGGATACATTTCCCAGTAGAAATCAGCAGCTAAAAAGGAAATCATTTAGTCTCCATAAGTGCCAAATTGTATCCTGATTTTTCCTGGTCTGGCTCAACTTTCAAAACTAGTGGTTCAACTTCTGCAATCTTTCACCCAATGACTATATAAACACATCCTTATAAGACAGACATAATCCTTGGGTGGGCCAATTTATGTTGGATTATGAAAATACTTAAAGTACAGAATCGTATAATGACTGTTGTCCTTTGGTTTCCACTAAAAGGGAAAAAGAAAAAAAAACCTCCTCCAACACAGACAGTCTCTGCTCCTTCCAAGGGCTCTCCACGACAGTTGTCTCTGGCAACTGTGTCAACATCTTCTGAAAGTGATTAGGTACCACTCAATTTATTAGTTAGTTATCACAAGCTCTATTTTAATGACACCTAATGTGACACGTATCTATTTTGAGCTTTCACGTGCAGAAGGAAAAAAAAAAAAAAAAAAATCCCTGGCAAATTTTCTGCATGTCATCGTGGTGAGTCCCTTCTGCATGAGGGGAGGGGGGGAGAGCTGCTCCCCACCCCAGCCAGAAAAACAGTTCTCACTCTCAAAAATCCTCTGGCTACTCTCTGTTTGGTTAAAGGTTATATAAATAGTAGCTTTAAGAAGGATAAAACAATCTCCATACAAAGCAAACATATTCATTGGTAATTTATTGCTGCCTGATGCACATATACACACACACCCAAGTATAGATGTTAAATCCAAAAAATTATCTGTTCCTGCCCGCTTGTGCTTTCAGCGATGGAACTGAGGAACAATGGAAACTTTTATTCTTTGTGGAAAGGTAAATTCTGTTTTTTCACTTCCCCTCTGAAACTCTAGAGTTTTTACAGGCAACTACAAAAGTCAGCGTGTTAAAGCCAACAGTATCCCATCTTCAACACTTACCATGTGGAAGAAAAGAACTTTCCTTTCCCTCCAAAGTATAAAGTTATGTGAAAGAAGACATTTTTTCAAAGTCTACAGAGAGTAAAGAATAAATTATAGTGATAAGATCTGGAAAAGTTTGGTTGGAAGTTAAGAGATTTTCACATCTGTGTCTACACATCCATGTCTTGGGAATAATGTATCTCGAGTACCAGTCACATAAAAATGCAAGAAATTGTTCCTCTCTCAAAGGCAGCCAAATCATTCATTGTACTCATGTCTACACTTTGACTGGTAGCTTCCAGCAGAGATCTGAGCTAGCAAACTCCAAGGTTTCCCCCTGATTTCAAACTCTGACTGTTTAACGTGTGTATGCATTAAAAAATACATAATTAGTAACATATACACAACTTAATTCACCATGGCATTATTCCCTCTTTGAGCTGGAATAAGTTAATTTATTCATGCTGTTCAAACATAAACTGAGTGATAGTGCAGGGACTCTGCCTGCAACACCACGAGCCTGATTTATATCCCTGCAGTCAGTGCCCATCCTTCCCTCTGGTTCTGAGGGCTTTGGGACTCACTGCTTTTCCAGGCAGATTCTCACATTGTGCTGTGAATAATAGCCCAGTGTGATGTCAACAAGAGCTGAGAAATTACTGCTCATTTATTTAAATAAACGTGGCACAGCCTTTCATGCCTGCTGCAGAACACTTGGCTGCATCCCACGGCAGGAACAGGAGGAATTGAGCTGTTTGAAATGCTCCTCAAAGCTTTTCTGGGCCAGCTCAAGATGGGAGAACAGCTGAAAATAAAGTAAAATGTGCAGCCTAACCCTGTATGGGCATTGCCCCCTGTCCAGTACAGCTGCTCAGGTAACAGAAACACCATGCACACCTTGACACACATTCCACAGCTTTATTTCCATAAAGAATAAAATTATTACAGCCATCAAGACTCCAATGCTTTCCTCTGGTTTTCTCACATAATGTATGATTTACTGACACAGATTACATCCTGAACCTCTAATACACAGAAATAATAATTAACAAATATTTCATATTCCAGAGAATACACACTGAGGTCTTCCAACAATAAAGATTTAAGTGTAAGTATCTCAGATGCTCACTTTATCCTAATTTTTGACAGGGCAAAACATTCCAACAGGTTCAGCAGGGCAGAATCCTAGCAGACACACTGAGAAAGCCCCAGCAGCCCTTCGAGGCACAAAAGAAAAGTTTTTGTTCAAAATGAAGAATTTCTGGCTGACATATTTCACGTTCCTTTCGGATTTAAAACACCCTGCTCTGAAAGCCACCATTATTTCCAAGTGAAGAAAGAAAAGGGAATTTGCCCCATTTCTCCCCACTCCTCACTCTGCCATTGTCCCCCTGTATCTATTTCCAGGAAGCCAGATTCATTAGGGTTAATCTGCCTACTAAATGAATAAACAAAGGATTTCTCTGTCACTGAGGGGCCAGGTGAGCCGATATCATCTTCTAACACAGAAAATCATCCCCACAAATACAGCTCAGGAAATTACCTGCTGCAATCCCACACCTGGGATCATTTGGCAAGTGCCTTAGAAATGTTGAGTAGATGACTGAAATCAAACTAATTATGGGTTGTTTTATTTTTTTTAAATGCAGATCTTCTATCTGGAGGGAAAAAAAAAAAAAGGGCCTTTCTGAAAATGTGATGTAAAAAGGTCTCGAATGTCTTGGCTTTACCTCACTTACTAAAAAGGCAGAAAACTTCCTCGGATGAAAATGTTACAGGATTTGTGTAATTAAAGTATTCTGCTTCCTCACTAATGAGAGTCACCTCTGGCTGCCTCCAGCAGTGCCCACACTGCAAAAACATCCAGGTTTTACAAACTGTTGCTGTGAGAATCTCATGAAAGGTACAGACAAAGGGATCGAATGAAGCTGCCATAAATACAATTTCTAACACCACAGCATCCACCTGCCCAAGTAATTCCTCACACAGTCCCAGCACCAAATGCTGTTCTCACGTTCCTGGTGAGGGGCACAGCTTTGGGAGTTGACACCTGAATGATGAGTGGAGATCTGGAAAAGGTTCAGATTTTGCTTTCCAGATCTTTGCTTCTTGTGGAGGATTAAATTGAACCATGGGATGGTCTGGGTGGGAAGGGACCTTAAAGATCATCAATTCCCACCCCTTGCCATGGGCAGGAATATCTTCCGCTATCCCAGATTGCTCTAAGCCCTGTCCCTGGACATTTGCAGGGATGGGGCAGCCACTTCTCCAGGCAAATACTGACAGGTATTAGGAGCAGGAAGAGAGCTTGGGGGAATTGACCAAAAAAACTCCAAAGACGAGACAGGAACAAGGATTCCTTCGATGCAGGGGTGTGAACTGTGCATGTGTTACAGCAGAAAAGGTGCCAACACAGGGATTAAGAACTACAGGAAACACTGTGACAGGGGTGTTCAGCAGCTGTGACTGGAGACAAGAGGAAAATCTGAGGAAAAATGAAACAAAAATGGGAGAGGTCCCAGGATTCAAAGAAAGAAGGCACATGTGATGTAGAAACAGGCACAACCCCCAAAATTCAGAGCTTGACAATGCTCTGGAGGAAGAAAGGGCAGGATTTGAAGCTTTGGGATGAATGCTGCTCCCAAAACTACCCAGCAAAGGGCTCTCTTCCCTCCCACAAACACAGACTCCATTTGATGTTCCTTCTACAGCAAGCAAGAGGAGATAAATTAAAATTGAGAACTTAGAGAGGGCTTTGATCCTATTGCCTGGAAATATGTATAAGAATATTTTCTCCAGACGTACTTTTGCTATATATGGAAACCAAATGCTGACTAATCATACAAACCTTATGGTGCCAGAGCACAGCTGTGGTCTGCAGCACAACACTGTCACAAGGGCCCAGGAAAATGGGGAAAACCAAGAGGTTTACTGCTGAGAAAGAGGAGAAAATGGTGATCAAAGGCACTGGGGGCCTGATCAGACAAGAGGGAGAGTTTCTAGCTGGTGAGCTTTTAAGATCCAAGTGACACATTCATTCTTGCATTACTGAACTTCAACGGGCCAAGTAATGATTATCTGTTTTCCAAGGGTAGAGAAAAATGATCCTATCCGAGACCTGCTGACTCAGGACAGCAGTAATGGGATGCAAAAGCCTGAATTTTGGTTTATTGGTTTACAGATAGCACCAGCTGGCAGGGATGGAGACATTTAGAGCTGTTCATCAGGACATGGCCTCATGTCCCAGGCACAGACAGGGATGGGACGTGGACAGAAGCTCTGATGTGGCATTGTCACTCGTGGTGATGCCCAGGGCACAGGCAGGGCTTGAATTTGCCCGAGGAACGTGGGGGTTTAATTTCTCTAGGTACTCCTTATCATCTGAAAAGGGAGAAATACCAACTCAAAGAGCGGCATCAATTCTTGCTTTTCACTTAAAGTGCTCATCAGTGTGGCATAGCTAATTAATGCTTTCAATAGGTGTTAAAAATTCCTGGGCTGTAAGGCAGTAAATGCATTATGAGCAGGCAGAGGCAAGTGGCTACAGTTTAGAAGCACAAAGGTGAGATAATGGCCTTCCACATCACTGAACTGTCAACCTCATTTAGCACAAAGCCTGGCATCTGGAGATTTCAAATCATACAGCCGTTTAAAAATATATAGAATGTTAAATTAAATGACAAACACGGGACATGTCACCTTTTAGAGGCAGAAATGTAAAACCAAAGCATATGTTCTCCAACTGTATTTGCTTCAGGATCAGCAATATTTTTGTAACCTCGTTAGTTTCTTGACTTGGTTTTAAACATGCAAGGATGGATATACAAATAAGTTACAGGTCCTCCACGTGATATCCTCAATTATAAGTCAATCTTTACCAGCAAAATAAATTAAGAACTGGAAGTTTAACTCTTGTGGAAGGTAAAGACAATGAGGAAGAATTTCTGCCAGCTGTTAGGAATGCAAGTCCCTCTGTATGTTGAGCTCTGAATCTACGAGACGTGTGCAAATATCCCAGTTTGGAACCCACATTTACAAGCACACCCTGGTGGCTCTGTGTGTGTCCAAGTGTCCGTGCCAACCCCAGGGCTCAGAGGCAGCAATGACCACCCTTGCCCAGCCTGGCTGTGTGACAGAGCCCAGGCTGCAGCTGGCTCCTCACAGGGCAGCTTTGGGTGCTGTCACCCTGTCCTGTCACCACTGCGGTGGCAGTGTCACACCACGGCAGCTCTGTGGGACAAAGGGAAGGTGACAAACCTCATTCCCCAGCCCCATTTGGTACCTCTGCATGGTGCTGATGCTCTGGAGAGCCCAGCTCCAGGGGAAAAGGGGACATCCCTCACCTGGCAGCCCCGTGGCAGCCCCCTGTGCCCCATCACTGCCGTGACCCCGAGCGGGGCGTTCGCACTTCACGCCTTGCACAATCCCTCACTGAAGGGTGATTAAAAGGCCAGAACTAGGCCAATAAAGCTGGATTTTATTTGTTCAGCACAACAGTGGGGGGAGTGCTGCCTGCTGATGGCACAGAACAAAACGTCACACACCCCCCCCCCAGTCCAAACTCTTTTTCAGCTCCTGCTGCAGAAGTGATCAGTTCGGATTTGGACAGATACAGAGCAGGAAATGACCTGCTGCAATCCCACACCTGGGATCATTTGGCAAGTGCCTTAGAAATGTTGAGTAGATGACTGAAATCAAACTAATGTTTGTAGTTTGAGAAATGGTAGTGCTGAGAAATGGCCACAACAGGCAGAGCTGGTGCCCCTCTACCTTCCCCTCCTCACCCCCTATCAAAATCCATTTTATAGCAAGGGGAATATTTGGTACCACCTAATGATCACCAATTAATAAACTCACTGAGCCAGATCATCTCTGAGCTGTGCATCCTCACAAGAACCTGCTTCCATAAGAATGGATTATCTTCCTCTGCAGGAACTGTAGGACCAGCACAAACCAAGTGCAGTATAATTTAACTTTTTTTTTTTTTTTTTGTCAGCCAGATTCACAAAGTTTCAATCACGTTTCATTGGAGAGAAAAGAAAAAAGCACGAGCCAAACTTTGAAATAAAATCACGAAATAGTGAAGTACTGCTGGCAGTTCAGCTTACTGGGCATCAAAGTTTAAACTTTGCTTTCAACCTCAGTTTTCCAAACACGCTGTCACTCACCATAATATGGGTTAAAAATAAGAGAAAGCAAAGATGAAATGTAAATGATTTAAATGCATGCATATGTTCTTTTGTAAAATGCATAATGCAGCTGCAAGATTTTTCCTCATATTTTGGACACAAATCAAGGCAAAATGGTTCACTTATGATACAGTGAATTTTTTATCTAACTTCAGTTAAAATGGAGCACCCTGTAAGCAGTTCAGTGTATACTGGGTGTTGGTTTCCTTTTATTTGGGTTTTTTTTTTTTTTAGAGCTTAAATACAAACACCAAAACCAAAAGACTACCAGAGTACTTTTTGCTTCTCCAAATTCTTTCATGGCAACTTTCTGCTTGTTAAAAATCCACCAGCAACACAAAAAACTTTGCAGATGAGCTACAGCCATTTACTACATCTGACATTCAATCACAAATAAAATCATTCTTACTTTTAAAATATATTTTAAGTGATGGGCAAAAAGTAGAGTGGTTTGCTCAGCGTTCCTGCTGTAACTAATAGAGGTGAAAATCCCAATTAATGGGAATTGCAAGGAGCTAGCAAGATTCCCACTGCAGCAGTGGCTTCTGCTGCTTTTTTGCATCAAGGCAAAATTAAGCAGGTCTCACTTTCCTGGAGTGGATTCTTTGTAGTGTCCCAAAATTGAAAGCTACTACCAATGTGTCACTTGTCACACCAACAGCACCGTGACTCCGTTCTTGAAGGAGACGTCCGAAAGTTGTTTTATTGTGCTGGAACTGATGGTTTTCTTTGCAGCCTTCAAACTGTTTTTTCTACAGCAGAGTGGAAGGATTTGGGAAATCACCTGCACAGCCACTTTGGTGCTGGTTGCAGTTTGGACCTTTTAAGGTTGTTAGGGACGTGGGAGAAGCTGGAAGAGGTCCTGCATAGCTTGCAGCTTTCCAGTTCTGAGGTCTCGGAGCATGAGGAAACTCAGAGCCCAGGAAATGCAACACAAAAGGGGATGGCAGAGCCAGTTACCAAAACTCCCACTCCTCCAAACTGTGTCAAAGCCTCCCAAATGCAGGAGTTATCCCACAGGCCAGGTGGGCTGGAGGGAGGCAGGGCCAGCTGGGACACAGGGCCAGGCAGGGGAGCCCTGCTCCTGCAGCAGATGTGAGCTCCAGGGAAAACAGCTGTGCCACAGCCCCCAGGGCCCTCCACACGAGGCACAAATGGTTGCCCCGCTGTTGCTGCAGGGAAATGTCAGGGAAGAAAGGCTTGGCAAGGCTGGGATATCAGGAGAGGATGGTCTGCACCCCAGCTGACCTGGGGACATGGGATTTTTGATAGGACTATTACAATGGCAGAGCTTATAAAATGGATTTGGAAAGGCTTTTGTGTTGGTTTTGGGATAGGATACGAAGGCCCCAGGAATCCACTCTGAGGCCTTAAATGTGTGGCCAAACTCCAGCAAAAACCATATGTTGTTCATATCAGCACCTTTTGCTTTTCCCTTGCTCCATTTTCCAGAGCCTCGGGGCACCAGAGCTCAGGGCCCACCTCTCACCTGGAGAAATCCCAGGATGCTGATGCCAATAACCCCAAACCTGTTTTCTGTCTTTTGCTGGCTGTGCCCTGCTTGTTTTCACCTTCACAAGGGGAGCAGCACCAGGTTTAAGCACAGGGAGTGCTTGGCTCCATGCACTCCCTCAGAGACTCCTTTTGGAAGGAGAAGACTCCCAGGTGGGCTGTTCCAAGCAGGAACAAAAGCTCCACAGCTGGAGGTTGGGACCTCCAAGACTCTCCTTGCACACCAGAGCAGCTGAGGAGGAAGATGGTGACAACCAGGGGCTCCTTTCACCCCGTGCTGCCATTCCCTGCTCTCTGCAGCAGCCACTTGCTGGCACCAGCTTTGGCCTTTCAGAGCTCTCCAGCCAGAGCTGGAGCAGTAACCAGCACCCAATTTAGCCTGGCTTGTAATAAAAAGTGAAAGTTAAAAGCAATGCAAGCAGCAGATAAAGAACTATTAAAATCTGGCTGGGGTGATGCCAGGGATGGAGTCCAAGGCAGGGGAGGAGCCACAGCTCCAAGCCAATGGGTATCCCACAGTGGTGGATAATTAAGGAAAACAAAATATTTTCCATCTGTTTCTTTACCCTTTACGTCACTGAGGCAATAAAATATATACACAAGTAAGCACCAACAGGCTGTATTTCAACTCAGCTATAAATATTTATTCCCAGCAGAGAACATTTTTACTCCAGTGAATAGCCAGGGTGAGGAGGCTGGGATTGGAACACCCTCAAGGTATTAAACTCCACCTTAGAGTAGAAGAAATGCCAGGCTAATTTATCATGCCAAAGAGCTGGGTTTTATGTGTCATATCCCCAAATCCACACTTCTGCTTACTCATCCTTATCACACCCTAATGGACAATTGCTACAACCTGCTCCTTTTGGATTAACAGTGGTGAAAATAAGTGCTTATGTTTATATTATATTAAATATTACAGCAAGAGGAAGGTGAAAGACAAAAGGAAGGGTCTGCAGGGCCCTGAGAACAAGGGCTGATGTTCTGGAACACCTCCTGAAAGGAGGGGAGGAGAATCTCAAGAGGATGAGAACCAGAATCCTGATGGCTGAAACCCTTAACATGCAACAGAGACTGCAGGCCAAAGTGGCAACAAGAAATAATGAGGCATATTTAGATGTTTTCAAAGCAAACATGTGAAATGGTGAGCAAATACTTTGAAAGATAAAGCCTAATTTAGTGAAATCACCAAACAAAAATGTCTCCGTTATAAACTGGTTACAAATAGAGCTTTCCCTGAAACAAGACTGACTCCAAAATTCAAACTTGCACATCCATTTTAAGGCCATTTCGAGCAGTCTAGATTAATAGATGAGCTTAGAATATGTTACAAGCTTATAAAAATATAAAGATCTGCAAAACACTTCCTTTAAGCAGCGCAGGAAAAGAGCAGAAATGTCAGTGCACACGCTGCCTGCAAATACCAGTGGTGTGTTATTTCTGTGCAATCTCTCAAAACACAAGTACAGACACTGAGGTTTCTGGATCTCTTGTAAGTTTAACAGTAGCTGGGAGCTCTTAGATCTCCAGCTATAATAAATATTGTATCCTGCAGGAGCCCATCGGGAATCTCAGCTCATGTGTTGTTCCACAGAAGATTGTGGTGTCAGATATGATTAGAATCAACACTTCCCACTTATTCAGAGCTTTAAAGCTACCTACACACAGCATTAACAACTGTGAATGAAAGATAATTAAGGGGCACATCAGAATCTGGTATTAAGAACGAGTTTTTGTTAACTAGCCCAAAATACCCAGGATAATAAGATTATTTTTTTTCCCCCTAAATAAACCCAAGGCATTTCTGTGCTTACACCATGCTCTAGCCCACTGCAGGCTTTCAGCTGATATGAGCTGAAGGTGGCTTCCCCAACTGGAAGTCAGCAGCTCACACTTCAGCAGTGAGACACTGCAGAGGCTGCACTAATGGAGCCCCGTACACGCGTCGGGCAGGTTGTGTGACACGAGAACAACTGTCTGTGAGCAGCAGCTCTGGGCCAGTGACCATTATCAGGGCCCCTGGGGGCCCCACTGCAACTTATCTTCCTGTGTGAAGAAAAACCCCGTTCCCCTGGATTTGGTTTCCATGCTGGGGAGGTCACAGTTCAGCTCTCAGGGAGCTGTGACATCCACAGAGGAACTGCGGGGCCAAAAATCACCTGGGGCAGGTGAGCGAGGAGAGCAGCACCTCCAGGAACCTCCACTGCTGAGAGCTGAATTCCACCCAACACAGCAGGGCCTGGAAATTGCTGGGTTTTGATTTTTCACTTGCATCAGTGAAATCAGATGAATGCAGCACCGTTTTTTCCAGCTGATACAGACTTGGTTTGAAATGCAACCAGCTTGGAAGAGATGAATTGCTTCAATCACTATGAGACTGCTCAGCTGTACCAGAGGCAAACTGGGATGAGGAGACTCCTCTGTCCCTTGCAGGGTAAAGCTACCCCACATCACCACATTGTGCTGTGAGGAGTGAGCTGCCACCTCCAGAACTGACTAAACTACCCACAATCATCACAGGGTGGAAAATTAAATCAGTCTCTAATGATTCTGCTGCCTTTCACCCACTGCTCCCATGCCTGGCCTCTCCAGTGTACTTCTCCTGCCTCCAGAAAACACCCACCAGTGTTTCAAGACATTAATGCTACTCCCTGGATCCCTGCAGCTGAGTCTTTTCCCAGTCCAGGCAATGATCCAGCAGCAAGTGCCCAGTCAGTAGTGTCAGGTCATTTTAATTTCTCCTCACATCTCCCCAGTCTATAGGGCATAGCTGTTTTCTAGATGTAATCATGTACACTGCATTGGCATCTTGGAGCCTGTTGGAGTCAGTTCTGTCTTAAGGCTCTCTTCAAAATTCATCAGATAACATTTTCTCAAATTAGATCAAATAAATCAAGTTGAAAACAGTCGAAGTACCAGAATTTTGCATTATGCAGCTCATGCACACACACTGTGGCTAAAGAGAGAGCAGGAGCACATGTGAGGAAACAAAGACTCCTGAGATATCCCACACGCTGTCAGTAGTCAGGGAATAATGCCTAAAATGTTATGCAAATAGGTAACATAATAAGCATTTTAAATAGATATAATAACAGAATCAGCACAAAAGCAATTGCAGGAAAGAAGCATAACTTAAAACTCATGTAAATTTAGACTGACAGGACGAATAACTACAAACCAAGCAGTGCTGGGTCAGGGTTTCTGTGTTACTGAACAGGTGATGCCCCCTAAGAGCAGCTTGTTCTCTGCCCATTATTAAAACCTCTCAATTGCTGTGAAGAACAGCCCAGGGGCCAAACCCTTTCCTTGCCTTCAAAGCTCAGCATTATCCTCTGCAGCCCTGAGTGCAATCTCTATCTGCCACAACAAACCACCTTTATCCCATGCAGGTAATTACAGGTTCAGGTCAAGGACTGCAGCCCGGATTGATTTCATCTCCCCGCAGCCCTGGCTGCCTCCACTCGACACCAGAGCTCCTGGAATGGGAGCCCAGCCCTGCCTCAGCCTGGCATTTATTGCCTGTGGCAGCAGGGACAGCCTGGGAATTCACAATGTTGGTGACTTCATCTGCCAGCTGCATTCACACATCTTTACTACCTGAATAACTGATCTGCGCCGCTCCCAGGCAGCACTTTGTGGTCTACAGCGTTTGGGAATAAATATTTGATTGTGCATACAACAGAAAGGAGCTCAGATGGTTTAAGGTGTGACAGCAGAAGTGTTCATTAAATTCCAAGTGAGAGCATTGCTGGACAGTAAAAATTTGTCCCGTGGTCGCTGCCTCACAGGTGTGGTGATGAACAATAAAAGGGCAACTCCTTCCCACACAAAGCCCCAGTCAATTCTTCTGTTCATTAAACCCTCTGCAGGCAGAGCTCTCTGTCCATGACCAGCCAGTCACACACAAAAGAAAGGGAAGGACTAAATTACAAGCTGATTTTAAGTGGGCATTGATTGAAGTAACCAGAAGAGAGCTTAGCATTGTCAGAGTTTCATACAACAGTAATAAACAATCTTCATTAAAAAATGATGTGTGCATCCCCCTGCAGCACAGCACTCACCAGGTTTCAGTTGAGAACATTAAGGTTCCCCCCACCCCACACACAATTAATGAGGAAAAGAATCCTCAGGATCTTTTTCTTCTACAAATTGATTTTATTCATTAAATAATTGCATTCACTGAAATCCTTCCCACTCAATTTCTCCATTTATTCTAGGCAAGAAAGAAACAGATTTATGATTCTATTCTGCGTTCTCCTCCCAGCAGGAAACGAAGAGGTTGATGCAAAAAAAGAGATGAGACAATTCCTCTGTCAATGTTCTCATCCTCCACTAGCAATGCAACCAAATCATTACTTGGCTGATGGATAAGTGTCCAAAACCTCTTTGTGTGAGGGAATAAACAAGGCTTTCCATAGACAGACACAGAGATGCAGCCACTTCACCCAAATGAGCAGGACTGAGTCACTGAGCACACCTGAGTCACTGAGCCCACACCTGGGGTGCAGCTGAAGGGAAACACTCTGTGTACACTCAGTGCAGCTGTGTGGGCAAACTCAGCCACCACAACTGCTGCAAAATCCTTTCCCCAGAGCTTTTCTAGCTCTGAAAGCTCAGAGTTGACTGTACAGACATCCCAACCTGCCCACAGCCCTATTTGCTCCATCATTCATTAATTCAGAGAGTCCTATCAGGTTTGATTTTTCAGATATGTACCACATATGATGTGTGTCATTCCTCCACAGGTTACAGAATGGAAATTCAGAGAGTGCCTGGACTCTTTAAGGTTTCTCTTTCATTTCTGGGCTCATAAATAGAACCTGACTCACTCAGATTTAACCCACCTGTGTTGAAGCCAAGGCCACAGCCTGAGCACACCTTTGGGGAGGAGGGACAAACACCCTCTGCTTGCAGCACACAGTGAGCAGCTCCTACCTGTGCAGTGCTTCTGCTGCTGCATTGTCATCAAAGGCTTCCTGCTTTACAAAGTTTTAAACTCACTGTCGTCTCCCTTTAACATTTCCAACTGCCAATCTGGAATAGCATCTGGAATTACAGTGCATTTAATCCTTGAGGGTATATTCCCTCTGTGATGCATATGGGTAAAATATGTGCATTGAGGGACAAATGTCCAGTACCTTTAGGTGACTGACTTTTTGCAACCTTTTCTTGAAAAAATAAAGCAGAGAAGAGCAGCTTAGGAGGATTTTGAGTTGAGAGAACCATATTGTAAAATGCATTTTTAAAATATACCCAAGTAATCTTTACAGATTCAGCCATCCACTTTGAGAATGCCACTGCAAATTTCCATTACTGATAACACCATGAGAGTTTTGCACTTTTTAAATGAAGACTTTTCCAAGCAAGATCTTTTCCAAGATCTTATGAGACTGTCCTTAGCACACACCACGGTTTTACAGACACGTGAAGAAAAACCATGCTTAAAAAAAAAACCCACACAAACTGCTTATTAAATGCAACAAAAGAATTGTCACCAACGGGGGAGAAGGAAGGAAGCTGTTGAGAAAGGCAGAAGGATAGTGGGAGATGATAAACATGTACTTGAGGTCTTTTGCTGGGAAGGAGAAGTGATGAGTCAGATAAGCAGAGGCGCCACGCTGGGTTGCATCTCCCAGCAACAGGCAATCAAAGCTCCAGATAAGCATCTTCATAAAGTGCAACAGGCTCCAGTGCAGGGGCAGAGCTCAACAATCACTTCCTGGTTCAGCTCAGGCAGGGAAAAAAAAATTTATGACCTACTTAAAAATCCTTCAAACCTAAAAATGTCTTTTCCATAAAGAACATCAGCCGTGTAGGGCACGAAGAGCAGGAAATGAGAATGCTTGGAGTGGTGGACTGGAACACAAAAACCCACTGCTGTACATGAGTGCTATTAAAACCAAACCCTTCCCATCCACAGCTGAGATTAATGGAGTTTTCTGCACATCTCAGAGGTGGGAAGAGAAGAAAATAAGCATAAAATATTCTTCTCTCCTCTGCTGGGCCCTGTTACAAGAACAGTTTGAAACCTCAAAAAACAGTGTATGTATTTTCCTTGTGTCTCCTTTACTCTGCAACAATTCACACACCTAAACCATCACACAATTCAGAATTTGAACCCCTAAGTTCTGCATGGGAAAGAAGGAGGATCAGGCAATACAAAACCTGCAAAGAGATACTAAAATCCCTGAATCAAAAATCAATTCCAACCCAACCTGTCTGGGTGAAGCAAATAAAAAACTGCCATCAGCATGTCCCTAACAAAACCCACATATTGTTTATGAGAAACTTATGAAGTGCTATAACCAAACTGAGTCACTGCTGTACAGTAAATATATTTTCAGTGTCCTAACAATGTATACAATGGATTTTGGCAATTTTAATAGGGACACACATGTTAAAGGCATTACAAATGAGGCTTCATCACATTCACATGAGTCAGTTCATATTAAAGCCCCATCCACACCTCAGGAGAAGTTGTTCAGCATGGAAGAGGCACAGTCCAGTGTGTGCATTGTTTCTGTTGTAGATGGGGTAATACAGCTTTAGGAAGTGCTACAGTTACAGAATGGTCACATTTCAGAATTGTTGCACATCCCTCTCACAGGTGAAGGCACTGCTCCTACACAGGAGGGAAAAATCCCCACCCTGATAATGCTGATATCTCTACCAGCTGATAGTGAGGTACAGCTCTGCCATTAATCACCCAGAATCTCAAGTGTCACACACACAGCCTGAAGCACTCCTGTGATTCCAACTTGGAACCTTTTAGGTGCAATAAGCATAGATGAACTAGGCAAAAAAAAAAATCATAACTGATGCATTAATATTTTCTTCTGTATCAAACAATTATTTTCAAAATTACTTTGCCATGTAGTAAAACAAACAAAATTCCCTTTCAATAACCAGCACCAGATGTTTGTCTAAGCCCAATAGGAATTAATTTAACAACTTTTAAATATTTGAAAATGGAATTTATAAGGACAATTCTCAATATCCAAAGTAAATGTGGTTACTATTGAACTCTGTTATAAACACATGTATGAAATATCCCGTAATACCCAAATAAATTCATTTGGCAAACAATGAAGTATCTTGGACTCAGCATTTATATCAAACAGCAAACAGAGTCTGAAACAGGAGCTTTTATTTTAACTCTCTTTAAACCAACCTTCAGAAACCTCTTTCTGTATGTGTTACAGTCTCTTTTTACAGTTTAACCTCAATCCAATCAGGAGTCTCCAGGGATTTTCAAATCGCTAAAGATTAAAATCCTCTCCGACCTGACTGTTTGACTAATGCTGTGTGTTTAATAATTCTACTTGTGAGAGATTTTATTTGACAAAATCCTGCTGTGTGGACCCTCAGACGCTGTACAGCTGCACTGGAACATAAAGCTCTGCTGCTGTCCTTGTTTCTTTAGACAGCCCATTCCCCAGCACTGAGGGGAAAAGAGAACTTTATAGTACATCTATTACTCTGTTGATATTAACACAACCACTGTGGTATTAAATCCACACACTCCTTTCAGAGCAGAGCAGTGAAAATGTGCCTATTACACAAACATTAGATAAACTCTCCTGTTGTCCTGACTGTTCACAGAAATCAATTACATTTATGATTACATTTCAATGAAAGCTACTTTATAAACGAGATGGAACTGTAATATTCTACGCTTTAGGCATTCATTAATAAAAGCATTTCAGTGTTAGTATTTGTAAATGTTCTGCTTTTTAGTTTAGGCAGTTTTTAGCATTCTATAGCTCACGTTAAACTTTACATAAATAATGTGTCCAGATCTTACCACAATGCTGTGATTTCACATTTGAGTGGTAAGACAAGGGGGGGAAAAAAAATCATCATTACGGCAAGATTGAGTATTTGTATAAAACATCACTTACCCCGTGGTGCAGAAAATCAGGACAACCTCGAGGCCAACAATTAGTACACATGTTACCAGCCAAAACAAAAGAGCAGATGGATGAATTTGAACCAGAAAAGGAGGGTGTTCCTACCTGAAGTAGCATCAATGACCGTGGAGATGCCGCGCCGGTCGGCCGCGGGCCGCGGGGACCCCGGCATGCTGACGGGCTCCGAGCGCACCGGCTGGATCCTGCCAACCAACCACACAACCCACAGTCAGCCAGGCTGGGAAAGACCTTGGAAAACATCAATCCAACCTACAACCTCCTCATCAACTAATCCATGGCACTGAGTGCCACGTCCAGTCCTTTTTTTGACCCGTGCCGGTCGGCTGTGGGGACCCCGGCATGCTGATGGGCTCCGAGCGCACTGGCTGGATCCTGCCAACCAACCATACAGTCAGCCAGGCTGGGAAAGACCCTGGAGAGCATCAATCCAACCTACAACCTCCTCATCAACTAAATCATGGCACTGACTGCCACGTCCAGTCCTTTTTTAAACAGATCCAGGGATGGTGACTCCAGCCCTTCCCTGGGCAGATGATGCACAGTCACCACCTGGCCACGCTCAGCAGGGCCCAATCCCACCCAGAATCAGTTGGGACATCAGCAGCAATTTAACTGTGAAATGGCTTAAAAGCTGTTGGAAACTTCTGTCTTCCCTCACTTGGTCCAGCTGAGACTGGCATAATCTACCCAAAGACTCAAAGTGGGTATTCCCAAAGGATGGCTCAGATGGGAGCTCTCACAAAACCTCAAAGGAAAAAGCTCACCCTACCCAAACTTGGTTAAAAAGCCTCCATTGCCCTCTTCAAGAGCAGCATTTTAAAGATCCATTTGTAAGTGTTGTTTCCTTTTGTAACATAGATCTGCATAATTTCTTTTTATTTCTGCTTTCTTTCTGCATGTGTATACATATATATGAAAAAAAAAAAATTGACAGCCATATCCTTACTCATGGCAGTAATTACACCCAAGCAGAAATCACACATTTCAAACCCACGGATTTCCAGTCCAAGAACAATCTGCTCACTTTTGATGGGAATAGTCATATTATCCATCTCTCTTGCATTACTCCTAAGAGTTTCAGACACAGTCCCAAACAATCCAAGTCCCTACCACAGAACTTTGGACTTCAAATCACATGCAGAGTCAGGAGCATGGAAACTTGTTAAATCTGGAGTTACTGGGCAGGACACAAACACTTGGAGCATAAATCTCTCTACAAATCACCAGTAAATATAAACCCACAGTTACCTTCACTCTCCTTCCTTCCCTTCCCTAAGCCCACCCCCTGCTCCCAATTCCAAATCAGCTGATGTCCAAAACCAGATGAATTAAATACATGAAAAAGAATTACAAGGAAGGAAAAAGAGGAGTGGGAAAAAATGAAAACAGGGAGGAGAAAAACATTCCAGAAGTTCACTTCCTGTTCCAACACACTGACCGCTGTCTAAATTCATGGCATAAAGCTCCCACTCACGTCTGAGAAAATGAATTTATTAAGCAATGCAGAAACTGTGAAAGGCAAGAGGACACTGAGCAAGGCCACCAGACTTTGTGCTGGGCAGACTTTCCCTGTCATGTGCCCACAAAGGGGCAGCAAAAGGAATCTGAGCTGCTCGGCCTGGACAGATTTTTCTTGCTGCCTCACGCGCTCTTCCAAGACTTTCCTCTGGGCAAGCCTGATAAAAACTGTGACACATCCTACACACGTGGCAGGTTCTGCACACAACAAAGGTGAGACAGCTGGGAAATTGGTTTTACTTTTACCTGAGGCTGTTGAGATCGAGATCATCTGTGTCAAAGTCCAGGAGAGGCTGCGGGGTGTCGCTGGGCCCGTGCGACTGCAGCACGGAGGAGCTGGAGGAGATGACGGTGGTTTGGCCTGAGGGGTGGATGGTTTTGAACTGGAACTGAGGGCCCATCCACAGGCGTCGGTGAGGCCCAGTGTGAGTCACGATTTCCACCTGTGGGAAGGGGAGATGGGCAATGATTAACACACAGCTGCAGCTTCGTATCATGAGTGCTTCCTTCAGCACGCTGGACTCCTGGAATCCTGCTGTCCTCAGGTGAAAAGGGTGTTCTGAGCCAGGGAGTTTGGAGGAATGTTTAACAAGGGGAAATTGGGGATGTCTTTGCTAGAGAATGGATGCTTTAGCCAAAGCCAAGAGCTTCTTGAAGAGACTTGAAACTCATGAACCACCAGCCTCAGGACACTGAACTCCAGTTCTTAAACTGTTCTAAAGGTCAATGCTTTATCCTGGCCACCACTTCATCTGATCCTGTTCTTTCTTCCCCTTGCCATGATGATACACCCCAAAATTTGGATGCTATGACCAAGAGGGAACACATTTCTGCCTATACCTGCATGGAGCAGAGAGAGGAACCAAGAGCCCACATCCCCCAGATATCCCTCATCCCGAGCAGAGTGAGGGCAGCGCTTCCAGAGAGCTCCTTCCAGCTTTTTACAGCTGCTTTGTCAAAGTTCACAGCTTAAACTGCTTCCCATGGATACAGTGAGAGCTGGACTGCAAATCACAGCTCCTAATTCCTGCTGGCACGTGTGAGGAGAGGCTGGCACGGAGCATCTTGTGGGAAGCACAGGATCCATAACCCAGAGCGATGGGAAGAGTGCTGGGATGAGCCCAGGTCACACTCAGCACAGCAACACAGCCATGGATGTGCCACAAACAGACTCCAAATAGACAAAATTTTAACCAAAATCAACCAAACTCCACATTTAACCAAAATTCTGACAATTTCAACAGAAGCAGGGTGTTTGTGATCAGGAAAACTGTAAATAAAAGGCTAAACAAAGCATACAACTTCTGTAATCAAGAGAATAGAATCATTAAGGCTGGAAAGATCAGGCAATACAAGACTAAAAATCAGAAAGAGCTTTTAAAGGTCAGAAAAGGAAAGACAAAATGAAAATATTAAGCTCCGGTGAACCCATACTTTTAAAACAGAAAATAGACTATGAAGTTCCTGTCAATTTCTGCTAAAACAACAATCAGCTTCACAGCAGAAATGCAAGTTAGTGAGGGAATTCATGAGAACAGATTTTTGTATAAGTACATACATGCATGCTAGTAGTGATTCTCCATCTTTAAGGAGCAATTTGAAACCCTGGATGATGTCAGTTCTCTGCTAATGTCAGACAACAACCACAGCCTAAGCAGCTCCATTTCCATCCTTGCATTTAGCTCAGCCCAACTCAGCTTGGCTGCAGCCGTTTCTGAAGCAAGTGGCTTTTATGTAGCAGCGTAAATTAGGCCACAGATAAAGTAATCTGTGTATTTTAAGCTCGAAACCATCAGTGTCACAGAGCCGAGAGGTAAACAGATGCCTCTGCAATTTTACTGAGGCTATGGCCAGATGTTCCTATTCACTCTCCTGTTGTGTGCAGGACAAACATATTGTATCTACTTCCCACTGACAGCACACATTACCCACTGTTCTAATTGAAAAGTTGAAGTGAAGGGCGGTGTTTTTTCACTGCTTGCTGTTACTGTTGATAACAACACTTTAATTCTGAAAAACATCCTTGCACTTTAGGCTTAATCTGAAGTGGCTTGCTCAGGGAGAGCCAGCGTTGCCATGCTCCAAGGGCTCTCATCACTCCTGCTCTCAGCAGGAATTAAACATTCCAGGAGCATTCTTGGAATTATCTGTGTTCTGTGACATCACTTGGGACTTTTTTCCCCCCGCCCTTTATAAATATATTTACTCTTCTGGAGGGATGGATGTGGTGAAGTTTGAGCAGTCTAAGTTCTGTTGACATCTTGTATCTTCCAAGAATTAGTAATAAACAAACAGCCATAATGTAGGTTTACCATAATCTCTTTTTTTCCTGAGGTTTCACCACAACAGTAAAATAAACAAACAGTCTTGGAGAGGTGGAAAACTACAGGTGAAATCTGGTCCCAAGGAGTTCAGAGAAAAAATTCCTGTTGACACCCCTGATTGAGAAGTTTCATCATCTTTGTGCTCTGAGAAATCAGACACAGCACAGACAAATGAGACACCTCAGTGTGCAGCCACATCTGAAACCTCAGA
>VXBB01019046.1:199988-210847 GCA_013399915.1 Illadopsis cleaveri
ATACAGAGTGCTGGTTTGAATGCTCACATCTTGGAATACAAATCACATTGCATTTAGAATAAACAATTAATGAGACAGCAGAAGCCTCAGCTACAGGGCCATTTTTTCTGAGAGAGAAACGATTTCCAGAAGTGGTCAGAGCGGGATGCAGAAACACTGCATCTTTCCTTTTAACACAACAGAAATGCTCTTTGATTATTTAAAAGCCAATTGCAAAGATCTGTCTTCAAAACCTCCTATTGCAGGTTTAATAGCAAAGAGGTGCAAGTACACTTACCAGCAACACAGGAGTAAAGTACAGACTTTTGTTTTAACAAAATCTATATTTATACGATTACATTTCCTATGGTTGAGGGTAGCTGTAATTAATGGATTTCCCTCCTTCCCCTAATGCAGTCATTTGTCAATTTAAACACAGAATGCCCAATCAATTTTGATGTATTTAGTAAGCAATTTGTCAGAGTACTGCACACCAGTTAATATATTAATTCTTGTCACTGATCCACTTCTGACAACTGCAGGCTGTGTCCATGAAATTGGTCCTGATGAGCCAAAACTCTTGCCTGGAATGTGAAGGTGCCCTTTGCAGAGCCAGAGGAGAGAAATCAGACCTCAATCTATTCAATACCTTTTTTGGGCCAGTTTTTGGTCAATTTTAGGGGGTTTATTCATTAATGTGTTAATTGGCCACGTTTCAAATAATGCAATGGGAAAGTGAATGCAGAGTGGAGAGATAAGGGAGAAAGGAAATAAATATGAAATGAGGATGTCAGACTTCCTGGTGATGCAAAATGACCTATTTCCATGGCAATTCCATTCTGTGCCATGAACGTTGACTGTGTGAATTCAAACATGCAAAAAACATGAGAAAGGTACAGAAGTCACACAAAGGAAACAAGGGATAAGTCAATCAGATATGCAAAACTTCAGGGCCTGGTAAAAGAGAGGAAAGAATTGATTTGAAAGAAACCTGAACACAACCAGGGGATTGTCATGGACATGGAAAGCACATCTTAACAGCATCCTCAAGAGTTTACACAACCCAAAGCACCTTTAATTCCTAAGGACCAAACAGCAGGAAGAATGCAAGATTTAAAGAGCAATTAATGACAAAACTTGGCAATTCTGTAGAGAAAACTTAAACATTGCAAGTTCCTGTGGACATGTGCAGTGCCTGGCACAACTCTCCTCCCACTGCCAGGCCTGCTAGGACAGTTTAATACACCACATGATGCTATTTATGTGATAGACAGGAAAAACATGTAGGAAAAATAAAATGTGACTTAGATTTCCTTCTGTTGTGGTCAGATTTGAAAGTTGCTCAGGACACAGGTGAATAAAGAGGGAATATTAGAGACAGAAATAAGGTAGGATATTGTGTATTATATGTGAGGAGTGTAGAGAAATATCTGATACCTAAAACACAGCACTGAAAACCTGAGGATTGTAATTAATCCAGGGGTGTGTGAGATGGACTCATGGGAACAAGTGAGCCTGGAATCTGCTCTGTCAGAAGGAGCTCTCAGGACTGATTATATTCTCTCTGACCCACTGCAGAGTTTGGAGCAGGATCCTGCCACTTCCTGCAGGCCAGCAGGTTGTGGAATTTCACTTGCAAGTTCACTTTCAAGCCATGAACTCACAGAAAGCTGTAAATCTCTCTTCCCACCTTCTCACCTGAGCAGCAGCCTGAGCTGTGGTCAGGTGCTCAGGTAGAGCTGCACACACTGATGCAGGTTTCTGCAGCAGATGTCACAGATGACCTCAAAGCAAGGAAACAGCTGTGCTGATCCACTTACAAATACCCTTGGGATAAAGGTCTTGGACACTTGTTGTACAAAACATTTCTTCAAACAATGGTTCCTTGTTCCTTCCTTTCTAGCTGCAAATAAAACTTTCAGATTCTTAAAAAATATTAGAAGCTGAACCATGTGTTGATAACCTAACGCAGGATTTTTTGAATAATCTCCGTTTAGCACAAGAAGTCACCGGCCTGGTTTATATTTTTCAAAGACTGAGGAAGATTTTGGCCCTGTGTTTTGGCATCAAACCTCTTATTTATGAAAACCTGGCCGTGCAGCCCTCCAAGCAGCCCGCCAGACGTCTCATTGTTCTGCCCGGCTGCTGACAGAGGTACTCTGTGCTAAAAAGCACACTGAGGGTTTTTCAATGACCCAGGGGGCAAAGGTCACTTATTATAAATGGATAATGAGACCTAATGCAATGTTCTGAGTGTGGACAAAGAAAGGGTCTATCCATACCCCCTTGTGACTTGGTCATTCAGGCTTTTATTTCCCCTGCACACTTAATGGAGCCAAACAATTGGCAGAAATGCTATACAGAAACGGAGAGAAAACTGCTGCATTCTACCTCCGAGAGACAGCCACAAATAGTGACCCTGAAACGGCGCCACGGCTCCTCCGAGCACTGACGTGGCAGACAGATGGACCAGCCCCCCTCGGCCCCGGCTGAGCCATTTGCCGGCAATTAAAGCCCCCGATGGAGGCGAGAGCGCAGCAAAGCCGGGCTGCAGCTAAAGCCGGCCCAGGGCAGAGCTGCAGGTAAGCAGAGCCACGGAGCTGGGCTTAGCAGCTCTTTAACAGGTGGCTTTTGTGGGAAAGCTGCTGGGATTCCATTGTCAGGGACTTCACTGAGGAGCTTCAGCTTGAATGAAACCAGAAGACAAAACTTCAAAGACAATCAGACACAAATTTCTCTGTTGTTGCCATTTGCATTGTGTCCTCTAGATACTCTGCTGTCTTTAGTGGTTATTATTCTATTATTCCTTCCATTTCACATCCCGCTTAAAGAATTCCTATTATGTGAATTAAAACCTGAGTTAAAAGTCTTATAATTCAAACAATGCAAGTTCTTTAATTGGCCACATTTCAGATATTGCATCTACTGTGCAATGGAAAAATGAATTCAAAGTGGAGAGATAAAGAAGACAGGAAATAAATATGAAATGAGGATGCTAAGTTACCTATTTCCATGGCAATTTCAGTATCTGCCATGAATGTGACTGTGTGAATTCAAACATGCAAAAAACATGAGAAAGGTACAGAAGTCACACAAAGGAAACAAGGGATAAGTCAATCAAATATGCAAAACACCTTTAAGTTCATTAATTGGCTGGACTTTAGCTACCATTCATTCTTCTTTTTTTAAAAAGCTTCAGTACTAAACCATTTGAAATGTGTATTTGTACACATATGTATACTGTACTGTGTAACAGTACTGGAGCTGTTAATAAAATGTTAATAAAAGACACAAAATGAGCCCCATCCATCCCTGGTTTCACTCAGTGGGATATAAGTGAAACAAGGCAGGAATCTAGCCAAAAAAAAAATCCAGCCAAAATGCAAATCTAATGGTGCTGTGCACTACTAGTTACTTTTCCATATTCTTTTGTATCTTTTTGAGTTTCTATCCCAATTTTCTGTGCAGCACAGAAGAAGGAAGACTCCAACTTTGCAGGTTTCCACCACACTCAGATGCAGCAGATGGACAGGTAGAAGCAACAGATCCAATCTGGCACCAGTGTCCCTTCCAGCAGTCCCATCCCAAGTGCCTCCTGGCCCACATGGCCACTGAACTGCCCCTGTCACATAAAGCTGCTGCACTGACAACTGTGCACAGCTCTGGTTTCCCCAGGAGAACCTCCACAGATGCCAGGAGCTGCTCCCTTGTGAGACTTCAACTGCTGCATCACTGATCTTAGACAGAACAGAGACTTGCTCCTTCTCACTCTCAGTACTCTTCTCTCTTAAATTGTCAGATAAAAGATAAATACACATTTTTCTACAAAACCATTATAAAAATGTGTGGGTTTGTGTATTTGTGTAATATAGAGAGCCACAGGTGTGTGAATGTTTCTGAATGTGCCATGCCATGAAATATTGGGTCTCTGGGCAAGACACAGGCCAAGGCAGGTGGGCAAACATCCCTGGCAGCATTGCCCAGGCTCCTGAGGGAAGCAGCTGTCTGAGACTGTGGCTGGAAGGAGCCCAGCATCCAGGAGCTCCCAGGGAAAGGGAAATGCAGGTGCACTCACCTGTCACTGGGTATGGAATTCACAGGAGGAAAGGGCTGAAAGCATGAGAAGGAATGAGGTGAGGAAACCCTGAAGATTCCATGGGATCTGCTGGGTGACTATCAAGGCCAGCCAAGCACTCCCACAGCCTCACAACTCTGATTCATGGCAAAAATCCCAACACTACAGTCACTGCTCCACCCTTACTAACACAGTTACACACAACTCTACTCTGGGGCTGAACACACACTGAAGTTGGCTGAAAAATCAAGTTGGAAAATCACCCTGTGCTTAAAATGTGCACACGAGACAAGACAAGGAGTTGTCAGCTACTCACAGCCAGCCAGAAGATACTGGTAGTACTGCACAGCATCTGCAGCCAGGAGCAGTGGATGGTTTGCATTAAATGGTGGTTGGAGCTCATTCCACTGAGGAGTTCTGAGGTAAAACACAAGACTATTAATATTTAAGCTAATACAGAGAATGTAAATCAGTGTTTCTGTCATCACATGCAATTATCTATACAAGCTCACAAAATGTTTGTAATTATTTAAATTAGCTTGTTCAAACACTGCAATCCACCACAGGCAGTGGAGCAGCAGGGCCAAATTGTGCAGATTGTGAGGCAAAGACAATACTTGGTTGTTGACTGCAGCAAGGATTGCATAAAAAAAAACCCAGGAAGGAGGTTTAGATTAAGTAGGTAAATATGTTTAGGACCATTGTATGTCATGCTGACGTTGTATAAACACAAGAGAAACTGGGGAACTTTTTTTGTTCTGTTAACTACCACTGCTTCCATCCTGTGAAGTCATTGAGCACTTACTGTGCAAATAAAGCTGTGTAAAGTTATGGATTATTGATCCAATTAGAATTTTCAATTCCATTACAACCTACTCATTTCAACAATAATGGTCCCGAAGTCTGTGTTGTAATTTTAATTAGGGTGGGCCATTCCTAAATAGCTTGGTAAATCAAGTATTGATCACTCCAGTCCAGCCATAAGCAGCACTAAGGAATGTAGGAGCCAAGAAAAATCAATAGAAAAATATTTTAAAACGTCAAAAGCACTGACAACACTTTCTCATCAATTTTTCTTTACTTTCTTCCACATGTCAGGAATAATTTCTTCTACTGTCTTTGGAAATGGTACCTTCAGCTGCTCACAGGAAAACTCACAATGCTTCATCATGGGAACCTTGCTCATGTCTCACAGCAGAATTCTGTACTTCAACACTACCAAAATAATCATTTCCAGTCCTTATATCAAAAGAAAATTACAACCTGATCATTTAAAATCACTAATTAATTAGGATCTCTATTGATTCACAGACATGTTCATGTCTAGCTCCATGTGCAGAGAAGGATTTAGAAGCTCAGTTCATCTTGAGGCACATGAACAGCGACAGAACCGGATGGAAAGCAAGCCTTGAATTTCTCTCCCTCAATGGAAAACTTTAGGAGCGACAATCACGACGCAGCTCACTCAAAAAGAAAGATCACAAGCATTCTGTGGCTGAAAGGAAGGAAGAGTCACAGGGATGAAGTACCTAACCAAAGTCCAGCTGGCCCTGGGGCAGGTGACCATCTCCAGGGGGGTGTCGTCGCTGATCTTGGGCGCGGTGCTGAGCGGCCGCGGCTCCAGGACGTGCTCCACCAGGCTGCCGTAGCAGCTGATGATGTACAGGGACTCCACCACAAACTGCTTGGACTGATCTGGGGGCAAAAAGGGAGAAAATCTTATTGCAACAGCACAGCAGGAACAGAAAAAGCTTTTGCAGAAATAGCGGACACTGAGTTGTTTTAAGTCTCTTGCTGGCGGCTGAAAATGTGAATTAGAAGTAGCAAAAGGGCAGGAGAGACAAAGAGAAAACTGTACAAAACACACAATTTTCACACAATTGTATATTCATACAACCCTTGTACATCCCATACATTGTATATTCATACAATCTTGTATATCCCATACAAGAGAAGTTTCTCACCAAGGTGTGTTTGAGAAGTTTCTCACCAAGGTGTGTTCAGGTGATTACACGTTTCCAAACAAATCTTATTCATTTGCTTTAGCAAAAGTGTTTCATCTTTATCTCACAATTTTTTCAGTGCCACTTCACACAGTACCTTTGGACTGACCTATCAAAGTTGGGTGTCTGTCACTGTATCATAATAAAAGATCAATTATTCATTTCACTAATTACAATTTCTGGTACATTTTACCAAAAGCACCCCAAGCGTATTCCTAAAATTCTCAACTGCCCCTGAGTTTAAGGAACAAAATCCACAAATTGCTTAGAACCTGTCACAAAATAAGAATTTAGGTTTAAATGCAAGTCCTAATTCTGTGAGGTACCAACCTTTTTCTCGTTTGAGACCGGAATTGTTTGCAAACCATGACCTTGAAGCTCCAAAGACTGCAGCGACACAGAACTCCCCTCCCACAGACTTGCTGGGTGAAATCTGTGGAGCTGGTTTGGATTTGCTTTAAAAAAAGAACAAAGTAAAATTATAGAAGTTAATTCTCAAAAAATTAAGGTGTCCCTTGCTTAACAGCAATTTTAAGATATTACTTCAAAAATGGGGGATATCTGCAGTTCCCATAAGGCTGAGCAGGATTTACTGATGCTCAGTGTTTCCCAATAACAGGTCCCAAATTCCCTTGGAATACTGAACTCATTCACTTGAAGAAAAGCACTGGCTGATAATGGAGAACTGAGTTGTTTAAAAGATCCAGAACTGAACATTTGCATTCAACAGAAACAACTTCTGAAGTAAATAGCAAAAAATCCTAAATCCTTTGGGAATGAAAACACAGATTCTGGGTCAGTCATTGCAGGTGGTCGATATTTCCTTGTCTTTTCCAAAGGAAGTCAGGAATAACCAGGGGATGTGAGTGACAAAGGGTGGGAGGGAAGGACATGCAGAGGGCACAGGGAGAGGGAAACGATGCACACACTCATGAGCCACTGTTAGAACAGATCAAGAATTCCATCCTGGAAAAGCAGACTGAGACACTGTGCCCTGATGCAGGGCAGATCCAGGGGGGTGAGGGTGTTTATTGGGACATCCCCAGGTGTTTCTCCTCACAGGGACCTGCAGGTGGGTAACATTCTGCTCTGCAGAAACTCAAAACTATGGGCACAGCACTGTCCATGCCTCAATCCACTGAAGCAGGATCTCACCCTTTCCTTAAGAGAAAAGCTGTTTGACAAACCCACACAGGATTATTCTTTCTTCATGTTCCCCTTGTTCTAGTCCTTTTAATTGAATTATAATTTTATATTTTTCTCTCTACTCTATTTCACTGCTCCCTTCTCTTCCTACCCATCCCTCCTTTCCATTTTTCTTCTACTAATTTCTGCTTCCACAGAATTTCAGCCTGTGCTCAGACCATCCCATTAACCTGGTTTTAACATAACAATCTCCAGTTCTGAGAAGTGTGTGTGCACAGGTGTATGTGCAAACAGAGGAGTGCAAGTGTTACAATGGAATTCAGCACTGGAAGAATAGTTTTAAACAGCAGAAATCAATTAAAATACTGTATAGTTACAATGATATTTAATTTATACTAACAGATCATACACATGGCAAGCCTGTGGTCACATGTATCAGTTAGAAATTAAAGCAAAAAAAGCTCTTTCCAAAGGAATTTCATCACACTGACCAGAGCCCATGCAAAGACTCAGACAAATTTTCATGGACTTGGATCAGAGCTGAAGCTCTTGTACATGTGGGAGAAGCTGGAATGTCCCAAAAGAGCAGTTGGAATTTATTGCAGTAACTCTGGTATTGAACCACCACAAAGCACTTAATATTCAACTGTTAAACCTACAGCTACAGATGACTGGGTCAGAAATCTGTGTTCCAAAAAGGTCCTGGCTATAAATGAATTCATTTATATTCTCTTGCTTGCAGTGGCACATCTGTATTAGAATATTTAAACTGAGACTGTGTTAACTAATAAGGTTTTATTAGCTACTCAGAAAAAAATCAGAATAGATTTCTTTCACTTTATCTGTCACAGAAAGAGTTTTTTTAACCAAATTGTATATTGAGAATTATTTTAGTTCTCACTTCCCAAGTATTCACCTACTCATATTCCTTCAGAAATGAAAATATAAATATATCAGTGAATTAGAGTCTTGTTGCTTGCCTTAATTAATAAATGATTGGGTTTAATACAGAATATTGTTCAGGACAGTGTCACTCATCAATCACTACAAAGCAAACCAGGAGCACAGGTATGACTCTGCCATATTCACTTCCTCTTGACAAAAGGACCTTTCTGTACTGTCCTAATATTCTTAATATTCTCGATTTTTACTGAACACAATCTGAGGTTATCAAAATGATTTTTTCAAGGTTAATGAAGTAATTTAAAATGGGAAAAAAAAATTGGAAGCAAATGCTACTGTCAGCTACAAACTGAAGTTCTACAGAGACAGAACTGCCTTCAAGCCTTGAAGCAGAAGTGAACCTGGGACTCAACACATTTTTCCAGAGTTCTCCACACTCTGAGTCCCCAGACCTGTGTTCAACCAAATACAATTACAAACAGCCTGAGAGGAAATGGTCTGAGCTCAGTTCTATTTCCATCTTGTCTTTAGGATGCACATCTTTCAAGGCAAGCACTTAAGTGTTGGTTTCAGTGCCAGCAGCTTTTCCCTTCGAGGATGATGTTTTGTAGGCAGAGAGAGCAGACCTTGTAAAACACGATTACTCATGTGGTTAAACTCAGCCCTGCTAGCAAACAAAGACAAGCAAACAAACAAACAAAAAAAAGATTTGTGCATCTTATTGGTTTGGACAGATTTCTGAAAATACTGCTGAGATGTCAACAAGTCTGTTCTGAAGCCTCTTGTAGCTGAGGAATCTTTCCTCTGACCATCATTTTACTCGACTCCTGAGTTTTCATCGATACATTCCAACTCGAATTTCATTCCTTCAGCAAACCTCCAAAGCCCAGTTATTTTCAGAAACAGTAATGCCATTAGAAAAAATATCTTTACATGTCATTGTGATGTTTTAACAACTTGGAAACTAAATCCTCATTATTCTGCAGATGCAAACACCCTCTCAGCTTTATAAATGATAACAAAACAATAATGTTGAAGGTAGGTGCTGAATGACTTGTTTCTGCTATGAACTCCTGCTCTTTCCTTGCTCTTGGCTTGTCAGCACTTCATAAATTATTCAAAGAGCTGAAATTTAGGCACATTTGGCCTCACTTTTACAAAACAGTTACTTTAGAAGAATCTTCATAATACAGGAACTTCCAAAAGACTGTACCATAGTTTTCCTGAGAAGAGATGCAGGAAGAAATTCAGATTTTTGGGAGTCAATGCTGAAACCAAGACAGTGAAGCAAATGGGACCAAAACATTCCCCATTAGAATTTCACTCTGCTTTTCTCCCAAACGTTAGGAACAACAGCACTGTATTTAAGATATCAGGAGGATGCAAATGCAGTTTACTTTTCCTCTCTGGATCTACTCCACTGTGCAACCACACCTGGAATTCAGTGAGACACAGCAGCAGTTTTACCCCAGTTAGATCTGTACAGAAACCTCTATCAGTAATTGAATGTATCTGGGGAAATTTGTATTATTATTAAATGTTCTAACATCATTTTGGAGGATTATTTCTATTTTAAATGCAGAAGCACCGAGATGTAGATACAGACAGTGACCAACTGACATTTTCTACTGAAAAGGCACAAAAGGAGATGGGAGGAAACTAAAGAAGAAAATGAAGACATCACTTTGTCAGAGCTTAAAAAGCAATGAAGAGCCTGAGCTCAGCATGCAAGTTCTTTCATGTTGCCAACCCAGTAAGAGCAGATTAAGACCGACTGAAACCATTCAGAGTTCCCACTTGTTGACTTTGTAACTCATCAAACTCTGCCATAATCTCTGGAAATGCACTGTGGTAGCTCTTTGTAAAAATACTCAATAGTTACAATATTTTAACTAGCTTACATCTTTATTATTATTATTATTTTACTGGTAAGAATTAATACTTTTAAAATATTTTGAAAACCAGAGGCTGCACAGTTCATGATGGAACTTTATGTGTCACAAAGTTCTGGCTCTTAAACGTGTCTTTAAATCCATTGCCAAACAAGTGACATGACTTTAAAACAAGAAATAAATTGCATATACTTGACATGAAGGAGCTGCCTTACACATTCAAATATTTATGGTCAAATAGTACCAGCCTGCAAAGATTGAAAATCGCTTTAATTTTATATTCCCAACAAATAGGTTCCAACTATGTGAGATTCAAAAAAACAAAAGCACTTATTCCACACTCAACCCACTGAAATGGAAACATCTATGACTGCTGATGGAATAAGTTGTGTCTTGACTACATAAGCAGCAACAAAAGTATCAGGACAAAAATACTGCATGAAATTTGCAGTTACACAAAAAATTACCAAAAAAAAAAAAAAAATCTGTCTCAAAGTCCAGAAATTTTAATTCGTTTATCATTGTGCCTGAAACATGAAAACAAAGATGTTTCCAGTTGTCAGATCATGAATAAAGCAAGAAAAAGCATGAAAAGCAATGGTAGGATCCTTTATTCACCAGGCACTTAGCTGTCAAATCAACATCCATTTTGTTTACAGAATTTTAGGTCTCATTAAGACCTTAATGGAAACAACATGATTTTCCCCCCCACCCAAAGTGTGTTTTTTAACCTAATTTCTCTGCAGACGAGTAAGGACCGTATTTTTGAGCTAGCACTGGCATTAAACAAACCACAAAAAAAGTCTTGTGAAAGACAGGCAACAATTTTGGAGCCTATTTCATATATTCCCCTCTTTAATC
>VXBB01019046.1:211866-261263 GCA_013399915.1 Illadopsis cleaveri
TTCCAAAAGAAATCGTTTTTTTTTTTTTTTTTTTTTTTTCCAGTGCCCATTTTACTGCTTCACCTCTCAGTGCAGTACTTTACTGCCTACTCACTGCTAATCTGGCTTATTTTTCAGAGGTCATCATCGATGTTTTCTGTCTGTAAGGAACTTAGTGCTACAATAATAAAGGAAGCAATATAGAAAAAAAAAAAAAAAGGAAAAAAAATAAAAAAAAAAAAAAAGGAAAAAAAATAAAAAAAAAAAAAAAGGAAAAAAAATAAAAAAAAAAAAAAAGGAAAAAAAATAAAAAAAAAAAAAAAGGAAAAAAAATAAAAAAAAAAAAAAAAGAGAGGCTTGTTTGGAAAGACATTGCAATCATTTCTGCCCACTTAGAAATAATTTATTTTTGCAACTTCCCTGCTACTTAAAAATTAAATGCACTCTCAAAGGTAAAAAAAAAAACAAAAGGAAAAAGAAAAGTGAATTCAATTCCTTGCAATGCTTGATGGTGAACACGCAGCCATAGTTTAAAAGTGAAATTATGTGGGTGGAAACCTATGGATCAGCCATGCAGGTAAACAAACGAAAACAAAAAATTAATCCAAAACTACAAAGTCTAAGCACAGGGTTATTTTCAGCGAGGACAGCAAATGGAGTATAGGCATGCTGGGTTTGAACTGGGAACTCACCAAGGAGCTTTTATGGAAAAACATCCTGCTCCAAACAGGTAAGGTCTTCATGGAAAGGGGAAAAATGCACAGAAATTAGATGAGAACTCAATTCCCAACAAGTACACTGTACATCATGCTATTAAGATTTATGCAGCAAGTGAAGAGAATCGTTGTTAGATGCCCTGCAGGAGCTGCCAGGGGAGCAGCAGAGCCCCAGGGGTGGGAGCTGCCCCAGGGACACACATCGGTGCAAGCTGGGCTCAGGGTTAGACCTGGGCTTAGGCACGGCTCAGGGCCCGCCTCCAACCTGCTGCCAAAGCCGGGGCTGCAGCAGACACTAAAGTCAGAACTGAGAGGAAAAGGGAATTTGCATCCAAATCAGTCACAGGTGGGGGTTTTCCATGGAACACCGAGGGGCCGAGTGGGGCAGTTCCACAAAGTTACTGAGAGGAGGGCAAATAAAAACAACAGGTGCAACCAGAACCTTGTAGGGACTGAGCCTTTTGCTAGGACAGAAACACCCCATGAAATTCAACTGTTTGACCCAGAAATCTTCTTCCCCCCCCTTAAAAGCTTGCACAGATGCAGGAAAAAGGGGCCTAACTTACTTCAAATTCGATGCTCAAATCGCCAGATCTAGAGCTGAGTGCTTTTGGCCACCCAACAATTTACACCATGATTTGATTTCGTGTTTTGTTCAAGCATTTTGCACAGTGGAGAGTTTTTAACCCATTCATCTGAAGGAATTTTCAATGGATACCTCCCTTTAATAAGCCATTGCCATAGTGACATTTGCATAAAATCCAAAAAGGAGCAAAAGGAGGCAAAGTTAGAGCCACTCACATGCTCAAAGGCTTCTTTGAGTCTCAGTTGGGATGTAACACCATCCACAAAATCCCTAAATAATTTTTTTTTGTCAATGCCAATGCTTCTGTTTTCTGTTCATACTCTGACTCAGTGATAAGTTCTGGGGAGTTGAAACAGGTGAAATATTTTCAGGCAATGAATTACCAGAAAAGGTCCAGCCCTGAAGGATGTGTAAAGCACTCAGCCATAGACCAACACAATTAAAAGGATACCAGCCTGATAAAAAAGAACTCAGTGAACTAAATCTGACATGAGCACAACATCAATGAATGAAGGGATCCTCTCAAAAAACATTCAGGTGAAGGTACAAACCCAAGACATATATTCTTCCACATGCAAAGATGCAAAAATCCAATAAAGAATAGAACATTACAGAAAAAACTCCTATTATTAATTACTACTATAGGCCAAAAAAAATTTTTTTTGAGCTTCATATAAGGTACTGGCCTTTAATTTTTTGTATTTAGTAAATTGGTTAACAATTTTGGGGACAGAGCTCATTTGGCAGAACCAACCACCCTTCTAGAGCTAATATATCATCTTTGAACAGTGCTAAAACCCAATTAAATTGTCTGAACTGAATGATCTCCTATAAAGTCAGCACATCCAGCCCCCGAGTCAAAGGCCAGTCTCAAAGATGAGTCCAGTACTCTTGCACTGCTTAAATATTTAATTGAAAGCTAAATCTCCTGCATAACCCAAAGCCAATATAATTGAAAACCTAGAATGTAGCGAGTGTAAATTTGAACAGTCATTGGAGAGTGGTGGGATCTGCCTGGGAGCTCAGAATTCAATTTCTAAATGATGATCATGGATGTTTTGGACACTATTTTTCCTTCTTCTCTGCCTCAGTTGCTCTGTCTTCAAACCTCACAAACAAATAACAAAAACCACTTAGCTGAGCCCATTAAACATTTCAGAAGATAACACTGTTTATTTCTTCTTCCACAACATCTATATTGACCTGATTATACTTGCAAATTAACAAATTCTCTTTATTTTAATTACAAATAGGCCCAGGTGAGCTTCAGCTGAAGGTTTTGTTCGGTTGGTTTTGGATGGATAGAAAATGGATAGAAATGGATAGAAAATTCTGTGTCATGAAGAAAATGTAATTACACTTCCAAAGACTACAGCAGAGTCTGATTAAAATGCTTCACGTGTGAGAAAACCCACTTGGTACCTCCTTTCTGTTCAAAAGACCTGATTTCTTTGAAGATGACCATTTTTACCCTGTGATTTTTTTTTTGTAATATAAGCAATTGTTTTCCACTATTTCCTTCACATAATACGGATGGAATGCTAATTGAGAGCGAGAGAGAATCCACAAATTACAGGATAAGCCAACCTTGAAGAGACAGCAGCAGATGGCTGCGCTGGGTGACAGCGAGAGAGCAGTGCCAAGGCAAAAACTCACCCAGGTTCCCCTTTCCCAGAGCTAGGGAGGAATTCCAAAGGAAATCATGGAATGAGGATGATTTACCATTCAAAGTTCTGACAGAATTTTCATAGTTTCTCACCTGATCCTGAGTTTTGGCAAATTGAAAACTGAAATACTTTGATTTAGTGTTATGTTTAATAAAACTATTTAAGCTTTTAATAAGCTGTGCAATACCCATTTATTCTAACCCTCATCATTCCAAATCAAGAATCCTTTCATAAACAGTGACATCTGAACAAACTTTAGTGCAAATAATTGTATTTTGTATCAATTACAAATCATTACAGCAGTTGCTTTGTTATTAAAATATATTATAAAAATTAAAAGTGATATAAAATATGTCTGAGAAATGTGCCAGAAAGAGAATATCTGGCTTCAGACAATTAGGCTGAATTCTTCAGCTTTGCTTTTTTCCCTCTACTCTTTCTGTTATTTTTTCCTAATTAATAATTACCATAACGTGGTGATTTTGCACCCCTTATTTTTGTTTGCTGCAGTAGCTGACTCTGGGGTAAATGAAGCTCCCTGAGACAAAACAAACCCAAGATATACCAGTGACTTTCTGTGCACAGAAAATTAAAACGATAAAATTGCATCAGACACTTTACCTGCTTCCCCCTTCCTCACTGAGGGTGGAATGAGGGATGGGATGAAGAAGGGATAGAGTTTCATGTTTAAAAATACACTATCTAAATCTCCTGGCTGGAAAAAAAGCAAGGTTGATCCCTTTCCTGCAAAGCACACTGGATTTCTGTGTTTTCACAAGACTCAGCTAATGCAGGTTCCATCCTGCTGCTCACTCCAGCAAGGATGAACTGGGGAGTGAAGTATGATGAAAAAATAATGACCCTGTCCCTTGAGGAAGTTAAAACAAATGCTGCTGTCAGAGGAGCCAACTTTGACAACAGTTTTTCTTTTGGGGCAATTATTGTATCTTTTCTTTCCCTCCTTGCCATTACAGCTCATCCACGTCGCCACTGGAAACTAACTACAACTGATCCCACAAACCCAGGAACACTTGTGGAGTTACTGTGGGGCACAAAGCTGAATTCTAGAATGTTCTGATTCACTGCCTTTCATAGACAATGAGATGGATCATACAGCTCTTCCCCTTTCCAATCTATAAGCTCTTTGTAAATGAGCAATGAATTAAACCCATTCACCAGCCTTGACAAGGAATTCAGCATTACTATCAAAATTTTGAGAGGGGAAACTGAGGCATGGATATATAAAGACTTATTAAGCCCAGCTCTTGTGCTGTCCTGCATCCCCCCCCAGTCTTTAAAACATCAGAAGCTTCCTTACTCATTAGTGTTAGAGCCCCTCTGGGAAAGCCTGAATGTGCTGACAGCACAAACTACAGGAAAGCCAGTCAATGGGATGACAAAATGTAGGGACAAAAATTAAGTGCTTGATGAAGGTGCAGAAATTACAATGGGAGACTTGAAAAAGCACAGGAAGAAGCAGAGGGCAGGGAAGAAGGAAAGGACAGTGCTGGAAGGTGGAGGGGATGCTCCAAGACACTTCATGCTGACAATGGAACTTGCATTCAGAGCACTGACTGATCAGAACATGTTCCAAAATCTACATGTTTGCAACGGGGGAAAAAAAGCATCTGTGATGAACACCACGGTCATGACACAATTCCAGACTCCGTCTTTCATTCCCACAGGGCAACAGGGAACACTTTTAAAAAATTTACTGCCATTCCACCTGTCAAGCAACATGACATGCTTTGCAGCTCTGCTCCAGACACATGATATTAAGAGCACTGATCAGTCCTTTCAGTACCTGGAAAATATTTTGCTGTCTTGGATACTGGCAGAACAAACCCCACCTCGACTCTTTGGTTAATAAAATCTACAAGATTTCAGGAAGATTTAATATTAAAGCAGCTGATGTTCGGAGCAAACAAAAGGGACAAATCCAGCCCTCTAATTATACAGTATTTGAGCCTTGCTTCAGTGTGCTGCAACAGATTAGATTTTTAATTCTTTCCAAGTCACAAGCACGGGAGAGGAAATCTTAGAGCAGCGACTGGAGGAGGTGAGCGATCCCGGCTCCTTTTCTGATTGCTGCACAATGGCAAAGGTTCAGCAGCTGCTCCCAAGGAAGAGCCTTGTTTCCTCGGAGCAGTGCTTAGAGGTGCTGACCATGTAGGTGTAAATACATCTGTCTTTTGCCATTTGCAGTAATACATGCCTCCTACACTTCTCCCAGCGAGGCAGATGGTCCCTGTCCTGTCGAAATCTTACACTGCACAGACTTCCAGTGCTATGTGTTTGCAGAAATATGAGGGCAGATGTTAAATATGTTAAACACACGCTTTGCCCCCTGGAGGTTTAAGTTAAGGCTGCTGTCTCAATTTGGTCATTTTAGGCATGCCAGGCTTCTTGGATCCTAGGCATTCCTTTTA
Organism: Illadopsis cleaveri; assembly: GCA_013399915.1. Lineage (NCBI taxonomy): Eukaryota > Metazoa > Chordata > Aves > Passeriformes > Timaliidae > Illadopsis > Illadopsis cleaveri. The sequence goes on from VXBB01019046.1 coordinate 217,244, forward strand.
AATCCCTGCTTTATAAATAACAGCTTCTCATGTTAATTTTGTGTACTTTCATCAAATATTTTGGATGCAGAACAAATGAAGGAAGCTCTCGGCTTAGCGTTACAAGGCTACGTGAGCTGTGCTGAAAATTATGATCCTCATTCATGAAAACTCTATTTACACAGCAGGGTATTTCCCATGACTGTTGTTTTCCCCCCTTACATAAGCCTCACTGAGCATTTTAAATTTAATTAGTTTTAAAAATTGCATAAAAAGGAACAGAGACAGTTTGTGAATAGTATAATTTACCAGAAAACTACAAATATGAACACTCCGAATGTGTTTTAGATGTTTAAGGATAAAACATTAATTAAAATATTGCAGATTTACTACAATTGCAATAATTTTAGAAAGGTTTGCTGGTATCGCCACAGCATTAAGGAAACCTTTGTAAAGAATTTTGCATTAATTACAACTGTAAACCAAGAGGTTTTTTTCCAAATCCTTCTCCTCACTGCTCCTATCACCTACCTCCCCTGGCAGGCCCTCAGGTGAATTTTTAAATTTCTTTCTGTGCCGTGTCCCACCTGGTTCTAAGTGTCCACCCCAGTTCTGGGAGCCCACATTTACATTTCTGTCCTTCACTGGCCATGTGCTTCAAGTCAGGTTTTTGGTTATTTCCTCTCTTTGAGGAACTGTGACTTCCTGCCCTGTGCCAACCTCCCCCTGATCCCACCTCTCTTCCCATCCTCATCCAGGATCACACCTGGATATGCTTCCAAAATTCACCTGAGCAGCAGCAAAATCTTTTTCACTCAGTTTAAACCGAGCAGAGAACTAAAAAGGTAAAAAATAAGCGAAATTAAATCTGTCTGTGGAGAAAGCTAAACCTCAACATGACCCTCAAACTGCCTCCTCACTGTTCCTTGAGCTCCATTTACAATTATCTGTGAAGCTGAGGAATTCCTCTCTGTGCTTGGGGCAGCTGTGTGTCCGTGCCCCACGTTGGGCTCAATGAGCGCCGTGAAATTCCCGTTTCACGGCGAGGGCAGGAGCAGATTGTTGGGATGGACACAACTGGATCCACACGTGCACAGCCCAGCTCCTGACTGCCAGCACCCACACCCAGTGCAAAAAGGGATTTTACAGCATGTCCCCAGCTCGAGCACAAATATGGGAATTACACAGGGAGAGAGGGAATACCCGTGAGCTCTCGCCTGAAAAATAATTCCTGACTCATGAAACACAAGGGGAAATTCACCTCCTGAGCAGGGTTTGAGCAGGAAAGTACTGAAGCAAGGGTGGCAGTGCCTGTGTTTGCCAAAATGCAGGAAAAGGTTAGGAAGCTGTAGGATTCTCAGTTGTTTTGTTCAACCACATGCCATGCTCGATCTACTTTCCTTAAAAATATAAAAGCCCTCCAAAAACTAACGGATCGATCAGATTTTTAACTGGAAAATATTCAGGAATTCAAACAACCAGAAAATGAGAGAGGAAAAATATAATCATCACCCTGTAGCTTTAATTGCAATAAAAGAATATTTAAAGTTTAGCAAGAGAAAAACATCAATTGTTGGACAGTATTAATTAATTGAAAATTGCTATGGTTTACAAAGTTCATAAAATCTTATAATATATATATTTAGAGGAGCTTTTCCCAAGAAATACTTTGAAGTGTTTTATCATGGCACATGAGAAGTACCAAAGTGCAGCTGACTCTGGAGTGGAAATCCACACATGAATTACCCAGTCCAGAACAGAGTACAGAAGAAAAATAAGGTCAAGAAAACAGCAAGATTAAGTTTTGCCTTTCTGCTCAACCTGGCTTACTGTCTTTCCAGTTCTGATGGTCAAAAATTGTTTCTGCTTGAAAAGGTTGGAAATCAAAATAAACAAACTTGGAAAAAAAAAGTAAAACCATATTTTATTCTGATTGAATACAGCTCTGCTTATGTTTCATTCCAATTCCTGGTGTGAAAATGTCTCCTGACCCACCTAAATGAATATTCCTGAATTTACAGAGGTTTATTTTCAGGTTGTATTTATTTATCTGATATTTTCAGTCTCCTCTTCCTCCCACCCCCCCTTCTGCTGCTATTTAATTACATACACTGAAATTAAAATACGGAATAAAACTAATTCTCACTAATAACACAAATGGTTTCCACATGAATCATAAAGGCTCAGGAAAGTTTGTGCCACTTACCCCGTGCGTTTGGTGATGGTCCCTAATGTCATTGGCTGCTTGATTTGAGCAAGAGGCAACACCACAGTCAAACTTGGGAGAGGCAGGAGTCGAGGATTTCCAGGATTGTTGTTTGTGAAGTTATTGTAAGTGTCTTGGCTGTTCAATTTACCTTGATGGGGTAGAGATGCAATAAAACACATTACTGGATTTTTTTTCTTCATTTATCATTTCTAAATCTGCCTGAAGTAAGATAAAAAAACCCAAAAACCAAAAAACAAACAACCAAAAAAAACCCCCCAAAAAACCCACCCAAAACCAAAACAAAAACCCCACAAACAAGCTGCTGTTGCAATAAAAGAAAAAAAAAATCCAAAAAATTAATTTTCGTTTCAGATAAAGAATAAATTACAATGGAAGAAGCAATTTCTAACTTTACATATGGGGATAAGGAAGGTTTCCTTTCCATGCAAGGGAAATTATTCCTGCTGCTGCTGCCTGCCTGGCAGTTCTGTTCACCGAAAAGTTTTTTGAGTTCGATTTGAAGGACAAGCTCTGGATTGCAATTCTCTATTTAAAAAAAAAAGGAGTATCTGGAAGGGAATTATTTTCCTAAAGTACCACATACAGTGTTGGTAATTGGAAGTCCTGAAAAGGTCGCTTTTGTTGTCTCGACGGATAAAGACACGCAGAATAATCATCTGCAGAACTAAGGCTGGAGGGAAATATCAAGTAACTATGTCAAATAAAGCCACGCCAAACTAGATGTAAAAAATCACTAAAGTATCAAAAAAAGTAACAAATTTCCTATCCATTCAAAAAAGATGAAAATCAAACACAGGTACTGCAAAAAAGGAAAGGGAAAACACAACAAAAAAGCCCTCAACAACCCTAAATTTAGCTGATTTCAAAGAGGTCTGTGCTGGATGGACGCCCAGTTTGGATACGCTTTCTTACTCGCTGTATCACTCTGTAGTCACAACCTTTCATTCTTCAGTTGGAAAAGGAAACTAGCTCCAAATTTCATGGACAGTAAAGAAAGAAATGTGAAGAAACCAAAGAAAGAAGTTAAACAAAAAAAGGGGCCAGTCTGTTTATAGCAGAATCAAAAGTACTTTAAATAGACAAGCAACCATGAATTAAAAGGTTTAGATCATTAACTTGTTTTTCTGTGTTCCTATAATGCTGTGAAACGCTGGCTTTGTTCTTAATCAAAAGGGAACCATATTGGGAATTAGGTTCCTAAACAACCGATGCATTCTACACAGATATTATACAAATCCCAGGCCAAATCCATACAATCTGCCTCGAGAGCAGCCACCTTTTTTCAAGGAAGAAAAACAGCACAGCAAAGGGTTTCTCACAGGAAGCTGCCTGAAAAGCTTTAATGGTACTTCAGATGGATTGAAAATAGGAAAAGGAAGGCGGAAAAATCTTAATGAATGTCTCATCATCCTAAAGACACTCAAGGCTTCCTTCACCCTTCTTTTAATACTATATAACTGGGAGCTTGGGGGTTTTATTTGGGTTTTTCTGCAAAGCCCCCAGACCTCTGCGTCTCAGAGAAGCACAAAAACAGAAATGATGAAATTACAAAGTGTATTTTGAGACAAGTATCTGGCCTGAGAATTCATCAATACGTTTGAAGAGAAATAGCAAGGCTTTAATGAAGAACAAGCCTACTGAAGTTCCCAGAGAGCAGAATTCATTAATAGCAATTTTCCTGCACCAACCTGGAATACAAAGAAAAAAGGAAAAAAAAACCCAGCTCAGTTTTAAATAAGACTGAGATGCAATTAATTTTATTTTTTTTTTAAGATTAGTTTAATAATGCATTTTTGGTTCTTGCAGGAAGGCATATGAATAGTTTTGAGCATTATTGTCTAATTAGTCACTGTTCCTGCAGCCAAGGCCTCTCTGGAAGTGTTTCCCTCTCCCATATTCCCCTGGATCCACAGGGGCAGAGAAACACCGACGGTACCTGCTGAGGGAGCTCCAAATGTCTGTCATTTGTTTTCTTCTACTTGCTCAGAATCTAATGATTAACTCTGAACTAGTGATCCAAAGGCTGGGTTAGAACAGCCCCCTCTCCCCTCTCAAGGCACATTTCATGTCTCGGTGCTCTCTGCTCCCAGCTTCATGTGGTTTTCCCTATGCAAAGCCTTCAGCTGATTCAATGGAATATTTGCATGCAGGGAAATGAGGAATTTAGAGATGTCCTTCCTACACAAGGATGAGCTGCTTTGCTTCCATACAAGTTCAGGACTCCCAGGGCAGTTAGGGATACTTAGAAAACTGCAGGATTATCTCATTCCTTCAGNTGCAGGATTATCTCATCCCTTCCTCCCAGAGCAGTTAGGGATACTTAGAAAACTGCAGGATTATCTCATCCCTTCAGTTTTTTATTAATTGTAGGCACAACATCTTGAAAATTCTTAAGCTCATATATAAGGAAACATAATTAAACAAAAAAAAAAAGTACTAAATAATTATAAAAAGAACAAAAACGTGTAAAAGAGATTCTGAAAGGGACTAAAATACAAGATGATTCTTCTGTGAGAAGGAAACCAAAAACCATTCAGGAGGTCAAGCATTTAATTTGTAACTATGTATTTGGAAGTATAGCTAAATCTGATGCATACAAACCTCAATAAAAAATTAACTAAACCAGACCTCATAACGCACAGCACTTCACAGCACAAACATGATAAAAAAATTCTGCTGTGACAAATGGAAAAGCTGTAAATACCAAACATATGTCACAATAACCACTGCCTGCCAACCTGCATTTTCTGCTGCAACAGTCAGTTGCTTAACTGCAAAAATTGTAACTAAAAGTGATACTAGTCAAAAATTAAAAGTTGGAATGCTACAAAGAGGAGAGAAATTATTTCTGACAGGAAAGTTGTTCTTCTAAATTTGACTACAAGAATATTAAGATGGTGGGGACGATTAAAGTCAAAGAAAAACCCCTAATTTTCTGGTGTGCTGCTGTACCCATCCAGGAATCCCAAAAATTCCCCTTCTGTTCCTCCAGCCCTTCCAAGTAGGAAACTCCTGCAGCAAACAGGAGTTGAGGGTGCACAGGGCAGTCAGATTGGGCCAAAAGAGCACAAAGAATGCAGTCAAGCATCAACATTATTTCTACAGCTCAAGCCGTTGTTGATTCACTGTCAAAGGACAAGCAACAAATAAGCCAAAGTTTAAGTCGGGTAGAAATATCCAGTATTTTTCATCCAGCAGAATGCTGAACTCAAGTTACCTCCCAACATGTGGACAGTGCATTTAACTGTAAATGGCTGGACACTGACATACACAGATCTCATCCTACGGACTACTCCAGGAATGCTTTCACTGCAATCAATCATCACCATCACAATTCCATGGCAAATGTGTCCCCTCAAGGATCATTTCCAGTGGAGCATCCCAAGCAAGGAGGCACTTTCCCTTGGTAATCACCCAGAGCCCCCAGGACCCCGTGCAAGGCATGGGGTCAAGTATTTGTCTTTCCATGGGCTGCCATAGAGGAGATTTTCATATCAGAGCTGTGCATGGGGTACATTAAAGCCAGTCTAGGCTGGTAAATCTCTTACTAATTTTACTACTTCCAAAAAGCTGAGGATGCTGTGGCTCTGGAGTCTGACAAGTTTATTTGCAAGTGCAGCCTTACATTGGGCAAACATTGCCTACTGAGACACGGAAAATCCAATCCATTGGTTTTGGACCTGTTTGCTGAGAGTCTGCTAAACCACCACCATCTCATCCCCCCAAACCTGAGCCACTCTTTTCCAGACATTTTATTCTACTGACACTCAAAGGAGAAATGGATGAAGCTGAGGATAAAAGTGAAGAAAGAAAACAACAATGGGCTTTGTTGTCAGAGGGAGGGAGCTGTATTCCCAAAGCAGCCATCACTGACAGACTCACTTCCACCGAGGAAAAAAGGGAGGCCTGCAAGGGCCGGACAAAAGAAATCCCAGCAGACAAAGAGAAAACAAATTAAAAGCACCATTATAAAATACAGATGCTATAAGGAAAATAAACTTAGCAAGATTTAGGGGGTTTTGACAAAGCTGGACATCTGTGGAAAAGCCATCAGGAGCAGCTCCCAGGTATGGCTGGACAGGCTTGGGGTCCCACAGCATCGCTTCCCTCCTCAAGCCCTGGGCAGAGACACTCTCAGCTCTCCAAACAAACCTCCAATGTTAAATCTCTAAGTCACTCTTCAGGCCTGAATATGAGATTTAAACATTTGATCAAATCACTGTTTTTTAAGTTTTGAAACTGTATTTTTGGATAAGAAAGGAAAACTACATCAAGGGGAAAACATTCAAGATTGCAAGCTTCTAACACTGTTCAAAAAGCAATCAATCAACTGAAAGCAATTAATACAGTTACATGTCCTCTTCTGATCAACTAAGAGCCTTGGTGAATTCAGGCCAGATTTCAAATTGGTCAGTGTTTGAGCACTTGAGGGCACTGCTGCCAGAGATCATCTCTGAGGAGAGAGGAGGAGAAACACCCTGATTTTTGGCACTACTAATGACACAATTATACATCCAAATGCAGCTTGGCAGAGACATTCCCCAGCCCCAGGGACTGCGTTCAGCAGCAACACAGTGTAGCAAGAAGACTTTATAGGACCCTGAAAGAATGATGTGGATGAAGGCCCTGTTACTCTGCTCTTTAGTCCATGCATAGTCCCACTTTACTGCAACCAAATCACTTATCTCATTTCAACCGAGTTTGAATCTATCAGAACCACAGATCCCATTTGTGCATAGAAATGGAATTTCTAATGCACAGCCAAGCTTAAAATCAAAACTACACCCTCACACCTAAGGGATGCAAACATCAACTTAGCAACAAACTGAAATGAAACACTTTTATCCGTTAAATTTCAGCATGTGTATGACATGTCTCCAAGTGCTGCAGGATTTTCTTTGGTGTAAACTGTCAATAAGCAAAGCTAAGATGACCTGGCCCAGACAATTTTTTCTGCTAGGAAAGTAATGATCAAAAGGATTTTAGCTTCTCTATACACTTTATTTGAAAAACTAAAGTGGTATCAAGCACCTCTCAGCCTTATAATAAAATGCTTCTATGTTGATTTTTTCCATTTTTCTTCCATTACTCCAATACAAAAAGCTTAGTAATGCAGTGTCATTAAAATTCAAACCCCACTTGATTAGCTTTTATATCTTCCAGTATTTAACAGACTCCATTTCAAAGGGTACCACAAAGTCTACTGACATTAACACTACATATAAACATCCATAATTTGGTAAATAAAAACGCAGTAACTCCGGGCTATGCAATCATGTGGAGGCCAAGTTACAGGAAAATGAACCGTGTTTGGCCATTATTTCTGTTCAGTGTAACACTGAGGATTCCTCAGCTAAACACTCCCTAATTGTAGAATGCAAGGGAAATAAAATCCTTTCTAACTGGTAGGCAAAAAATGGCAGGAAAAACAGAAGTGTCATGGATGTGGTGGTTTATTTTGCTTTGCTTTTTATTCAATACAAAAAGTTTCCCGGATGAGAATGGAAAGCTTCCCAGCTCCAGTTCCAAGACTTTCACCCTCGTTTCTGACCTTTCCTCAGACATGTTCCAGTATAATCTGTAATCTACTACAGTCGGAAGAGGAAACAGCAGCGCCCTGGTGAGAAACGCTGCCTTGTGACCCGAGCAGAGAACCCAGCGGAAGCAATGCTGGCTCACGGAGTCCTTGGAAGAGCCTGACAGACAAACTCAGCAACGGCCCGGGAAACACACCCAGCACCACGAGCCCTAATTGCTGCCAAAGTGGGCTTCTGCTTTCATGTTTTGTTTTATTCACTCCAACGTGTGTTATCTTTCTTTGTGAAATGTTACACGTTTTCCTAGAAAAAGTCAGGAAACGAATTATTTTAGTTAACGATCGCCTCTCAATTAAAGTTGCATTGCCATTTCCTTGAATTGTGTCCTATCAAATTTAAACTCATTTCACACCCTAACCCTCAATATTTCCAGTACAATTAGACCCATTAAAGGAGGAATATTATGTCTTAGCTGCTGTAGCTACTCAGAGCTAAACCAATCACTAACTTGCTTCCACTGGAATGGATGGGAGAAAATAACGCAGCCGGTTGTTTTTGTAACATTTAAATCCGTTTGATATGGAACCTTTGGAAACACAGCTGCACTAAATCTCACGATCACTCTAAGAAAGCAGAGCTTGCTCTCTGTTTGCATCCAGGCAAGGCATGTGATGGTGACAGCTCCTAAGTCAGAGTGCTCTGCAGAGACACGCAAGCGCCAGCCCAAGTGCCTCGGTCACTGCTGGGACAGAGTCCCCTGCCCTCTCACCCGAGCTCCTTGAACTTCAGCAACATCCACTCAAAATCTGAACATGGCCTCATAACCGTCCCTTCCTCCTTCTGGAGTTTTTCTACGATCTTCAGTTTCAGGAACTTTGTCCCTCAGTTATGAAGTGTCCCACTCACTGATACCCAATAACCTCCTCTTGTGTTCAGCAGAGAAGCAACTCCCACGACCCCTTTGCTGCCTGTGCCTCTACCTGGACAAAGATGGATTTCCTTAGAAAACAACCCCTCCACCACCACATACACAAGTCTGGCATAATAATCATCTTTCAGGACTTATTTAACTAAAAATACTGTTTGTGCAAGGCTCAAGTCCATGTATGGGCAAAACTCAAAATAAACCCAATCAAACTGGTTTGCCAGCTGTTGGCTTCAGGCTTTGCACAGGCAGTGGCAGCAATGCTTCAGCTGGGCTCTTCCAGATGGTGTTACCAGCCAGAACAGCCAAACTGGCCACCCTTTGCTGGGTCATCTCCAGCAAAAGCCAGGGCTGAGTCCATCCTTTTTGAAACAGATCTTGCACCTTCAGCTCTCCGGAAGAGTGCAAGAGTAGTTTCTTATAACTACTACGGGTGTAGCTGCAGAGTATGTTGAAAACAAACACGAGGGAGCAGTGCCATCCTCCCCACCATGTGGCTGTAAGCCAGCTCTGGACTGGAGTTTGCAAACTCTTGCGAGGACAGGACTCTCTGAGCTCAGACTAACACTGCACTAATGAGGTTATCGTGCAGGCAGCCTCCGGGCGCTGGGGAGAGGCTCTGTTGCTCTGATTTCTTGCACATGGGAATTTTGCTAACACTGTCTGCTGGTGAATGATGAAGCGCTTGAGAAAACAAGAATGCACTATTGCTGCCCCTCGTCGTGTCCATCCATCATAATTCAGATCAGCGCAGATTTCAATTCAAAGCCTTCTTTCAGGGACGACTCTGAGACGCTTCAGCACTGTAAACTTTGGAAAATTTCGGTGTCCCTGACTTCTCTTCCAAATGATACAGAATAAAATTATCTTTATGAGCCTAACGTTTTTTGTATTGAGACGGCACAGTCAGAAAAACTGATCTGCCGGTCTTAGAAACTGCAAAATGAACTGGGCTGGGGATTTCTGAAGGACATCTCTGTGTGCAAATGTGTTCAGTGAAGAGAGAGGGAAAGTTTAAGGGCAGCCCCTTACCCAAAGGGCTGAGCTTACTACAATTTATTTTGATGATAAACTACATATTAATAAATCTGTGACTTTTTTATCCTCACCTTTCCACCTCTGCCTTATTTTCCCTCCGGTTCTAACAATAAGAACAAGTATTTTAGCATCTGAATTCAATCCGGGTTGAATACAGGAGATTTATCCCAAGTTATGTGGAAAAAAAAAAAAAGGGCCTTGAGAACCACTGCATTTGAGAACTTGATAATAATATCCATGGGTAATTATAATAAATGGCTTGTCTGAAACACCCATAGAATAGGAACTGAAGCAATCTGTCCCCCTTGCACCCACCACACACCCTTGGCAGCTCTGCTCTTTTACCCATGACCGTTGAGGATGTTTTCTGGCTCCGTGACAGCATCGTGACTCAGGTCATGAGAAGTGTCAAAGATGCATTTCCTTGAGATGGGAAAAAGCAACTGATTTTAACAGCCCGCAAGGGCTAAGAGAAAAAGAATAAGCTCAATCAGCATATTTAAGGGTAAAGATAAACCCTTTAAAAGATAGAAGTATATTTTATTTCTAATCTTAATGCTTACGTTTCTTTCCATAAAGTGTTTACATTTTTCAGGCTACCAAAGATGCACAGTTGATTAAATGCCTCACTTAAGAATAATAAACTGGGAAAAAAAAAAGAGGGCAGCAAGGGTAACACCCATTTACTGCATAATCCATCACCAATCCTATAGACAGGGAGTCTGATTCAGGCTGCAGACACAAGGGAGCAGCCCTGGATTCCCAGAATACCCACTGCCAGGGGAAGCAGAAGGTGTTTGGGCTTGAACTCAGCATGTCCATCAGATAAAATGACTGTTCCCACCAGCTCTTGCCCCATTCCTTCTCCTCACTGGTTACTTACACGGAGCTTCACATGCTTTCACCTTCCCTCATGCCAAACCTCCCTTGTCATGCAACACCCTCCATACTTAAACCTCTTCCTTCAGCTGATACGGTCTCTTGAAAAACTCTAGATTCTACTTTCTCACCTTCTGATCCAACTTATTACAGGCTTGTATCAGGTGAGCAAAGCTACTTTTTGTCATTTCACTGATGGCAGGTCCCTTGAACCACTTACATCCCTTGACCCACCAATGAATGTCTGGACTGCAATGTCTCCCCTGTGCTAGTCCACTCTTCTCCTGACCTAATTCCAGCCTTTCCCCTTTGTGCTTTGGCCATGAACCATGCAGAGAATCTTTCCTGCGTCACTCCTTCAGCGATCAACTCTTTTCAGCTGGACTGTTACTCCACATCTCAATCCTAGTGATGGCTTTTGTGCTGATCACACTCATTTCAGCCATACACAAGTGTACCTAACCCTCTGCACTGACACACTGAGAAGATGTAATGCCGAGCATGTTCCTTCTCATGGATCATTAATATCCTTATTTATCAATTTCCAATTGGCAACTGCAAAACCCGATCAAAGCACTGAATCAGCTGCAGGATGTCTTTACTACTTGCAGTGTACAAAAAGGAAATGCACTAGCCTGGCTTTTATGTACCTGGTTAGCTGGGGAGATTTGCGGATGGAAAAACATGGGTTTACTGTAAACCAAGAGGGAGTAATCGAAGGAACAATTGAAATAACCATAGAATTACAAGCTGTCATTCATTAAGTTGTTTTCAGATAAACACTTAAAATTCCAGTTACCACTTCTTGGACTCCCTCAGTACCTGACTCTGACACATCAGCACTTGACCCTCTCAAAATTTCCTTCCATTTGATGTTACCAAGACTGAAATCATCCATCTTGACAGAAAACTTCAGTGGGATGCTCACATCTGTGGTAATCCCACCCCTCTCTGCCTTCCCCTTTCCCTTCACCTCGTGATCCATCTCTGCCATCACAGTCTCCTGTGCACTGTTGATTATTTCCCCTCTGTCTGTCTACCCACAACTTTTCCGAAGCAGTTTGCTCTGACCACTGCTACAGCATTTGCTGTGCTAAATCACTCAGTCATAGATTTTTACACTCCCTATCTCCAGAGCTGCAATTCCCTTCTGACGTCCATCTCCTTCAATTTTCAATCTGTCTGGAAAATTCGAAACTTCTCTTTCTAATATCAATGCAAACATGCCCCAGTCTTCGATCTATGCTGTTTACAAAAACCTGCTTCAGAAACACTTGATGTACAGACGAACTTCCCTTGTGACAGAATTTATCAGTCTACTTCCCTACTTATCTAAAGGGAATGGATCTTTTCCTTCCACTTCAGAAACTATTCAAAATACACCACCCACTTCTTTCACTCCACTGATTCTGTACCCATTACCAAAAAAAGGAGGCGGGGGGGAAAAGGCAGCTAAAACACAGCAAATACAGCTCCCTTAAACCCAGCAAGCTGCTGGCCAGTTCCCAAACTTTGATTATACCTCTTCCCACCTCTTCTCCCAGCCCTACACGTGGGACCTTCCATCACCACCACCGGGACTACTCCAGAGAGAAAAAATCATCACAGAATCACAGAATGGTCTCTAAAGGTCATTAGCAGAAAATTACCACCAGGTGAATTAATTTTGTTTTGTTTTGTTTATTTTCCCAACGGGCCTTAAAACTGTGAAGAGAAACTTCAGGTGAAGGTGTGAAGAGAATCACCGGATGCTTCAGGCAGCACAGAGAACGTGGAGGGTTTGTACTTGCAAATAAATAAATATTTATGATGCCTACACGAGCAGCTCAGTGCCTGTATTAGTGCAAAAGAGAGGTTTTATCCTCATCGCCACCATTTGTCCGTGTTACGGCGGTTCCACTCCGGGTCCCCCCTCAGGGCCGGCCCCGCCTGAGGCGCCATGGCCGGGGGGAGGGCGCCCCCTGCAGGCCGCGGCGGGTGAGGCGGGAGCGCTGAGGGAGCCGGCGCGGGCGGACGCGGCCGGGACGAAACCTGCGCTAAGAAACGGAGCTGCGAAAGGGATTATTTGAAATTATTTGAAATGACGTTTAAATTAAAAAAGAGCCGAGTGTGACGCTGTAGAGAAACACAACAAGGACGCAAACAGATATGCTAAAAGCACATTAAAACGACGCGGGCCGATGCTGCAGCTTGTTCTGCTGTTTCCGCGCAAACTGTTTCTATTGTGAGACGCTACAGAGAGAAAAATTAAACTTAATAGAGAGTTTTCCAAGAACCGTTTTCAGCTCGTGTTCACAGCGTTTCGTGAAGGAACTGCCCTCCAATGCTTTTAGTTATTAGACAGTTAATTTTCTTTGAAACTATTTTTGTCTGCTTCTCTCTAAATAGGTGGTTTCTTAAGTGAGTGTTACTTAAAGGAAACCAATCTGTTTTTCAGGAAGGCCTGATGATGTCAGTCCTTTCAACTCTGCTTTCCCATAAGAATTCTTCTAGTAAAAGGAGTTTCACTCTGGGAAATAGTGAAAAGTAACGTGAAAATATGTAAAGCATCTCAGGCCGCATGTTTACATCAAACTTCCAGTTTTATGCTTGGATTTTAATCATGTTGCGATTGTGACAAATGAAGGAAAAGCAAGAGAAAATCTTTAGACTTTTAAACTTAGAAAAGATTTTGCAAAGAAAAAACGTGCCATACTAAAATATTTATAAAGAGAAAAATACAAGCCTGAATGCACTCTATTGCGAACAACATGGTTTTTTCATAATTCTAAATTTATATACTCCCTCTCAGCATCGGTATTAAATCTGAAACAGAACCACAGCATACTATGAACAGTTTTTTGGCAAATAAATAAATACTTCAATCCCCAGTGAAATGCAAGGCAAATTCAGAGAGTATCATATTATTATAGAATATTTTTAGTAGGTGTGGATGTGTAGCTGTAGATCCAATGTTAACTTACTGAATTCTTATTTGTTCTGGTACTGGAAATTCCTGCAGCCAACAACAGAGAAAACCAAGCGAGCAGAGCTGCAGAGACTTTATTTCACTTACTGCTGGTGCAAGAATTTATAACATTATGTAAATTTTAATTTGCAGGATTAAAATAATTGGAGTTATATGTAGTTTTCAAGCTTTCACGTAAAGCATTGCACTTTTACAGCTAAATGCTCCTTGCTGTTCACTGTGGGTGTCCTGAAGAGAACACGGAGAAGTTTGCATCACCAAGGTCATGGCACTGCTTTAACTACTCCTCACAGCGTTCCTGTGAGACAGGTAAGGACCATAAACCTGATTTTATACAAGTAAAATGGTCACGTAAGGCCGTATTTTACCCTAATGTTCCACCCCAACAACCAACCGATGTTGTAACAGTCTTATAATAGTAAAAGCCCATAAAAGGATCCCAACATAACTCAGATATTCCTGACAACACACTCTGGCAATCCAATGGAATGACAAAAATACAACCTCGCTGCATTAACAGACAGAACAGCCCAAACAAAATCTCTGTCGGCTATAAAAGGTGCAAAGGAAATATCTCTTTATCATCCTCTATTTAACAGTTCACTTCATTCTGCTAGAAAGAACAAAGCCAAACAATGATTCATTTGGAAATGAAATCATCCCTACCCCCAGCAAAGGCTGACATTGTGTGGGTAAACAGTCCTGGGGTGTTCCAACACAATGTAAATAGATTGCCTTGCTACTATATACACAGTGAACAGTTTCATCTTGAAACCAGGAGGCAAAAAAACAAGTGAGAAAAATATGACAGAGCCCGAGCTCTGAAAATATTTACAAGAACAAAAACTAATCACAAGTTACCATCAATGAATTACAATTGCTAAGCAAAAGGGAAGATAAGCCAGTGTAGTCTTTTGGCCTAAGGTTGTAGCAATGATATTGCAATGCAAAAGGAATAGCAGCAGAAAGATTAAAAGCAGTTTTTTAATGTAGGGTTTACTGAAAATTGGAAAAGATGTAAGAGGCAAATCGTGATGACGTGAGTTCACACAGAAAAATCCTCCAGTTTGCCACAATCTCCTCTGAATCAGTCACTTAATCAACACCTTGTCCCAGAGCAATGGTGCTCTCCAGGACATGTTCTCTGGCTTTACTTCCATTATAATCAGCTGCACTTAGAGGGGTGATTAAGGAACGTAACAGTTATTCTTCTTGAAGAAAGCTACAAAATTAAAGTCATTCCACACGCGGAGAACTCAGAGATTATTACTGTTGTCACACAGCAGAGAGCTGACAGACAAAATCAGCTGAATAAAATTCACCAAGGGTTGCAGAGCCAGTTAGAAGTAAAGCAAAGAATTAAACCCAGAACTGCTCTTTTCTGTTTCGAGTACTCGTTTACACTTCTGTCACCAGACTGCCGCGATTCCTCCAAACAACAATAATTTAACATTATAATATGGTAAGGAGCTGTTACAATCTGAGTAAACACATCTTAGCTCACAAATTAAAATAATCATCGGTCTCTGGCTAATCCTGCTGCCACACACACACACACACACAGTCCCTCTGCTGAAAGTCGCTCTGAACTTCAGGGGTTTTTTACAAGTTGATGATAAATGGCTTTTTATAAAAAGCTTAGAATAGGGTTCAATATCCTGCCTGCCTTCAGCCGGGGGAACTGAAAGATTACTGAAATGAAAAAGCAGCAATAAAATTACTGAAAATATTACAGCATTTAACCAAATGGACTCTTTCAAACACAACTATTTTATTTTTTTTTCCTAATTTTTTTAAGACATCTGTACTAACTCCTCCACACAATCCCCACAAATTTCTCATGAAAAATGTTCATATGAAGTTTTGCAAGTTACTACCACACAGTCATAGCACATGCCCAACTTCTGCACTGGAGAAGTGATGTGCACAATCTGTGTGAAGTCCTCCAGGAATCCAAATCACCCTCCTGCCTTAATTCTCAGCACCCATGTGCAGACTTCCAGTGGAGCTGATTGTTTGAACAGAGCTAATTTTCAAGCAGTGATGACTGCACAGAGATCTTGAAAGAAATCTGATTTATTATCTTTCAAGACAGACAGATACGTGCAAACTGAAGCCCCAGAACTCTGGAGACACTCCCCTAAAAGCTGCTGCCTTTCTCTCAGTGACTGGTCCATGCATGCCTATCACCACCACTGAGCATCCTGAGACTGCTGATTCTTCTTCTAAAAAAGTGTCAGATCTATTCAAGACTTCAAATGTACCTCGGAGTATTGTAAAGGCAACAACTTACTGCAATTTCCCTTGACAGAAAATAGAATTGGCTGGGTGATAGCCACACAAATTGACAGCTCCTTCCTCTCCTCTCCATGATGTCCACAGTTTAAAGGGGTTGGATGTGCCCTAGCAAACCTTTGGAGCACTCCCCAGTCTGTTTCAGGCTGAGCTGCTGTACAGAGATGAGAGGAAGTGAAATGGTAGATATACAACTGCCCCACAAGGAGGAAGAAAGTCCAGAGCACGTTTTGGGTGCCTTCCAGTGGCTCCAGGCAGAAGAGGATGGCTCCAGAACAGCCACGCACAAACCTTTGTTCAGAGAAGTCCAAAGAAAGGCAAAAACAGAGAGGGCTGTTCTGAGACAAGCCTGGTTCCCTTAATAATCACCAAGTCATAAAAGAGTTCCTTTGATTCAGAAATCCCACAAAGGTTCTCTCTATAGCAGAAAGCCCAGCACATAGTTGGGCTTTCACAAGGGCTGCTAATCCTACTCATAATTAGGGAAGAGGGACTGTTCCTGGCCATTTTTAATACTCTCAGACTGGAAAAGGGTGGCTACCCCAAACAAACTGCTATTCAAACTTTCACTTCCATGGAACTTGTGACTTACTCTCAACAGAAAGGAGGCATAAGGATGCAGCAAATACTGAGTGCAAACAAAACAGCTTCTAGCACAGACCTCATGAAAGAGGATGGCTGAAAGTAAAGACAAAACTGGAAAAGCTGTGACATTGATAATTTTTGAACATTTTTTGAGGCTCCCCTTCACATCCTTCGAGTTTCTCCAAGGCACATCCAGCACACGAACAGGATGAACAGATCAATTCTTCCAGATTTTTTTACCTTTACACATTATTTGTCACATTGTTCCCACACACACAAAAAGTAGACACAAATCTGTGCCATCAGCTTCCACTGCCTTGTTCCCACATTTCTCCTCCAGCACTATTTATTGTAGATATCCAGATGTGCTTTGTGATCATCAAGGCCAATGAGCAATGAGAATTTTAGGCAATAAAATTATATGAATACAGACCAGTTTACTGACTGTGTGCTACATGGAAACAAAACTTGAAACCCAAAGACCCCCAACCTTTCAGTTTAGAGGAGAAATTATTAATACACCTGTGACAGCATTGTTTACTTAAAGCAAGCTGCAAAAGCAGAACTGTCTTTCTGAACTGTTTCCACCTTGGCTCATTCCCGCATATCTGCATACGTCACATATTTTTGCACAGTATCTACAGCACCTCATTTTATGAAATTCCTATTATCCTCACGATGGAAAGAAAGGAAGTGGATTTACCATGGAGAGGGGAGCCAGAGGGGCTGCTGGACAGGCCGGGCACGGGGCTGCAGCGTCCTCCCTGCTTGGACGTCAGCTCCTGCTCGATCTCCTCCAGCCCCGCGCTCTTCTGGAAGCGGCTCATGCGATTGACCACCCGCGGGGACATGTGGGTCCTGACACAGGGCTGGCCTCCGTAGGGATTGATGGGGAAAACGTGGGAGGTGCCTCGCAGCGTGCTGACCACCACCCAGCGGCAGTCGTGGCTGAAGGAGATATCCTGTACCTGCAAAACACGGGGGACAGGGGGATGAAGCCACCAACGTGCACACCTCCAACACAGGGGTGAGTCACGTCTCAAACACAAACCTGAAGTGGAAATGGGAAAACAATGTCACCCTGATCGTTTTCAGCCTTCTGATGGTTGTGTTTTTGTAGTAGAGTTTCTCACAGATTTTCACGGAAACAAAGTGATGTTATTATAACTGTCCTTCGTGTTTCTCATTCCTCTCTTGAGGAGGACAATTGATAAACTACTAGTTTGACCAGTGTAGTTGGAGAGGTGGCAACCTCATCCTCCAATCCATAGTCATTGTCCCAAATCTATATAAACCGAAGTAGAAAAATAAACTTCCTTCTTTTTGCCCTGACAACTTGACTGTGTGCATGTTGTTTGTTCGTATCCTATAGCAACAAAACAATCCCTCACATTTAGGCAATAACTTGAATTTTGGTGCATTTATCAATGAACTTAGTATTCAGTATATACAATGTAATCACAGTTGCAAATTTTCTGTACTTTTCGAAATATTCTAAGATTATGAAAACAAACCATGCTGTGAAGTGCTGCAGAAAGCCACAAGATCTTGGTGTAGTTTTCAAGAAGAATTTCGTTCTAAAAAGAGCTGGGAAATTGTTTCAATTACATGTTTTGTATTTGCTTGTTTAATCTTTAAAGATTGCCCAAAAACGGGAAAAGGGAGGAATGAGAAGAAAAGAGAGAGGTCTCACCACTGGGCCTGATTTTGACAAATACTGGCACAAGTCTTATTATAGCTTAAAATGGTCAGTTTTGAAGCAAATAAAAAAAATACAGTTAAACATTTTCCACTACGGTTACTCCTTGCATAGATCTCAGATACGAAGTCCAGAAGGATTTAATTCTCTTTTAAGTGTGCTTTACACAACGCTTTGATGGAAAGCAAATCCTTGTTCCTGAAGGAATGCTTTAAAAGAGAGATTAAAGTTTGTTTCTGAGCCCGTCCTGGCAGACAACTCAAGAAAACAAGTAGTCGAAGTTAAAATGATTTATCATAAGAGAAAAAAAGTCCTGAAACAATTCTTCCAAAAATGTTTTTAAAGGTAAAAGCTGACTAAAAGGAACCATGGACACAAGTGGGATTTACCACGGCAAACAAACATATAGACGAAGGATTAGTTTTCATTATATTATTAAGCAGCATACACTAAATAAAATTCTTTAAGATTTCACTGAAGCCAGTTTTACAATACACTAGGTACTCAAATTGGAGTAAACACTGATAAAATCTTGACAAATATTCCAGAAATGCACTTCAGCTATTCCAGACAAAAGCAGCAAAGTATTCATCAAAGTGCAAGTTTCCAACCGAAGCCTCGGAGATAAAAAAAGGGTTTAAGTCTTGTGACTTGTGACAAGGTATTTGGTTGACAGACTGTCACACAAAATGCTTCATCAACATTACCGAGAACAACTAAAACCAGCGCTACACACCTGCTCCTTTCAGTGCCGGTGACATCCCCAAACGAGCCGCCAACGATGCAGCTCAGCGAGCTCCCCAAAACCTGACAGCTTTGGCACTTCCAGGATTCAGCTCTGACCCACCTACGGCGCAGCACTCGGAGCTCCGAGTTCGCTTACAAAGTGTTTCACCTTAGCAGATTGCTCAGAAGGGATTAGAGACCTCACAGGGATTAATAAAGGCTCCAAAAAACCCCCCAAAGGCCGTAGAGTCAGGGAAAACGATGGCACCAAGAGTATTTCAGTACCTGCTGTTAAAGTGGCAAATCCTCCTGGTCAAAACCAAACACATGAACTGTGTAGAAACTGCCACTCTCAGTTACAACAGAACCATGAGGTGACAGAGAAAAAAATCCATCTCACTGTACCATGCAAAAAACTTGTGTGTTTCTACTTTAATACTCAGTTTCCAGTTGGCACCCTGAGGGTTATGTTGTTTCAAAAACTACACACAACAGCCCTGGCAAATGACAACCCCAGCCAAGAAAGTGGGAAACAATCACTACAGGATGTTTTTTTTTCCTCAGTGTAAACATTACACAGAAAAGAAGTATTCCTGATCTACAGGAGGAAAGTGTGCAACTCCGTAATCCCAAAAGCTCTCTTTAAAACACTGCTCACAAACTGGCTACAGTCAGAGTGGGCATTGTGGCCATGGCTGCCTAAAACATGGCTGAAACCACAAAGGCAGAAGGGTTTAAATGCTCAGTAGTAACATGGAAAAAAGTGTTGAGAGAAGAGTATGCAATGAATTAAGGTTTACAGGAACAGAGCTATGAAATTCTCCTCAGCAAAGAGTATTTTGGAAGCTGCTGTTCCACGTGATTCACCTATTGCTCACTGGTCTCAAACACGGCCTCGTTTGTCTTTCAGTGATGCACCAGGAGCAGCAGAACCACAGGCAGTTCAAGGAGGTGGTTCAGAGAATATTTCCAATTCCAAGGGCACGAACTAAACACACTCACATCAAACCGGCACAAATCCATCTGTGCAACACGAAGGAGCCCGGAACTCTCCAGCAGAACTGGAAGAAGGCATGGACCAGGCTGAAAGGACAATGCTCATCCTGGCAGTCTCAGAAACAACTTCAAAAATCAGCTGTGTCCATGAATAAACCCCTATAAATTATGCCCTGGGCCGTGCTGTTCCCCACCACGTTCCTGTACATTACGCCGAGTTCTCGACTGCTCAGAGTATAAACAAACTGCACAGTGGCCCATTAGTGGTTTTCAAGTTTATGCTAAGCGTTGCAATTTATTGCTGTTCTTTAGGTTAATGTACTATTATTTCATGTATTTATAATATATTTCTGGATTTGTTGTTAATTATGATGTAATGTTTAGATACCAAAGATCAATCAAGACCCCACAGTGTTTACAGATATATGTTAATAAAGTACAGAGTACACCAGATCTCTCACGATGCAAAGTTTATTCTATAGCTCAAGGTCAATGTCACATTTAATACTCACATCTGTATTTTAAAATTTTATCTATCCTCTTCTGTCTGGACCAGTAAAGGGAATTATAGACCTGAGGTTTTGTTTAATTTGGGAACCCTTAAGATATTTTCAAATTCTTCTCAGTCCTAGACTCTCTCCATCTTTCTTGCAGGTTCCCTTCAGGTACTGGAAGGCCACAAATGCACCACTCCAAAGTCTCCTCTTTTCCAGGCTGAATAATCCCAATTCTCTTAGCCTTTCCCCATATGAGAGGGGCTCCTGCCCTCTAAACATTTTGGTGGCCTCCTCTGGACTTGCTCCAAAAGGTCAGTGTGCTTCCTGTCTTCTCCTGTTTCCCTCCAATTACTCTTCCATGCCTCTTTCTAACTTCCACTTTTCTATTTCCCTGTGTTTGGAACATGATGATGTAAAATCCTGCAGAAAACTGAATTAAAATGTAGTTACCACTCAGAGCCTGCCCTGAGTGACACAGTCAGGTAATTCAATATACAGAGTCCTCCAAGGAGACGGCACATGTCAACAGCTCTACTGAGGATCAGCTTTCAATACTGCACAGATCAAAAAATCATTTCTGATGTTACAGAATCACACAAGCACAGGATGGGTTGGGTTAGAAGTGGCCACAGAGGCTCATCTGGTCCAATCTCCCTGCTCTCAGCCCAGAGCACCTGGCACAGGACTGTGTCCAGGTAAACCATGTAACAGCCAGAAAACCAACCCCACAATGCTGAGCCTTGGATTTCAGTAATAATGACAATAAATAAATCACATTTGATCTTCCTAGCACACTTTTTTTTCTTCCTACCACCCCTCTGTCAGTCGTGTGGAGTTACACCAGGTGCAATCTGTATATTCTTGTGCATTTTACTACATTTAATTAAACTTGGAGAGTAGGACCAGCAGTGCTGCAACAGGAACGTGACCTGTTCATGATCACTGGGCTGAAAAAACACCCTGATTTGAAGCACAGGACTCAAGTATTTAATTATGCTGTGCAGGGAGATGGCAGAAAGAAAAAAACAGTATCATTAAACAATGAGAAAGAGCAGCAGTCCCGAGGAGGTAAGGGTCAAAATAAATTAGAAAACTGGTCTGTATGTGAATTTTTTTGGCTGAGAAAATTAAGGAAATGATGTAGCAACCAACATAAATGAAAAAATAATAAAATCATGGTCTACACAATATGATTTATCAGACCCACACAGACCCAACTCTGTCTCCCCAAGTCCCCAGCACTGATTTCAGTTTTGTGTAAAGCAAGGGCAGAATGTGGGCACAGTGAGAGATTCACGTGGGGCCTTTAACCAGAGCTGAGCTCTCTATTAATAACTGAGCCTGCAAACGCTGCTGCTCAGGGCTCCATCTCCCCAGGGCAGCCAAGCTACTCCTGACTGCAGCAGCTTCTTGTCAGCTCTCATCCCAGACTGATCAACTTCCCAAATCAGTCTTCATTATTTCAAGCCTGTCCCCAGCTTCTCTCCTAGAAATAAGGAAGTCTCCCTAGTCTTACAGAGTCAATTTCGATAATTGGAACTATGAGCATGCCACAGACAGGAAGGAATTTCTCATGGGCATGGAGATTCACATCCAGGGTTCGGAAACATCCAGGGTTCGGACGTTGTTCCAAAGTTTCACTACCTGGGCACAGGGTGTGACACAACCTTGAACAGTCTCTGTGGAGTGACATCACTGAAACGTTGGTGCATTCCCTGGAAAAGCCTCACATCACACGTGTTCTGCAGCAGAACAGCCAGGCTGGAATGTTTTTATCACTCCCTCTGTTTACCTTCCCCGACTGAAGTCAGCTCTAGCTGCAGTTTGGGAGTGGGAATAACAAAAGTCTGACAGAGTAAAGGATTACAGAGGAGCTGGCCAGCAGCCAGCTGATGCTATCATTACGTTTATTTGTCCTAGGCTGAGATAATGCTGTTTTCAGGGATTTTGTTTTTGCTGTTTACAATTTCAGATCAAAGAGAAAGGATCATCAGGTGACGGGCTAACTTTCATCTGTAAGTGAATGAGCTTCCTCAGTTCAGAACATGCTATGCCTTCATTAAAAACCTTCCAGAATGCTCTTGGGTAAAAATATGAGTGCAGTAAGCATTGCCTCACAATGCAAGAGCTGGAGGGCAAGAAAATGTATCCTTAACCAAAATATGCAGCACATAGATGTGCACATTTCCCCCCTTTACAGCTGAATTGTGCAAGCACAGATCCTCTGAGAGGTTCAGTTCTCTCTCTGACTCAGTTAAATGCAACCAGCCCTTGCAATGGACCTTCCTGGTGTTACTCAGTGCTGCTCTTTGTCCTCTTAAGGGAAAAAATATAAAATCTAAAGCACAAGTGGCACTTCAAGGCTAAAAGATCCTAATCTGCTATAACCGAAACAGGGACTCCTGTCTGCGTTTGCAGCAAAGTGACTTTGAACGCTGTGCCCTTGGGGCTCAGTGAATTATCTGAGCACTTCACGTCCTGCCATGGTCATTGTCTTCACAATTCCCTTCTGAGGCAGAGGTCCACCTTCCATCCCACCCCGTCCTCATCTGAGTCACAAAAAGGAGACTTTGGGAAATGTGGGGGGAAGCTCTGTCAGCCAAAACCTCACATACAAAAGCAGAGCTGATTTCAGCGTGGACATTAAAATCCCACATATAACATGGCCATAATGATGATGTTTAAACAATTTATAATGGGTACTAGCTAAACAAATTCTGACACTGATAATCACTCATGTCCATCAACACAAATTAGAACTTTTTATAGCTCCAGTACAGAAGGTGACCTTTAAGACCATTGGCCTTGATTCACAGTTAGTTTTAAACTAGGGGGAAAAAAAAGAAAAAAGGTCTGGTAGCAAATGTATAAATACTGTTCTAACCAGACAGGAGGTACAGAGGCTCCCAGTGTGGGCTGCACTGAGAGTTTTATATTGAACAATCTCCAAAATTCTTGTGTAATGCTCCTCATACGTGGAATTCACACAACAAAAGAGTAGCACTGAACAGCTACAAGTGCTGTTATTCTAAAAGAAAAAAGTAAAACAATCTCTCATATTATATAAATATTTCAAACTATGTGTGTTGAGAATCACAGCTACCAATGCAATATTGTTTAATTATCCAGGGAGCTGTGAAATCCACCAACACACCTCAGACTGGTTAGAATTTTCTCCATTTTATGCCATTCCAAAAGCTATACTGTTCACATCCCAAATGAAAACTGTGTGGCAAACTAGGAAAAAATTTTACTATGTTGATTCTGAGAATTTTAATGCAATGCTTTCACAGAGATGCTAATACTATATCCCAAAAAAACATGTATCAATAAGGGTTCCTTCTCTAAAACGTGTTCTGTTTGGTTTCCAATGTGTGCCTTAAAAACAAATTTATCAGCTGTAAAAACCAGAAGAACATCTTTGTTCCTCATGACTGAAGTCCTGTGCTTTGGGTTTCAATATTGAGTCTTTTTATGAAGGGAGAACAAAAATAACTCTAAAACATTAAACACATTATAGAACATGCCCAAGTAGATGGCAGAGTATGTGTATACACACAGATCTCATTGCTCTTTGTAATATTTATAAAAACTACTTGTTAGTACTAGATATATTATCCCAAATGAACAGTTTTTCCTAATTTCCTCTCACTTTCCAGACTAGTTATTCCTTCTTATAGTAAACCATTACCTGTAACAGCAATTCCACTTTTCCAGAATGGCAGCAGGAAAGCTTTAGAGTATTTAAACTACCAGAAATGTAAATTCACCCAGATCAAAACTTGATCAACCACTGCTATGTTGAATAAAACTTTCACATTCTACTTGTTACAAAGGTATGGTGATAAACTTGAGGGAAACTGCTCAACTCCCAGGGAAAAAAAAGGTTTGAAGGAACTGTAATCAGGTACCAGAAGCAGCCGAGCTCCCAGTGCCAGGGTGATAATCACAGAGCCCCAGGCTGTCCCTGTCACAGTGCTTTACATCTGCCAGGCTGTCACAAGTCTGTGCTTCCCGTGTGTAATTGCATCAGCAAGTGCAATACTCATTTCTTACCCTGTGGTAACATTTTTATTCCTGTATTTAAAGCAGGTTCCTCAGCAGTTCCTCAGTGCTGCAAAGGTGAGGCTCTGCTGGTGCCCAAAAGCATCACCACGAAGGACTCAAAGCAGAATTTGATGCTGCCATAGCCACAGCCCTGCCAGTGAGAGCAGATCCCTTTTCCCCACCTCACCAGCAAATCACTTCACTGAGCATTGCTTAAAATACAATTCCAGACCTCTCTACCCTTGGATAAAATCCTCACTTAGTCCTCCCTCTCTGAGAGGGGGATTTTTCAACAAGGGAAGTTAAACTGGGGAGTCTCTGCAGGTTCCCCCACTGTGCTAAGAAAAGTTAATCACAGCCTCTTGATTAACTCTTCCTTTCAACTCTTTAATTGTCTGTCTGTGGCTTTTACCACCAGAGCCAGGCAAACGCTGACAGTTCCTTCACGGGCACGAGACAAATGTTGAACATGTTACATGAGAAAAGGTTAAGTGCAAACACAGCCAATAATCGGGGCTCTTTGGAGGCAGTGCCAGATCTGAATAAATCTGACAGCACCTCATTGCAAAGGGCAAGAATTTATTATTGTCCAGGTTAAACGCTCTGCTCTTATCCCTTCTATGGCTGGAGCACAAGAAAGGCTCTTTGTGTGCTGAAACAAACATTAAAGTGCCAACATACACAGAATGTATAAGGTGTCTGGGGATTATTCTTCAGCAAAGAGTTTAACTTACTTTGGCTTCGGTCTCTCCCCTGTGAAGTGTGTACAAATGATGGACGGCACTTTGTGATGATGACCAAGGATGTGTCAGGATTTGAAAAACATGGAAATCATGGCCTAATGTGTCAGTGGTGACCAGCAACATCCCTGGGGAAAAAAAAATAAAAGAAACACAAAAGCATGAGAGATTAATCGCTGCAAAAGAAGAGGCTTAGTGTCCGTCTAAAAAACACTGAGTGAGGCTTACATTTGGGGTTTGGAAACAGAAGAAAACACAGAAAATGACTGAATTGAAAGGGATTCACCTCATAAAAATAAATCAGGGCTTCAACTGAAATCATATTCACCATACTACTACTTAAGTATTAATATATTAAGATAGTATTACAACACAAATCTATAAAAACATCTGAAAAATCTGAATATTCCAACTAAATTTGAGAACTGTGTGACCAATATGAAGCATTGAAGTGATGAATGTTACAGCAAAACCCCAAAATGTTCCTCCCTGGGCAAGAGCCAATCTAAAAAAGATGGATGTCTCCACAATAATAACTTTTGGAAGAAGAGATTATCGAAATCCAGCCAAAACAGCCCATACCAAAACAATCCTGAAGAAGCATCTTCATTATAAATGAAAGAATCTCTCTGATTTATTGGTGAAAAGCAGAGTTGAGAGCTTTCAAATGAAACACCAAATGAGGTACCAAGTTCATTGAAAACAGGTCACTGGTGGAGGTACTGAAATGATTCAATTAGATCAGCAGAACCACAGTAACTTACATTTGCTATTTACTTTTTTATCCCACAATGTTCCAGCCCAAAACCCAGTTTAAAACATTTACAAACATATTTGAAGTCAATTTGCCATACATTTATACCAGAAAATTAAGTATTTTTTATGTATAATGAAAATACAGAATCATGGGCAGCACTTGGGATTACAGAAACAAACTACAGATTTATTTTTCTGTTATTAATGAAATTCAATGCGTTATCACCCAAAGTAACCCTGTGACATTTAGTTAACATCAAATACAAAGGGATTTCAGCAGTTTAATAGTGATGCTCTAAATAATTTTCAAGGCACCCACCTATTGAAGAAAAACCAGAAATTCCCACTCAGGTCTGTTGCAACATTTCTCTACATAAAGCACAACTGAAATCTTTTATCCTGCAGGAAGAGAACTTAGTCCCCATGTTTTACATGACACTTATTCAGATGACAAATGACTATCTTATTTCTGCCATAAATGAGTGTCCATTGCCTTCATTTATTTACAGGTGATACCAGGAACTGCTTTTCCTCTGCTGCCCCAGATACCAACAGCACATATTTGAAACCTCTTACACGTTACCATTGATTTCCTGCTTTATGACACTTGGAAAATTTTAGTATTAAGCTGAAAATAGTGTGGCAAGCAGCAGAGTAAAATTAAGTGTGATTAGCTTCCCTATGGGACCACCATTTCATCACTAGATTGGTTGGCATAAACAAGAGTAAAACCAACTTCAGACATGTCAGAGGCACAGTCCTTGTGAGGCTGATTTCTTCCTCCCTGTTTCAACAGTGAAAGCTTTCTTTATTTACAACAGAAATACAATTTACTCTTCTGTAGGACACCCTCAATGTGACTGGAGATCTGAGCAGCATATCTAATGTCTGGTAAAATTCAGCGACCCAGGACCATTGCAGTGGGAAAGGGATTGGTATCCTGAGTGTTTGCCTTCCTTGGCAATCCTGGAATCCGAGGGATTGGCTCCTTTAGGCCCAGACAGAAACATTTCAGAGGCCAAAGGCTTGGCCCAATGTCCTGAAACCCCATGCAGGGCAAGGCAGCACCCTCAGAGCCTGTGTGACACCACCAGGGCACACCTCAGCTTCTCCAAAACCTCAGAAAGAAGGATCCTGTGAAGGCAAACAGGCAATTCCAAGGCGCTGAGGCCCACCAACAGCAAGGTACAAAATCCAAATTGCTCTGGGAGACAAAACTGCCTCCAAGCTTCCCCTCAGCTTGACCACCGAGGCTGGCAGGGCCCGGGCCCGGCCAGGCCACCCACGCTGCACCCAGGCATTTCCTGCAGCTCGCACAAACGCACCATCTCACATCTGAGCTCAGCAAGATTCCCTCCAGCAGACACACTTTTACTGTTCCCGGCTGTTCCTCCGGCCCCGAGTGTTAGAAATGAAAGGGAGTTTGTTATGGAGCTGAGAAATCCGGGAGAGCACTGGGGTATTATGTTTGGGCCGTAAGGCATGCGAGCTGAGGTTGGTCTGGATGTTAATGTTGGCTTAACTGGCAATTTCCTTGATTTGTAGTGACTGTGTTGATAGGAAATACAGCTCAAGTTGCTCCGGTGCAAGGCAGCCAAGCCTTTCGTGTGGGATTATGCACACAATTTGCATTAATTCTGTTCTGCAACATCACAAACTACACTTCCCTTCTAGTGAAGTGTGCGGTCCTCAATAATATATAGCATTTCCAGCAGAGAAAGCTGGAAGCAAAGAGGGGTTTGTGTGCTGGAATTAGGCTGCTGCTGTTACTGGAGCGAGGATGTTCCAAAAGATCTAATTCAACCCAGTAAGAATTTATCTTCTCTATTGCCATGTTTGTTTCTCCTCAGGCATTAGACAGCTTTGTATAGACGTGGAGGGTGCTTTGGGTCCTTTAGTGCTCTTATTCCCAATGGAAAGGACCTTTGGAGAAGCTGGAGGAGATGGATCCATAAGGCTTTTCTGAATACTGGGCAGACAAGCTCTGCAAACAGATATTTTCTTCTTCCCCCAAGGCTTGAGAAGTCTTTTATAAATAGAGACCCAGGGCTGAGTGCACCCAGAGATCCCAGCAGAGTGTCCTTCGTGTGGATCCCGGCGCATGACACGGTGCACAGAATATGGTAAAAAAAAAACCCCTAAATCCACCAAAAATCTGTCTGGAACTGGAGACAAAAGGCTGTGTAATGATCCTGAGCCAGTGCAAACACCAGGATCACCGTGCTGTCCATGCAGTCCATGGGTGTTCAGCTCAGCAGGATCTGGTTTCCAGCGCTGGCGAGAGCCGCAGGTGTCTGCGGGCAGCACAAGGAGGTATCACCCCCCTGCTGCACACAGGCTCCTGCCCAACCCTACAACGCTTCTTTAGGCAGAGCAGGGCTCACCTTGGGCACAAACACCCAAACCTGTGGCCCCAGAACCCACGGTGGTCCCTGTTTGTTCCCTCGGTGACACCTCGGAGCCGTGACATTCACTCCTCTACCTGCAGCTCTGAGCAGTTCCAGATGATGCTCCCAGCTCTTGGTTCCACACGTGCTTTGCCTTTGGGTTTTCTGGCTTTGGTTTGGGGTTTCTTTTCTCTGTTTTTGCTAACTTGAAGGAGTACAGAAGTGAAAGATAATACATTTGTGGCTGGAAAGGAATTGATTTAAAAATAGAAAGATGGGTGGTATCTGATTTGGCAATTTATGTCTAATCTAAACTCCTGCTGCCTGTCCCATTTGGAATAAATGCATTTATTAGACGAAAGCCCAGGGAAAACAGGCCCTTCACTTGTATTAGACACTTTTTCAGTAAGTTAAAGGAGGACTTTTCACACCCACATTTGCATTTGAAGTACAAATATATTCTGGCAGGACTTGTATCAACACGGAGGTCCCAAGCACAACACCACAGATGGGAAAGAACTTGTATTTATAAAACAGCATTTTGAAATCTCTTCCTCGCTGCTGTTATTCAAACAATAAATCACCCATGTTTCAGAACACTGGGCTGGGGTTTGTGGTGGGATTTTCCAGCTCTCATTACTTCACACTGAAGAATCCCAGTTTCCCATTATCACAGCTCAGCCATTTCATTTCTCTCTCCATCTCCCTGCAGCATGCCAGCAGGAATTCCTAATCCCAGAGGAGAAACACGACCTGAAATCCTGGTCCTACCTCACTTTCACTTTCAAGTGCAAGAAACTTCAGCTCAAGCTCCTTAAGAGGCCTTGTGACATTTTCCCAAAAAGTTGTTTAGACGGAAATACAGGTTAAAGCCGTGCTAAGTTCAGTCCAAATGTTTTCTCTGATGAGGGACTTTATGGGTGAATAATCAGAGATGAAAAGTGAATAATTCTTGAGGATTTCCTGCTTATTTTTCAAACTGGCATTAATCCCTGTTTAACAGATAACAGCTGAAATCCATTGGAAGTCTTGCATACATAGGACCCAGTGGAAATATATGTGTAAACCTGACTTTATTTAGTATATATATCATTGCAAAAATTCTGATTTTGCTTATCCACAGTATGAGGGTGCAGCCAGATTAACTTAACGACTGTTTTACTGTGTGGTTCTTTTAAATCTACAGGGATGATTAAAATCCAGTTTCAAAGGAACAGCTATCCTAGATGGAGAAAAAAAAATTAGCAAAGCTTTGTTTTACCTGCCCTAATTTACAGCTTCCTACTTTTCCTGCATTCTGTTTGGGGAAACAACCAGCTTCTTTCAGGACAGAAATAAAACCACGAGGAATATATGCATAAAAGGAAAAACTAGTACAGATGTAGACTGTGGGTTAAGAGCTATTTATGCAGTATCAGAAGACTAAACCAGACTCTGGCCTGGCCATAAACTAAGCCCACGCCCTAAATGAGGTGCCAAGCCACAAAAAGCATTTGCGTCAACTGGGAATACGAGGAAAAGAAGGACTGCTAATTATAGGGCCTGGAAGCGGAAGCCCCGGAGCGATTGGGAGCTGAGGCTGCGCCGTGTTTATCTCTGAGCTTCCTCCCCTCTGACTGATGAGGCCTGGCCTGAGGGTGGGACTGGAGCTGCCCATGGGACACGGAGTTCTCAGCCCCTGGCAGCCCCGGGGGCAAATTAGAGGGCGCTGGGAAAGCTGGGCAGCCCCACCACATCCTATTTATAACACCTCCCTAATTGCAGAGCTGTTGATTGCGTGCATATAAACGAGGCCTGCACGGCTTGGAGCTTCACCAAGTTCTCAGAGCGTTTTCCACCTCCCCATGTTCTGTCAGCACTCCACACCTTCAAGCTGTGTTGCATTTCTTTTCAAAACACCGAGGGCACAAGTGCTGGGAACCAGGCACACATCAGCATGGAGGAAATGTGGATCCATGGATAGACTGGATTTAGGAATGCAACGCTCACATTTCCATGCCCAGCCACAGAAAGACCAGTCCAGCCACTGCACCAACTCACTGCTTGTCCAAAAAGTGATTCAAAATATCAACTTCTCACACTTCAGTTTGGAAATCTGAACTTGGATGCCACACAAGGTTGGTGCTGAGCTTTGGAGGTTCCCAAATTACAGGCTCAGGAGAACCACAGTGATTTAGAGCTGCTCCTGGTTCAGTCCATATGGATTTCTCCTGGCATTCCCACCTTCCACAGGCTCACTGGGACAGGATTCCTGTTCCACTGCAGCTCCCTGGGCTGAGCAATCACATTTATGTGACAAAGTTTATGTGGCCCATGGTTTTCTGAGGCATCTGGCCTGGCCCAGGAACAGCAGCTTTATTTATACCCACTTAACTCCTCTCCCAGGCAAGAGAAAATACAGCCAAACATCAGAGCTGCTCAGCCCCTGGGTACTCCCAAGTGGACCATGTGCCTACAGTTCCAAAACTGGGTCTCAAAAAACCTTAACTAAATAATGAAATTCTGATTTTAGCAAAATTCGCCGCAAAATAAATGCAAGCACGTAAAGATTTAATGTAAATATTTAAAAAATCCAGAGAAGTCAAAAGAAGGAGAAGCAAAATAAAATATTATTTTGTGAATAAATAACTCCCTGTGACTCTTCTAACTCCTAAAATAATCCATGGCTACAGCTCTTCCTTCACAACCAACCCAAAATGCAATTCTTGATCAAGCCATCAATCACCAAGGATTCCTCCTTTTGGTGACAGGGGACACAGGGACACAACATTTATAACTGCAACTCATCAAACTGCCTTGATTTCAACATATTTGTCTTCCAAGGCAACAATTCAAGTTGAAAACCAGAAGAAAATGAACAGAAAAACTGAAGAATTATTCTGTCATTAAATAATTACAGCTTGTTTTACTCTCCAGGAGTGTTTTCCTGCCCACTTTCTCTGTTCAATGGGAGAAAACTTGTGCAGAGATGTTCCAATTTCACCCTCTTTAACTATTAACTCAAGGCCACCATCATGTTTCAATAGAGAACATTAAAATAATCAGAGCAATTTCAGGTCTGTTAAAGGTGCAGTCAGGCATCCCAAGGGGGACACAGTTTAATCTGTTTTACTGCTGGCCCAACATTAATTTTCTCATTATTAATGGGTGGAAAATCTGTTTTGTAGCCAAGGAAGCGTAATTATTTTAAATTTTCAATGTCTTGCACTTCACAGCTCTCAGCTGCCAAGCTGGCAGGAGCAACACTTCTGGAAAGCAGATCATTTATTTACCACACTTAAAAGAAAAAAAAAATCTCCAGATATTTATAAACCATTTTTTAGCTGTTTACTCATTGAGAATCTTATGTGAAAACTTTCCTCTTTGACACTAAAATTGGAATGTACCTGCCCCATCCCATCAGTTTAAAAGCTGGTCCTACTTCCACAGGGAGTGTGGATTTAGCTACAGCTATAGAAATGTTTCAATTATTGTATTTTCAATTTGTTTTAAGGGCTTTTATTGAAAAATATTGTGTGTTTTGCTCCCTCTAGAAGGGTGAGAAGCCAGGGTCGAGTCCTGCAGCTGGAAAACCCCTCTGTGCTGCATCTGAGTGTAGAGCAAAGCTTTTCCTGGGAAAAGCTGTCCCAGGAAAACACCACCAGGAAGCTGAGGTAACAAAATGTCCTTTTCAGAGGCTCTAAGGCTACTTACTGGCCTTAACAAATTGGCAATTGAAGCAGAAGCTCTACAAAAATCAAACAGGGGATCATTCTCATCTTTCCTGGCTGCCCACAGGGTTTGTTGTACATATAGTTCTTGGCAGTGCAGCCTGACAGGGAAACGAGGCACAAACCTTCCAAAACCAGGAGTGAATGATTTAAACAACCTTTGAATAGACATGAAAACTTCTACACTTCACTTGCCTCCCACAGCAGATACGAGGGATGGAGACGTTTGGATGGATGCTCCTGGAAATCCAATCTGGAGCCCAGGAGGCCACGACCAGGTCCACCACAGGAATTGGGATCCCAGCACAACCTCCTGTTCTGGGGGGCTCAGCAGCTCAGCCCAGCTTCCAAAATTATTCATTATTGGTCTGCATCACTCGAGGCTCCCATGGAACGTGGAACTCCAGAGGAAGAGCAGCAGTGCCCACATGAAGATGTCCTGGCGTCCTCCAACACCAAACTCAGGGCTCCAACACCAAGACTCCAGGATTATTGGTCACACCTAAAATTCAGGGCTGATTTCTCTACACTTCATTTCATTTATCAGTTGTGAAAATGACATCTCTACGGGTTCACATGTTCCACTTATTCCCACATGGAATCCTCGAGGCCTCAAACACACTTTCCTTGGGGAGCCCAGAGGGTCTGGCCCTTCCTCCCCCCTGCAGGGGCAGCAGGAAGAAACTTCATGGGCTAAAAGAACACACTGTGGAGAACTTGCCCAAGTGTAGACAACAATGGATTTAGCAACTCAGCTTTAGCACAAATAAAACATTCCTAATTTGCTTTTAAGTGTGGTGAAGTAAAGACAATTGACTGAAATAAAGCTGCAGCCCAGCAGATTTAAAAGTTACTCTCAAAAGCACAAATAACAGTTCCTGTAGTATGGAGAGATGTGGCTCATTTACACACGAGTTGGTTTTAATTATCACAGTTCATAAAGGCCTTTATACCTCTGATCTGTCCAAATGAAGGGAGGATTCTGCTCATTTTCAACACAATAAAAATCTATAAAGGGATCCTCCCAAAACTCAGACCTGAGCACCTGTGCAGCTCCTGTGCTGAGACACGATGGAATGAAAGGGTTTATCAGCCCCAGAAAGTAAAATTTTCAGTGAATCAGGGCAGTGCTCCCTGTTTGCCTCCACAGCACAGCTCTGCAGTCACAGTGTTCTGCTGCAGACACTGCCTGAAATGAGGAGTAAAAGTGGGATTTCAGAGCAAGCAGCCAAGGACAGAACCAAAAGCCACCTCTTGTTTTGTTCTCTGTAACGAGCTCAGCCTGATTGCCAATAGACCACTGGAGAATGGGCTGTGATGATGTTACAGCCCTGGCTTCAAACAAAATCCTGCCTTGATGTTAAATAAAGAGCACAGAACCCTGGGCTAAGTGCTGCTCTCACTGGAGGCAGCTGAGGGAAGAGTTCTCTGCTGGTTTGTCCCCATCCCTCCTGCAAACCTCCCCCAGCACACAGCATCTGCAAGCAGCCAAAAATAACACCACTTAAACAAGTGTTTTGCCATTAAACACCATTAGCTCTAAGTGTCACTCTCTAAATTATTGTCAACCTGAGCAAACCAAAGAATTTGATCATAATAGAAGTATCCAGCAATTTGCAAAAATATCCTTCCTTTTGAAAAATAACAAGTTAATCTGGTTTTGCATAAACACTATGCTGCCCTTTAAATTTACACAACTCTCTTAAGGAGGCATTTAATTAATATCTATATACCATTCTAATTTAAGCAGCTGTATTTATTTCACTTATTTATTTCATTTAATTAGCATTGCTCCACTTTAGGTATCATCCTTCTTCCAGAGCACAAAGCAAAATGAGTGTTCTGGAATTGAAGACTCTCAGTTCACTACACAGAGCTCCACAAAAAATTCCCTCCCCAGAAAATCCAGGCAGATGAGAATGCAGCTTTTCTGTCACAAACTCCCAGTGAACTGCACTGCACTGTTAAAGAGTTCTGACACAACAGATGGGGTGTCAGAATGACACCAACTGGTCAGCCAAAGTGAAAACACAAATGACAGACATTTTGTTTTATTCTCTGAAATGTGACTTCACCCTGCTGATCTTCATGGCATTTGCTGTATTTTAGAAATTGTTAATTTAGACAGTGGAAGCTGTTGATTCCCTGACCATTTCCCTGAGTGCTGCTGCAATCAGCCAGAACATTATTTACCTACAGATAATGGAATATTAACTGTCAGATTAATCAGATCAGTTAATACACAAAGTTTGCAGTTGTCCCTGCTGCCCACAGTGACTGTTCATTTATAAAGAGGAAGGAGAGAAATTGGTACTTATGAGGAGTTTCTTACAAGTCTTTTCAGGTTTTAGTTGATTTCACTCAGGAGAGAAAGATCACAAACCCTTAATTAGCGAACAAATAATAAATTACTTTAAAAACCAGTGGAGCCATGTTATTTCTGTGTTTATGGAGGACTACAATTTAATCCACGTGCTGATCCTCGGGATACCTGAGGATTACAACATGTGTGCACCTGGCTGGCAGGATCCCAGCAGACAGGAATTCCACAGCAGGGGAAGAGGGACTGTATTTCCTCCCTCCTACCACAGTACAAGAGTTGCTAAAGTTTGAGATTTCCAGAAAAGACAAATTACACATCCAGCACTCCAGGGAGCAGGTCACCTGCAGTATCCCAGTGGGATCAGCAATCCCTCCAAAGCCACGGGACACATTCCCATGGGATTTTACTGCCTTTCCACCTATCCCAAGAACCAGAAAAATCTCTTACCACTGGGGTTAAAGGCCATGCAGCAAATGGGCTTCTCATGAGCAGGGAAATGGGCCACGATGCCATCGCTGTCCGAGTCCTCGCTCACCAGGACCTGGGGAACAGAGAACAGCCCAGGATTAGCAGGGAAAACCACTCCAGAGGGAAATTCCCAATTTCCTGACACAGGGATGGCTTTGTGAGGTGTCACATTCACAGTGTCACTGCATGGCAGCTGAACACCAACAATCCTCAGGAATCCTCTCAGACACAGACATGAGACCTGCTCTAATAACCACAAAGAATTATTCACTTCATGCCTGGATTTCCTATTTATTTATCATATTCAAATTAGGGAAAATAGAAAAATATTCCTCTTTTGCTCCTTGAATTATTGCTGACTGCACAAGAGCTCATTGCACCGTGCTGTGCAGGAAGCTCCACTTGAGGTTTCCAATAACAAAATCACTTCCTAGAAAGAAAAGGGAACATTTAACCCTTCCATAAATTAGTATTTTGATCCCAAGTACATATGGCAAGTAAGTGGAAGATCAGATCAAAGTGGGTTTGCTTCCCATGAGTGCCTCAGGTGGGAACAGCACAGCTCCCATCCTGCTGTCAGTGGTGCTGGAATTGAGATTTCCAAAGGATGCAAGGAATGCCAAGGGCAGGGAGTGGGGATGGAAGCAGCTGCACTGTGGAATTCACAGTTAACGTGAATTTTCTCCAACCTGAAACTGCCTCACTCAGTATGAGGTAATACAACTACAAAGGTTGTTATCAAAAAATCAGGCCCTCATAAAATACCTTCTCGTGAACAAAAAAGGAATTAAAATATAGGGAAGAGTTTTCACAACACAGGGAAGTTCAGTGAAAAAGGAAATACCTGGACTGAGATTTGTGTTGTGTTGAGATTTTGTTTCTGGGGAAAGGGACAAAGGATGAACCTTTGGGGTTTTAAACAAAAGCAAATTTGAAGCTGATAAAACTCCTGGGCTAGTCAAACTAAAGCTGAGTGTGAGGACATATAAAGGGACAAAACAGCTAAGTATATTGCATGAAAAGCAAAGATATTCCTAGATTGATAGAAAAGAACCAGGAGATGTGTGGACAAAACCATGCAAGAGCTGTAGGCATATTTTATTCCTTGATTACATCATCCTAAAAGCTGAATTAAGTAAAACAAAAAGAGGGATCTGTCAGAAGAAGACTTGAAAAAGGGGATTTTGCGGTGAGCAAAAACCATCTCCTTACTGAGACAGTGCAAAACCACCCTGAATGATTTGTCTGCCTCTTCCAAAATAATCTGCAAGGTTTTTAATACTTCCTATCCCAAACAGATACCAAAATAATTGGAAGATATTTTTCCACTTGAAAAAAAATGAGGAATCCTCTGCTGGCGTTTGGAGCAGCCTGGGATGGGGCTGGAGGGGCCTGGGCCTGCCTGGCTGGCAGAGCCCACAGCTCTGGCACTGTCACTGCACAATTATGGCTTTGCTCTCCCTCGTCAGCATTTCCTGCTCCTTCCAGAACCACCAAACCAGAGGCTCTGGAGATCTTCTGAAAGGTTTTCAAAGGAGCTCAGCTCTCCCTCGGCCTGAGAAACTCAGGCACTCCCAGCCTGAATTATCACAGCTCCCACTCCCGGGCAGCTGGGCTCAGCCTCAACACTTTGCTCTAATTAAAGAGAAATGATAATCACAAAATAACACCATAAACCAGCATTACAAAGAACTTTTTTGCAGGTCTAGCCTGTTAAATAAAAACATTCAATCAGAAATGTGTTGGCATCACAGGATGTAACTCATTGCTAGAAACAGTTGTATAGGATATTTCATGTGTAGCCTCAACACGTTGCTCTAATATAAAGAGAAATTATAATCACAAAATAACACCATAAACCAGCATTACAAAGAACTTTTTTGCAGGTCTAGCCTGTTAAATAAAAACATTCAATCAGAAATGTGTTGGTATCACAGGATGTAACTCATTGCTAGAAACAGTTGTATAGGATATTTCATGTGCAGCCTCTTCGACAGGATTAATTCAACACGGCTTTATTTGAGAAAAAATAGAAATGATAAATGCACTGCTGTTATCACCCCTGCAACACAAAGCCTTGTCCAACAGGCAGGAACACTGGATGGCAACCTGATCCTTAAATATTTTTCCTCTGGAAATATGATACGAAGCAAAAAGTCACAACATTAAAAACTGCCAAACACCTTAGAAACAGACTTAGAAAACTTGAGAACTCAAAAAAGGCCAAATCCCCATTTGTATGTGATGTTAACTGATCCCATGCTTTCAATTCTTTTGTCATGTACTGCTTAAAAATATCTTCTTGAAAAAAAAAACGTTCCAAAAGGAGTTTTTAAAAATCTTCCCCTTTCACTGTAAAAGCTGATTTTCAGGAACAGCAGAGTAGCCTGTGCAGATTCAAATTCAAAAATGTTCATCTCCTGTACAAACCAAGTAAAGTAAAATAAAAGCCAAAAAAACCAACCACAGAAGCACCTTCATCACTCAAAAATTTGGAAATCTTGGGCAGTGGGGATTGAGACCCTCAGGGCTCCTTTCTCAGCACCTGATGTGTGGCACTGCCCGTGGCAGAACAAACAGAACTGGCTTTGGGAACACACGTGGAAACAACTCTTCCTTGAGCATGGAAAGATGAAAAAATATTCTCCCTCTTTTTAAAATCAGCATGAAAAAATAAATCCTTTAGGAACAGAGGAAAATACTTTTTTACATCACCAATCTCTATTGAAACCTTCAGGATTTCTCAAGTCCTCCTCTTCCTTTTCTGCACTGCACTTGGGATAACAAATAACACTCTTTACAATTCCAACACTACAAAGGAAGGAGGAAAAAAACCTCCAAAAAATTGGACTTAACTCCATCATCAACCCATTGTCCCTCCCAAAGATGCCACCAGAGCAAAGCCTGGTTCCCACCCCAGTTCATGGCTTGCACAGCTTTAAATCCCAGTGGGATTTTCCCTTTCTTACAGAACTTCAGGAAATCAAAATGACACTGATACAACACCCGGTGCTTCAGAACATCAAACCAGCACCTCCAGCTCCTCCAGCCAGCTGAGGGCTTTGTGCCCCTGAAAACAGCAGAGCTGGGAATTTTTCCTGGAAGTCAAAACAGAGGGACAATTTCCCTACTAACACATGCAAGGGCTGTCAGGGATCTCGAGGGAAGCAGCTCATTCTCCTTCCCAGATCGTGCAGAGCCCACAGGAATCCCGAGGCTGCAATTTTTCCCCTCCCAAACAGGCTTCCTTCTCCAAGGTAGTGGCCTCTAACCACTCTGCTAAAAAAGCTTCCAAAGTCTCTCATTGAGAAAAGTTCAGAGATCTCAGCACTGCTCTGGTGATCACAGAGTCACTGAGCTTCAGCAGGATCCTCCAACAAGAGACCAACCCTGAGACTTTTCCACCAAGACTCCTCCTGAAGGAGCCCTCAGTTGCTCCTGGTGCCCAAAAAACATTTTATCAAGAGCTGCAACAAGATTTTCCCCAAACCTGCCCAGCCAAAGAGCCCGTGGCTGGATGTGCTGAGCCAAACCAGCTCCCAAAGCAGCTCTGTTACAGCAGAACTCTGAAGTTCATCAAAGATTTATCAAATATTTTCTCTCACCCTGAAAGAAGAGACTAAGCACCGAGGGCATGGCTGCATTTACTACCAGCCAACAGTGTTTGCTTGGAGGGCAGGAGATAACTGCAGCCAGAGCTTTTTTCTCTATGTCATATTTTCCTTCCTCCGTGGTATTTTCAGGACTGCTGAACAGAAGCCACTCATAATTATGACTTTAATTATTTTAATCTTTAAAGGCAAATTACACCACTTATCCCAGTGGAGACATGTTTTTAAATAAAACATGAAAGTAACACAAATAAAAATGGACCCAAATCTAATCAAGCAGGTCCTACTCTTAATACAATTAAGGAAAGAGTAACCCCATCACCATAAAAACAAATAGGTTTGGCAATAATTATAAATATGAATATTGTATAACAAATATTTGCTGCACACTTGAGATCCCCAATGCTTTAAAGAGCCGGAGTTTGATTCACAGAGAGCCTCCCCCAAGTTACAGCCAAGGTCAAACTTCAGTGGAAAGGGGCTAAAAGTGATAGATCTGTAGCATTAACTACTGCACTCCTTTTAATAGAATCCAGCATAAACTCAAACCAGCCTCGCGCTCAGCCTGAACCATTTATCTGAGACAAAAATGTCTTCTTGACAAAAACCAGATCTCCTTTAATAAAAGTGAGGCAGACAGTATTATGCTCTGAGGGAATCCTGTTGCTCTTTTTATATTTCTATATAAAAAGAATTCTTCTGTAATACACGGAGATATAAAAAGTGAGGAAAATTGAGGCCAAATATCTGAGCATCAGGACATCAGATCAGCCTTTGCCAAAGCTGCTCCTAAAATAAAAGCCCTGGTGTTAATGACCAGTGGAATTATGTCTGTAGTTAAAGTTTTATTATTGAATATGCTTCACTCTTTGAGCTTCTTTTTGCTTCAGACCAAAATTTCACAACAATTCCTGCTCCTCATAAGCATCTTGATTTGGTTCAATTGCCATCAACTCCTCACCAAATGAAAATGAACTTTGCAAACTGCGGCAGGCGGCTGCTTTTTCTCCCCAAAAATTCCTCTTTAATGCAATAAAAAGTTAATAGGGAACAAAAAAAAAAAAAAAGCCCTGATCACATTTTAAAGCATAAATAGATCAACATGTTATCTTATTTTGCTGAGCTGTTTTGAAAATATTCCCTCCAATAATCCTGAGCTGTGGATGAGCTGCACGGTGAGATTTCGGCGAACACACCCAGAATCCAGTTTTGGATTTTGAACTGGCCACATCTTCCTCTGTCAGCAAACTCTTAGATGTTGAACAGATTTACATTCTGCCCCAAAACTGGTGACTTTGGAGCAAGGTCATTATTGCAGCCTGCACGTGGGTGGCCCAGTGGATGAATTAATTAAGAATACAGAAACAAAGGTCGAAAGAAAATAATTTTTCTTTCGAACCCAAGCCAATAAAGTCTTACACATTTAATTCCAATTACTGAAAAAGAGGACATCTGTACAGCTTTAGGTTTATCCATTTCAGCTAATTAAGGGATTCAAATAAATAGTCCTTCCATCTAACTGAAAAGTTTGCTAACACTTCATTAGAAGGAAGTTTAAACAAGCACACAACCTTGTTAACATATTTTGGTTTACCACAAAGTTACTTGGGCATCTCGATAATTATTTTTATTCCTTTTACAAATATCTCCTGCCAGCCAATGTCAATAATTCTGCATTCCTCTGCATTTATTTAATTACCTCATAATTCAAATTTTCTTAAAGTAGCACCAATTCTGAAAGTAGGAGCTATCACATAAACAACTGCTGGGGATGAGAGTTTACTATAATATCTATATTCATAAGGTTTATTAAAAATATTTCCCTGCAGATTTAATCCTGCAAGATGACTTCAGGAGAGTTCTTTGGTCTTTACTTGTGGATTTTTCAGTGGTGAGTTTGCATTTCACCCTCTGCCATGGCAGCACAGGGCAGTGAATGAGACACATTCCCTCTCACATCCCTCATATTTAATGCCTTTAAAATGGGAGAAATGATTAAAAAATAGTGAAAAATAGAGTTAGTCTTCCTGGTTTGTGACCAAAACACGTCCCTTCAACATCCTCCAGGCACAGAAATTGTTATATTTGTAAACATGCACAGAGCAGCTCAGTCCATCTTTAGAACCCGTGTGCTGTGCTTGAAATAACTGAAAAAGTACTTGGGTCATTAATTTGCAAAACTTTAGACGTATTTATTTAAAAAAAAAATGCTTTCCCACTCAAAAAAAAATGCTTACTTCTCGAAAATGATGGATTTGCCTGCCTTAGATTTATTGTTGCCTTCCGTTTTCCTTCTCTTTTTAAAACTTTTTTTTTTTTTTTTTAACTGTATCTTATCTTACAGGCATATTTTATGACTTGAAAAATGTATCTTTCACTGCAACACCCAAATTCTCAGTCAGGCTGTGCAGGTGATAGAAATCTTTATTGACCTGAAGGACGTGAGATATTTATTTTCTATTAGGAAGGCACTAATGATAAGAAAATAATTCCTCCCTGCTTCTGAAATTCCCCTCAGTTGTGACAAGGCTGAAACCCATGTGAGCACACACCAATGCCTGCTGAATGGGATTCAAGGCTTCATTTCAAGGATTCCAAGTGTTCATTTCAAGATTTAAGGATTCCAAGTGTTCATTTAGCCCAGAAAATACTCGGTTGGAATTTTTAATTCAGGGTTTCTCAGTGAGTGGAGGCTGAACCATGAACATCCCAAACCAGGCAGCTCATCCCAGCAGGAAGGGTTTGTTGATTCCACTCAGAACTCTCACTTTCTGAATTTCCTGGATTTTCAGATTTTCAGGAATCTGAAAAGTGGGGTGATAAAACAAGGAAAAATCCTTTCACTGAGAGTGGTTCAGCCCCACAGGAAAGTGGAGTCACCATCCCAGGGAGGATTCAAACAATGAGCAGATGTGGAATTTGGTTTCATGGGAACAGCAGGACTCAGTCCAAGGCTGGACTTGATGACCTTGCAGGTCTTTTCCAAACTTACTGAGCCTGTGATTCCATAAACCAGGAACTTTGGAAAACCCACTGAAAACAGAGAGTGACCCTGAACCAGCAGAGAGGCTGGAGCATCACCAAGCTGCCTCACCACCCCTCCAGCTCAGCCAAAGGGATGATGGAGCTCAGGTGAGCACTCCCAGCAAACTGATTTTCCACAGGAGAGTGAAACAACGCAGGAAATTCCCGGCATGAGGAGCTCCCACCTTTGGGATCAGCTCCTCATGCTGCAGTCTGCTGGAGTCCAGGGCAGCCACGATGAGCTCAGGGAGATTCTCACCTCGTTGAGAGGTCAGAGGTGCTAAAACCTCCCTGAATTCTGCCGCAAAGCCAGCCAGGAATACCCAGCCAGTACAAACAAGTGCCATCCACCCTGGCATTCCTTGCAGGAATTCTGGCAGCACACAGCATCACATCCCTGCCAGGCTCCTCGGGACACGCCAAGATCCCTGCCAAGATCAGGATCTACCAGCTCCCATCTGCACAAAACCCTCACATTTCTACTGGAAACAGAGCTGGAGGCACAGGAAAAAACTCAGAGCACCCAGGACACTCTTCACAGGTGAAGGGTCTGTCCTGGCAGTGTGGAATGACCACGTACAAACTGCATTTATTTCTTTTTAATCAGCTTGCTTTTTTGCCAGAGGGACGTTTCAGTAAGAAAAAATTGTTTAAAAAAATCTCCTGCACCATGAAAATCTAACAAGGCAAAAGCAAGGTTATTTTCTTTTTTCCTGGAAATAAATATAGTTCTGAAAGCAAAAAACTATAAATATAGTTCTGAAACTGGAAATAAATAATATAATTTGACAGCATTTAAAAACTTCAGATCACAAAAATATGAATGCAATACACACAATTAGGATATCCAACTTCCTAGAGGTTCAGGACAAAACTTATTTTCCTCGAGCTGATGGCTTATTTATGTTAGAGCAGCAGGGTTTGGACAAGACAAACGTTATCATTTTTACAGCTCCTCTCCTGTAGTGCCCTTTCAGAGCTCCCTACTATTGTCAGGGTCAGAGGACAAGTTCATAAAACCTCTAAATCATCCATAACAAGCCTTAAAAACCTGAGATCTATCATGTTTTTCCCTCTAGGCCTATGCAGAAGAATCAAAGCACAGACAGCGACCAGCAGAAATAATGACCACATTAAACAGCTTCATCAGAAATTTATGAAGTCAAATTTGTCTTTTTTTTCTTTCCTTGTTGTACATGAAGAGCCAAAAGATTACTTTTTTCCCCCTGGAAACGAAAACAAATCCCAACAGCCAACAGAATTATTTTAAGATCTGACTCCAAGATCTTAATTTTTTTTCCCCCATTATCTTCTTTCTTTTATTTCAATTGTGGCAGAAAATGTCTATACTGTTTTATGAACAATTCCCTTTCAATGCAATATTGCCTGGCAAAATACCCCTAAAATGAATTCTCAGGGAACAACCATAACAAAGCTTATCTTTGTTTTGTTTTGTTTTTTTTTTTCAAGTAAAATATTTTATTTTCCTGTCAAGAAAAAAGATAAAATAACTTGGCTAAATATTTGACTTCTGATGTGTCCTTTAGTACCTTATAACTTACTTGCAGTGAGCATCACAAAGACAGGGGAAAACAAGAAAAAAAAAGAAGTTTTTTTGCTTTAAATTCAGTAAATGTGACCATGAGGAAAAAAAAATTCTGACAGACTAGTTACAGAATAATGAAGTGTGTGGGAGCTCTGCATAAACACTGAATCCAGGACCAGACACTTTAAAATTAAATGAGTGGTAGAAACAAACAAAAAAAGACATGGATATCTTCTCTGTCATAAAGACAGGAAAATCCAGCAATTTAAAAATTGTCAGATAATGGTGTGGAGTTTGTAACAAATGATTCTCCCTGATGCACTGCACTGTGTATTATTGTATACAGTAAATTATTATTATAAAAGAATACAAATGCCTCACAAAACAGCATCATGCTCAACTGCATTTGGGATTTATATAAAATTATAACTTCTACACTTCAGACCCAACGTCTCTCATCATTTTTTTTAGCCTGGGATTCAACAATTCCCCCTATTCCTAAAGAACCCCATATTCCAGCCACGCTCTAAATTAATAAATATCATCAGACTGCATCTCCACTTGGACTGATCAGCATCAATCAATGTCAATTAGGAACAAGTGTTGGGCAGACAAAATGTGACACCTCACACTTGATCTTGTCAAAGTGTCACATAAACACGCTGCAAGGACAACGTACATATTTTGGCTGCATTTCAGTCCCAAAGAGGATTTCATCCCAAAGAGGATTTTATCCCAGCTCTGCGGGTCTGTAAAACTCCCATCCCGGTGAAAATCCGGTTTATTTTTCCCTCCCAACAGCCCCAAATGCCGTTTTTCTGGGCTGGTGGGGGCAGTGCAGGCTGTGGGTGTGTGCACAGCAGTACCTGTCCCTCGGCCACCGTCTCGGTGTCGATGATGGTGACAATGCCCGGCACCAGGGGGCTCCGGCGGAGGTTGCTGTGAGCCAGGATTTCCTCCTCGCTGGCTCCCGACGGCAGCGTCCCCGTCAGCTGTGTCACCACCTTCCCCACCATGGTCAGCCCCGTCTTTATTGTCTGCAAAAAAAAAAAAA
>VXBB01019046.1:261315-299814 GCA_013399915.1 Illadopsis cleaveri
AAAAAAAAAAAAGGGAAAAGAAAACTCCTTCGGTGATGTTTAGGGCTGTGCTGTGCGTTTTTTTCCTAGAAATGAACTTTTTCAGGAGTGATGTATCAGTTGCAAAAGGCTGGAATGAAACAGCTTGAAAAAATTTTAGCAAATGGAAGAATTCACTTTTATTTTGGAAGTCGATTATGCCAAAGTATTATTGAAAAAAGATGCATTTTAATGTTCAAGTAACTTAATGTTTTCATGTTTTAAGTATTCCAGTGTTGGGGTTGTTTTTTTTTTAATTTTGATTTTACGTACTGCCATAGCATGGATGGTCAGAAGGATCAAGGATGAGGCCACAAAGTGTGTGAGGAGGGTACAGCTCACACAAAAATACAAACAGCTCCTAAAGCTGACAGAGTTTCGTCCTCTGCACAGTGCAAGAGATGAAGAATTTGGTCTTTGCTACATCTGACACACTTATTTTTTACTCAGTAACTAAGCATTAAAACTGGATATGAGACTCAAATCCAGGAAAATTAACAATGCCACCCTCGAGGCCCTGGAACTCCCAGGCACATCCCAGCACAAGGAATGGGACTTTCCAGGCTCTGCATCTTTCCCAGACATGGGTTTGAAAACACATTCACTGCACCCGTTTTTAGCAGCTAAAGATGCTGAAGATTATTTTTATTTTGCTTTATTTTATTTGGAGAAAGAGGCAGAGCAGACACAGTAAGAGAGATGTAGATTGAAAGAAAAACAAGCCCAACTACAACTTTAAATATTTTCTCCTTGAACCAAGGACTGTGCCTTATTTGCCTGTGAAGAATTGAGCAGATTTATTATGCAATATAAATAAGAAATAGCAAAAGAGATCAGAATGGAA
The DNA here is from genome assembly GCA_013399915.1 of Illadopsis cleaveri. Lineage (NCBI taxonomy): Eukaryota > Metazoa > Chordata > Aves > Passeriformes > Timaliidae > Illadopsis > Illadopsis cleaveri. The sequence goes on from VXBB01019046.1 coordinate 262,178, forward strand.
TGACACTGTAACAAGCCAATTCTTAACTAAAAAGACAAACTAAGCTGCCTGCTAAATTGAAAAGGAAAAAAATGTGCAGATCCCAGGCTGAAACCAAGAAGCAGCCACAAATCAATTGCAACTGCTTTGTTTAGTGCTAAAATCTCAAACTGCAGTGATTAGAAAACACATTAGTGTTCATCAATTAGCAGCCAAACGTTTGTTTTAATAATTCATGGGAAATGACTTACACAAAGTCTGTTAGTGTGCTGTCAGGAAAGCCTCCGAAGGGCCAACAGCAGCAGGCGCCACACGGTATCGATGGCCGTGGCCAGCCAGGAAGGCTGATTAACCTCTGAGATGCCTCTGCTGATGGACTCACCCCATTAATGCTAATGGAGATACTTCCACTTAAAATCGAGCCAGGCCTTTAGCACAGCGATGGCTTTGGGGGTTTAAAGTCTTTAGTAATATCCTGCCATTTGTTTCTTGTTATTTCTTTTTATACCCGGGCTACGACAGAGGAGAATAAAACGGGTTTTAACAGTGGCGAATTCAGGAGGCTGGGAGAGGGAACATAAAGCAGATATTGATGGCTGAGGAATAAACCTAAAATAGCCCCAGTGCCATCACAGGGATGCATTCCAGCCCTCCTGGCAAAATCTGACAAGGCAGTTTTTTGGCCAATAGCTAAAATCCTAGAAAATGATTCATTCTCAGTTGGTAAAGCAGGGAGGAGAAAGCAGTAAATGCTACGTGGTAAAATACCTGTGTGAGGGAAAAAGGCTAAAAACTGTAACTGACCTGTTCTAGAAAACATCTTCAATATTTATAATGAGAGCAGTGGGATGACAATGCACCAGACATAAATTTACAGCTCTCCAGAAGGAAATGAGCGTGCTCAGGCTCCGTGTGGGCCTGCAGCAGGGAGAGGTGTGCAGAGATGTGGCCAAGGCCATTAGCTCAGAAATATCAGTGCAGAACCATTACAGCACTTACAGCCCTGTGCTGTTGTGTATATTTGCAAAAACTTCAGGGGTAATCTTTAACCTTTCCCATGCCATATCAGCTGTCCCCTCCATCCATTAGGGCTAATGACCCTGCTCTCACATAAGCTGTTAGCCCTCATTAAGAAGTTATCAGGTAACAAGAGAAAACAGATGCAGCCTTTGCTGAATCACTTTACCAGTACAGGATTAAAAGATATGGAGAAGGAATCAAGCAAAGGAGTTATGAGGTGAGAAGGACTTGGTTTATAATTTGATGTGAGACATGTGACAGAGCAAATAGATTTGCAATGAAATGGGTTCAAGTTTGCACTATCCCAGTTCCTTTGTCACTGATGGGAACCTGCCAGCGAAATCTGTTGATAAATAAAATTAAAATACTTGATCCAGTTCCTTTTGTAACCAGTGATCCACAGTGTGCAGAAACACACATTATTTATAAGCTCATGTGTACCCTATCTACTTCAAAACATGACTGTTCACATTCATTTGAATATAAAGAAATACAAATATTTAATTACAATAGATGTATGCCCTCATACCTCATTTAATTGAAAAGTAAGTACAACTTTAATTAGATGAAAAGAATTAAAATGCACCATTCAGTGCCTGTTAGGATGCTTTGTTCCAACAAAAGGCCTTGCATCCTTTTAGTGACAACACAATATATTGTTCCTGTTTCTCAGAATAAATACATTTTATATGATCTAGTTGATTGCAAATGAAAAATCTACAGAAAGAAGAAGGAGATATCAAAAAGATCTGCCTTGCGTGTCAACACAGTGAGGCTGAGCCTCACACTCAGTTTGAACAAAGGGATAATAGGGTTTATCTAAAAGAAATTCCATGCCCATGCTACTCTGTTTGTTCAACTGGACTGGAAAGAATCTTTATCCTATGGAAGGGACTTTGCTGTCTACATGCACTGAGTGCATTCTTCAACACCTCTAAGGAATGATACTTCCATTTTTCCAAACACAGCCATTTTGATCTTTGCTCAGCATTAATCCAAACGTGAATCTTGACACATTTTCTGCTTCCCAAAATTTTCTGCTTGGTCAAATGACAGAAACTACCAGAGCTTTTAGAATATGAACACTCAGAAAGCCACCAACACAATCACAACTTTGACCTCTGTGTTTTTGGTTAACAGGGACCTTCCCAAAAAACTCTCAAGTTATTTGATTAAGGAGGAAATTTATTTGCTGCACCAAGAGCAGCAACTGCCAAGGACAAATCCCTGGCCCCACCAGGACATGGATCAGCAAGGGGAAAATCATGACAGAAAATCTTCTGTGCTGTCACCAAGACCTTCTAGAAAGGATCTGAGAAGCAGTTCTCCAAAGTGACCCTGCTGAAAGCTCTCAGCTTGCTTTCTCTTTCATATGAAGGTTCTTTCACTTCATCAGGAAATTAAAAGCCAACCAGAGAAAAGGCTGTAACCCAAGGTAACCTGGCAAAACAAGAACTTTAATGGAACCACTTCTGAACCAAAAAGCAGCAGTGCAGGGAAGAGAAAAGGACGTCCACACCCCAAAACACTGCTCCTGTGCTGATGAAAGCAAAGGAATTACAAATCCCTGCAGCTGATGGGACACAACAGCAGCAGAGGTTCATAAAAGAAGAATTAAACAAGGAAGGAGTGAAGTTGATGGTGAGGCAAGGAGATGGACAAAGAACAACAGATATTTGGAGCATCTATTTGGCAGCAAGAAAGTCAGCCCTGCAGTTATCAGAGATGAGAACCTGCTAGACAGCAAGCCAAGACTCAATGAAATCACTAATAAATTAAACATTGCAGATTTACTGTGGCGCACTCATGGATAACAAATTAATACACTAAGGCTGAGACACTCCTCAAGAGCCAAATCATGCAAATATTTAAAACTATATTAGTATTAATCTTGTCTATTACAGTAACATCCAACAGGCAGGAGCATGAGCAATGTGCTGTGCAAACACAGAGCAGCACAGAGCCCGTGCCCTGGGGATTATCCCTTTTCCTAACTCTCACTGGGAGTTTATCTCTGTACAGAGGCTAACAATCTTTTCTTTCCTATGGTTATAAACACATTTTATCTTCAGTATCTACTCACATGATGCAATAGCACTACTTCAGTGTGATAAATTCAGCTTAACAGCAGAATTTCTGGATTATGATCCCTGGCTAGTACTACTCAGCAGGGAAGGTCATCAGCTACAGGGATCTGTTGGTAGGATTTTGCCACATCTGATCCAAACTGTGGCTGATCACACTAAGCTGGTCAGTCTTCCAAACTTATCTGTGCAATAAAAAAAGATGTTCATGATGCTGGGATTGAAGGAATTTGGGGAGATTTCCCCCCCACACCTTTTTTTAAACTGTGGGGTTTTTAACTATAACAGAGATCCAGCAAATCACCTCAGGAGAGGAGCAATTCCAGCTCCCCTCAACAATGTAAAAAGCTGTGATTTTTCTCCTTCTCCGGCCACACTGTGATTGTGATGGACTATGTTTGTTTTTCTGTTTTGTTTTCACAGGAGCTGGCTTGCCCTGTGTCTCTCTTTGTGGCTTCTCCTAACTGTTGTTTTCCTCGGTGCCACTGAGCCTTCTGTCATTTCATTCCTATTATTAGGTTTGTTTTGTTGCACATATCAGAAATGAAAAGGCTGGTGGTTACAAGGGAAGCTTGTAATCAGCACCGAGTTCACCCCACAGTGCCAAAACTCACTCTGTGTGTGTGTGTGAGAAAAAGAAATTGTTGTTGCAGCAAGGAAAAGAGCTGGGAGGGAGACAGTAAAACAAAAGTTGTGCTTGGTCTTGTTTAAGATTTTTCCAAGCCATGGGCTTCTTTTGATACCACAAAAGCCCAGACATATCTCTGAAAACAGAGGGATTTTATAACATCATCTAAGTAAGAAAACGAGGCAATGGAACCTATATGTAAACAGTCATTAATAAGCTCTAACCTTCAAAGAAGGTAATTAATTAGCTCCAGTACTGTGCTGTCACCCTTCAGAGAGAGCAAAATGTATAATGGGGGTATGATGGAGTCCAAAAAGCACCAGGCACTTGTAAAGTCACTTTTCATGATTCTAAAAGACTAATAATTCACAATTGTTGATTTCCAATCATATAAACTTGTGCCACTAGGAACAGCCATTACACAAATCCATCCCACTGTCACTTCCCTCTAACATAAATAGCTGTTTGTAATAAATAAAACCATAAAAAACCAGTTCAGAAACAGAAATACTCTGTGGAAATCTACAGTTAGTCAGAGCTTTGCAGGACAGGGAGGGCAGGCACGGTGCTGCTGCCTGCAGGGTTCTCAGTGTGCTCTCCTCTCTGGGAAGGGAGGGGGGTGATGACACACAGCCCAATTCAGCAGGGAAACCTCATAATTATGTTGCAGGAGCAGCTCTCCCAGGGCAGATGATGGACTCACTTTGGCAGCACTAATGACTGTGGCAGTGTAAGACTGAATGTTGTCTCCACAGGCTCCACCACGGGACTGATGGCATCGGATCAGCTACGAGAAGAAAAGACAGCAACCAAGTCACTACTATTAAACTACACAAACCCAGAACCCATTACCAGAGCTCTTATTTATCATGTACAGTGGTGTGTTTTTTCCTACAAATAGCAAAAAGCCCTGCTGAGACACTTAACCCCTTTTTATAATCTTCTGGGTGCCACCCAGACTGTCGCGTCCCCCGCTCCAGTTTTCAATTACCAGATGAGTACTCACTAAGAATTCATAAACTTTGAAATGGTGGGATTTTTGGTCTGGCAGCAATACCACAAATAAATTTAAATAAATATAATCAAAAGCTTTAGCCATGTATATGTAACGTTAAATATCAGCCATTCTAAGAATCCGAGTGTGGCTTTCCCCTCCTTTTTATGACGAGCAAGCAAAGAAATGACAAAGGAAAAGAGCTGCTTGAAACTTTGCTTTTAATAGATTAGAGGAATGTACATGGGGTTTGCTTTTTATTGCCTTCCTTCAAAACCAATAAATCAAAGCAAGACTCTTGTACCTGCCATCACCCTACAAAAGTAGGTTTTGCCTTTGAACCCTAACTAACAATAGAATCTGTGCTTCTATGCAAAATTAGAAAAAAATTATAGATATTTGTTGCTTGTACGCAGGACACATTGCCTGTTTAACTATTCGAGGTAAAGAAAATTAAAAATTACTGTAAGATGTAAGATTTGTTTCTACAGGCTTTTCTGTCCTGCTTATATTTAAATATCTAAATTTAAAAAAACTAAATTAGGGAAAGCCCACAGTGAATTTACCTGGGAACACACAACCCATTTAAATTCCCCCTGTGATACAATTATTTTGTTGATATTTTGGCAGCAATACTTTTTAAATGCCATGCTGACCAGGGTGAAGTTTTCCAGCATCAGCAAGGTGTGGCACTAAAGCAAAGGCAGGCCTGAATTAGGGAAGAAATCAGCTGCGCTAGAGGAGGTGCAACAGCAAAAACATTTCTAAAACCTGCCTCTGATAATTTCTGGCTCAGCTCTAGAAACAGCTTCTCCAGTCACAGGTGGAAGGGAGAAAAAACATCTGCTTTGAAATAAAAATAGGGCATTAGGAGCCGAATTTAGGCTTCACTTCAAGTTGAAATACACAACCACTTCTCTGGGTAAAAGCAATCATCATTTCTTTGCTTGGGAATCTATTTTCTTTGTCTCTAGAAAGAAGAAAAACACTTTAAAAATTTTCTTTATTTTTTTCCTGGAGCCTAACTTTTTCAAAGATATTCAGAAGTGGCCAATTTAATGCTATTTTCTAACCTACAGAGTGCATTGCTTTGTGGGCTCAGACAAACCCAGGCTCTGTCCAGACTCAGTTTTCCCAAAGAGAATTTAGGAAGGGGTTTTTTTGCCTATCTTCAGAAGTGTCTGTAATTAAATGCTTTAAAATGGGTTGATTATTGAGTTACCTCACTGAAAACTCGTGTTGATGGCTGTCTTCTCTGCCTTCCAAGTTCCTTAAATTGAGCTTAAATCAAATGTGCAGAGTAAGGATCTAATATTTTTAAATACTCGGGTCATTTTAATGCAACTCCTCTTACAGACTTACTTTTGAAAATACCTTTTTCCTGAGACTTCTTTCTTTTCTTTTTTCCCCTTATATATACAAAATCTGGAAGTATTTTTTGATATCAAACCCCTCCTTACCTTATTTTCTGCATAAGCAAGCCAACGGCTTCCAAGAGCAATAGGATTCATGTTTGGCCCTGGACAAGGATAGCAGCCTGCAAAGTTTGAAAAGGCAACATTAAGAAATATCTTAATGACTTCTTCCAAAGAATTTTAGTTATTGCCAAGAAAACAAAAAGTCTAAACAAAATCCTTTCAGTTGCTAATATCACTCGGTGGATGCTTGCATTTTTGTTTCTAGAGATAAGGCTGCGGTTAGACGAGCTATTTTGAACATTTAATTATGTGTAAATATTCATTTCTCCTTATGTTTGCATTTTTAAAGCCATTTTGATACAAAAATGGCATTCTGGGGTGAGGGAATATTGATGTTTGACTCGATTGGTTTTGTATCTTCACATTTGAATTCATTTTATTTGACTGACACCTTTCTGTTGGTGAACAGTTTGCTCACTTCAAGCTCTTCTGGATTTTTATTGTATGAAAGGATGCATTGTGCTCTTGGTTTCATTTTTAACAATTCTATATACAAGTCCTCAGCCTTCCAAAATGCTTTTGGTTTTGATTTTAACAATTCTATATACAAGCCTTCAACCTCTCCATATATTTTTGCACAAACTTAACTTTACACAGTGGGAAAATCTGTAATTCCTTTAAAATTGGTGGCAATGTTTCCACTGTTTGACTGCTTTCCATTACCTTTATATTATTATTAAAATATATTTATACATATGGATAAAAAATGAGCATAGAAAAAAGAAATATTCCTGAGGATTAAAACATGAAAATACCTGCAAGAGAAAATAGCTGTGAATGAAAACATGGAAAGGCTTAAAATGACTAAGGCCCATATTAACTGGCATTTCATATATAATTTTTTAAAAATATGTACTTTTATAACATGTTTTAAGTAAAATAAAATTTCTATAAATAAAATAAACAATTTGCATTTTAAACCAGGCATTTTTACATGAAAAAATAAGGAGGAAAGAACGGGGGGAAGGAGGAGGCTATCAAGCAAATAGTTAATCTCAGTTTTCATCAGTTCTTAGGCTAATACAGTCAATTTAGCAATTGAAATTCTCTCACTGACTGGCCAAGAAACAAAATGTTGAAGCCCTTACAGACATGTGTGTGTGATTTAAAGGAGCCCTGGGCAGCTGCTCCTGTATCCCGGGCTGGAGGAGCACAGGCAAACAGCATTTCAGAACACACACAACACGACTTGTATTCAGTGTTTTGCTGAAAATCATAAAAAAAACCAAAAAACCAACAACCCCCAAACCCAGCCAATGCCAGTTAAGCTTTCTATTTTCTAAATCTCTCATCTGAGCCTCTGACACTGCTCTGCACCCACGGCAAGGAAAAGCAACCAGATCTCCACAAATATCCCGGTCTTTTCCAGCGGGCTCCAAAACAGTCCAGAACATTTCCTGAGGAGAGCAGAACTTCCAGAAGTGGAATGGTTTTTATTTTCCACACCTGCAAAGCGGTGAGAAGGTGTGTGGGAGGTGTTAACACGTTTCTGGAAGTTGAAATGGATATTTGACAACACTTTGGATGCGTTTTTGGGCCTGCGCAGGCCGCGCTGAGATAAACAACCCTGGATTTCATTTTCCAGAACAGAGCACTGAGGGTATTGCAAAATTCCAAGGATCACAGCGAGTTGTTTCAAAGGTCAGAAAGCAAAGGAAGGAGAGAATTAATTCATCCAATTAAACCCATCTCAGGCAGAACCCGGTGAGGGTTTGGTGAGCCCTTATCGCCGGCCTGATCTCAGGAAGGAACATGAATTCTGAAGAGATGATGCCACAATTGTTATTGCATTCCAGAAGTGCATAAAATGTGGGTAGCCAGAGCCTCTTAAGGAACAAAGCAAGCAAAAAAAAAGGTTGTAAATACAGCCCTGGGTTGTAAATACAAACATGTTCTTCCGATGACACTACAGATCAGGAGTGGTGAGGTTTTAATGCTGACTTCTGCCTCAGCAGCTCTTATCTGGGTCAGGAAAGGAATTCAGGTCCCCCAAACCTTTCTTTTACCTTCCCTTTTATGTATAAAATACAGCACTAAAAGTTGCCAGATGATAACCCTCGCCATGTAAATCTCTACAGTGACTTTAGAACCAGTGACTTGCGTTTCCCAAATCCGTAACACCCCTGCAGGAGAGAACTAAAGCAGTCTCAGCAATTCAACAACTCGTAGCAAAAAAAACCAAAAGGGAGCTTGGAAAAGGGAGCTGTTCTCAATTACTCCAGCGAACTGAAGTCATTGAAGAACTGCAAAAGGATTCTTCAAATACAAAACTGATCACTGAAGAGAAGAGTTACTTTGTAGAGCTGGGACTGCCCTCCCCAAACCCACTGCCCGTGGTTTGTCCCATGAACTGGGCTCAGTCAATCAGACTCCACACACAAATCAGCCAATTCTAAGAATAAACTCCACAAAGGTCAACAATTCAGCTCGATCCTAAACTCTACTCTCCGATACGAAAAACGGCGTTAAAAAAAAAAAAAAAGGAGCTATTTCCTCCCTTTCTTTTCTTTGCAAGTCTTTGCATTTTGGAAACTCGCAGCAGCACAAGGATAAACAAAGCGTTATACTTTATGGGAAGGAAAAGCAAATTGTTTTTCTGCTTTCCATAAAAACAGCTGGAGTCAGCAGAACATCATCTATGAGGCAGATGAAAAGACAGACACGGCATGACCCATCGAGCTGGGCCATCCAATCCTCACCAGCCCCAGCCTCTTAAAGATTAACTTCTATTTCTACCAGACTTCAAAACAACAGAGGAAAAAGCCATTCTAAGCAATAACAGCAGCAACTTTAGCATGTTTACAATAGGAATGAACATAATGAGAATGCAGAACTAACTGTCAAGAAGACCAAAGTTTCCAAGTTTTAATGACAGCATGGAGAGGTCATCCAAGAAAGGATCACTCAGGGAAAAGTCCTTCCAAAAGTGCAGCAAACCAAGCAAGTACTGAAAAACATCTGATCTTAGAACCAGCTTAACTGGGCCTATCACTCACAAAAATATAGGTGAAAACCTACTGGAAACTACTTCATAACTCTTGAGTGCACAGTTATCTTCTGCTGTGCAAGAGGAAATTAGTAACAACAAAGCTGGGAACAAAAGAAGAAAAATTGCATTTTGAAAATCAGAATCAAAATCCAAGTTTTTCTGCTAATTTTATCAAGTTCCTATGCCTAAAAATTCCAACTGGTGCTGCCCTAAGGAACAGTGAGGGATAAGAAATGGGCTCCAGGATTCCTCTGAAGAGGGGCTTGGCTAAGGAGACCCTGGCACCTCATATCCTGTGCCTTGGTTTTCCCACTTCCAAGATGTAAATGTTACCTACAGCCGCTTGGGTAAATTCTTCAATGTTACAATTTCTCTGGTTTTTCCCCCCCTTTTTTTTTAATAACTGGGTTATAAAATGGTAACTGCAATAAGCATATAGTTTGTGATTATTTACATTCAAAGATGCTTTTAGTTGCTGTGCTGATTTCATATATTTGGTTTTACTGAGAGCACAGGAATCTCATGCCATCTGAAGTTCTCCAAAGAGCTACACAAATGTTTGCTTTTTAAGTGAGCAAAGAGAAGGTTTCTTTCTTTTCCATTAATTTTCAATTACTACCCTTGTGATAATGATGAAAATCTCTACCATCCTTTGGAGATTCAAATCCATAATCCCATAATAAACCAAATCACCTCCTCTACCCATCTTTGACAATTCACACAAACATCCCTCCCCTCTGACTCTGGATCTTTCCATCACTCCTGAGCTCCTACAAGAAAACCAAAGCTCCAGCCCTTTTCCTTGGATTGTTTTCCAAAAGCTCATCCTGGATCTTCAGCGATGGCAACGCGAACACAAAGAGAGCAGCCAAGAGGAGAAGAGCAACACATTCCTGTCCTCCCACTTGTCTGTTAAACAAACAGCACACTGGGAAAAGGCTGCTCAGAGGAACAAAGTCATTACAAGCCCTGTCAGCTAGAACAGAGCTTGGGCCAATAAATCACCAAACACGCCACTAATAAAACTGGAACCGGTTCCACTGGGGCAGCTCTTCAGCATCTCCACAGCTTCTTGATAAAATAAAAATTTAAAGGAGATATAGGAATACAATATTCTCTCTAGAAAAATCTGATGTTGACAGTCAGGACTTGTCCAAGCTAAGTCAGGGCTCATTTTCAGTTTGCAGAATTTGTTGCCCAGAGAATAATTTCATGTCTTCTTCAAAACTCCCTAAAACACACTGTAAAATGACATCTGATAAACTACTGCAAATTAATACATGAATTAAAAAAGCTGAGGGAATGATGAAGCTGAGTCAGAATCACCTAACATTGCTTTCCTTCAAACACATCATGTTTATCTTAAGACACTACTGGTTGATTTTTAATTTCACAGCACATTATAAGAACTTTATTCCCTACAACAATATTTATAGTTCAGAAAAAAAAATAAAATCTGGTTTTGGTATTTTCCAGACTTTCATCCCCTCTATCTTGACTTTGTTCTTACTTTTTAATGAAAAACATTTTAAGCTCTTTTTTGTCTTGTTTCAGTCTTTTTTCCCTACCAGTTTAATAAGAAAACTTTCTTTTTCCATCATTTTCACTGCTTTCTTTTCCCCAATTCTCTCCAGTTTCGTTTGCATCCTTTTTTTTAATAACTAATTTCAAATTACTGTTTCCTAGAGGGGGGAATTTTAATGGATATGTCACACCTTGTACCTGTGAGAAATCCATACCAGAAGAGTCCAGTTTTATTTCAAGCTGAGGGGATGGGCAGTTATTAATACAAAAGCCTTTTAGGATTCTGTCTCTAATCCCAAAATAAGGCAGAAATGGCATCTTTTGGGTCACAGGGAATGGCATGAAGGCAGAGATTCCCAGGCTCACCTCCATCCTGAGGAAATTCCCCTGATTTCTGGAGAAACTAGGATTTTTCTGTTCAGTGCCTGACAAGGTTCATTAAAGATGACATGTGTCACCTGAAGTGTCTAGTGGTTCTAAACACAGTTTTCTAAACAAATTCCAAAAGAAGTAACTCATTTCAACTGAAATTCTTTGCCTTCAATCATTCAAAGGACTTGCTGGATTATCACTTCAAAAATCAGCAAAGCAGGGCCATTGTGTATTTTTAAATAAATAGCTCCAAGAACCCCCTGAAGTGATGCTACTTCTCTAATAATCAATCTGTAATTCTGTTCTGGGTCTTACAAAACACTGAGCTCTCCATAGGAGTGGAATTACAAAACTCCATCCTTAAGTCTTGCAGTGCAGAGCAGCCAGAAAGCAGATCCATGACAGAGAGCACAGAGAGGGAATATGCAATAAATAACGGGCAGAGTGATACTGTTGTAGCAAAAGCTTTGTTTATTCCAAGGAAAACAAATCATGTAAGTTGTTTTATCTAATTTTGGTTTTGGTTGGTTGTTTTGTTTTATTGGGTTTTTTTAGCGAACCCGATTTTTTTTGTTGTTTATAAACTGTATAAAGCAATAATGTTTATAAATTCCTCTGGGTTGCTTCTAGATGAAAGGCCCTGTGTAAATGTTATTACTCTCACACTGTCACATGCTTTCCAAAACTCTTCTATTGTTCTTCTACTTCCTTCTGCTTAAGTATCACCCATAAAATGGAATAAAAAGTGCAGAGGAGCAGGATGGACCCACTGAGAAATCAGGTTTGACACCCAGGGCAATTTTTTCTTACTTACTATTTTTATTATTATTATTACAGAGATCTCCTTCCCTGTTCACTCTACCATGGCAGTTTGAAGCCTCTGCACTTGGATGGTCCCAGTGGGTCCCTTCCAACTCAGGAATTCCATGATTTTATGATTTTACTGTTACTCTCCAGGTCCAAGCACAATCCCAGGGCTTTTACTAAAAATATCAGTGGCCTTTCATGTTCATTAGGCCTGGCTGTTTAATTTAGCACCAATTTGACTGATTTCAGGGCAATGTTTAATCTCAGGCTTACTTTCTTTTTTTTGTTCAGATTTGGACAGTGACAAATAATAAAAGTTGCCACAGAGGTTGTTGTTTCTATGCAGGACAATGTCAGATGGCTTTTTTTGCCCTTTAACATTAAGGATTTGGATGCTTTAGATAAAAATAACTTACATAGAAACAAAGAGCACTTCCTGTTTTACATCTAATTTGTAAAGCTGTCAGAGCCAGGAGATATGACAGACAGACATCTTGGGGACTGAGGCCTCTGTTGTGGCTTCATGCAGCTTTTCTGTTGTATTTACATTTTCCTGCAGTGGAGTAAAACCTCCTGCAGGCACCAAGGCCATTTGTTCCCATAAATCCACCACAGTGCCCTGAAGATCTCTTCAAAAAGTGTTTCAGCATTATCCTGGAATGGTGAGACACTGATTCCTACGGCCAGGAAAAAACCCCACTCTTATAAATGCACTGTTCAAAAGAAAAAACAAAATTAAATCAGCATGATTTAAACACCATGAAGGGTTAGATGCTCATATAGATGTGAGTGTATAAAAATGAAAAGTGCTTATAGCAACCCACAGGGACATACTTGGCTCTTCTTCACTGATCAAGAAAATCCTGTGACTCAGGAGCTCCCTCCTCCCCACCTGCCCCGAGGACTTTCGATCTGAGCTGATCCCCCACAGACAAAGGAATCCTGTCAATGATTATCCCGTGTGGGATAACCAGGAGAAATGCCCACAGCTGAGAGGGAAACACACACACAACTTCTTGAAGAATGTGACTCTTCAGGCATTAAACCTCTTCATAAGACACCCAGTGTTTTTTACTTCAAAGTCAAGAGCTCAAACTGTTTCCTGTGAGCCGGGCAGGGAAAGGAATTCCAACAGAAATGTCCAAAAAAGCCTTGAAGATTTCCAGACCAGCCCTGTGACAAACTGAAACCACCAAATTATTCCTTGTGTGTGAATGTGAGAGCAAACAGCAATCCCAAATCCAAACTGCACAGCAGAGCATCCAACACCATTTGGTTTGGGAGTTTGATTTATTTGGAGAGGTGCAGGGCATTTAACATCCATAACTGATTTTTGGCTTGTGGTGAGGAGAGCCTTTGGAGACTTTCTATACAATAAACTACTCTGACTAAAATCTGCAAAATTACCTCTCAGGGCTCTAAAGAACAGCATCAATAGAAATGTGGTGCCAGCTAATGGCTGCAATAACTGTCTCCATCCCTGGGGAATCATGGATGGAGGATATATCAATATGAGGAGTGAAGGGCCAGGGAAGCTGAGCAGGCCCTGGTTATCAGACACAGGGATGATGCCACATGCATGATGTTATCTGGGAGGATCTTTACTCAGGCCCAGGGGGTGGGCAGGATATTCTTTATGGGGAAAGAAAGTATCCATCAGGTCATATTCATGATCAGCAGTTTTGGGGTGAGGAGCACTGATGGAATAGAAATCAATGGAATTCAGCTTTTTCTGCAGCTTTTGTTTAGAGCAAAGTAGGGGCAAAAAAAAGCCTGAGCATCACTTTGGTTTCTGTGCATCACTCTGGTTTCTGATCCTTCAGTCATGTGTAGAAAAAGCTCTGAAGAAAATCTGAAGTGAACCACAACAAAACTCTGAGCTATTTAACAATCTATTGAAAATCCACACCTTGACACTCACAACTAGTAAAGGAAACACATTCTTAGCATAAGCATCAAATGTTTTGTTTTGTTCTTTTTTTAGTTTGGTCACATGAGCACCTAAACCAGTGCAGGATGTGAAATTCCTGCTGGGCTTTCTCTTCCCCTTGGTGTCTTTTCTTAGGGAAAAGGAGCTGGCTCCAAGCAGGAGGAGAGCAGTGATGGATGGAAGTGACTGCCATGAGAATGATGTTCTGCCTTCTTCTAGCAGACATTTAAAAATCAGAACACCCCACAGGGTAGATTAGGGGATATCCTGGTAATTTTTCTACAATAGTTACAGCATGTTTTCCCTCCATGTTTAAGCACTTGTCTTAAATTCCCTCTCCCAGTCTGGAGCACCTATAGACTGAGGTTTTGTTACAAAAGGCACAAATAAAATGTGCTGGCTCCCTGCCATCCAAGTCAAACCAGCCCATTTCCATGTAATCCCATGCAGGGGAAAACAAAGGCTGGTTCTATGTCAAACTTGCTCAGGAGAAACCAGGAAATGCAGGAGTTAAAACATTCCAACAGCAGCATGAACTTGACCATCTACATCCTGAATATTTTATGGCATATTTATTGTAACAATATATTAAGCTACACATCCAACCACAAAAACAAAAACAGAAAGACAAATACTCCTCATGTGCACGGCAGCTGCATTAGCATTTCTGAGGAGCTGCAGAATTCCTGACACTGCTTTTAATTGGACATCCTGCATTTCATTTCTGTGTATAAATAATCAACAGAACAGACCAAAGCCTCTGGTTCATGTTTGTGCTGTCTCAGTGAGGTTCCAAGGCTCCCACACCACTGACAGGGATGGAAGATGAGATTTCCACACCATCACCAAATCTTCTTGGAAAAAAAAAAAAAATTTTCTTTTCCCTAAAAGTAACTGAAAACCCTTCAAAGAGTCAGTGATTCCCAGTAATATTTCTGACCCTTGTGCCCTCATTTCTGACCAAAACCAGTCAGAGAATCTTTTTCATGCTGTCAAATCCTCTGGGCAGGCAGTGACATCCTCACGGCTGAGGTGCACCAGCATCAGTCTGGACAGGACACAGGCTGCCCCAATAATGCAAATTAAAAAAAAAGGCCTCTAAGACCTTTGCCTGAGCTTCCTTTTCAAAGATTTCTATTTTTTTTTCAACTGATACTGGCATTGTCCTTTAATTTTATTTTTTTTTTTCACAAAAAGGCACAGCCAAAGAAGGCAGTTGTGGCCAGTTGGCTGCCTCCCAGAAATCCCTGCAGCTAACGAGGGAGCTCATTTACATCCAATTGCAAACACATCAGAGGAGTTTAAGCCTTTAAAGACACACTCCCAGGTCGAGGAGATTTCAGCACATGAAATGGGAAAGCTCAGACAAAAGCTCTGCTGCAGCCCCGACGTGCCAGGGCACAGCACCTGCCTGGGAGCAGGATCCAGGGAATGGCTGAGCTTGGGATCCTCAGGACGGGTCCCAAAAACCCCCAAAATCCAGGGAAAAAAACTCAGAAATCCAGGGAAAACAGCTCTGTCCACTCCCACCATGTCACAGCCACCACCCAGCTGGCAGGGCACAGGGAAGGGCTGTGCTGGCTCCAACTCTGGCATCTGAAATGCCCCAAAAATTAGGTTATCCTTAATTAAACCACAAGGAAGTTTCAGAAAATCTTGAGTTTCTCACATTAAAAAGCAGCACAGCTGGAGAAATACACCAGCATTAGTGACATTTCAGGAATTTCTGGGTTTTTAAAAAAATTATTTGGTCATTATCTCCAAGAGTTTTAACTTATCCTCTTTAAATTCCACAGCTGTTCCACAAAACACACAGCAAATCAAAGTTATGGTTAACAACAGAGTATCCTTGTTCCTCCAAATTAACTTCAGGGCATTAATTTTTAAAAATAAATTGCAGTATCTTAAAAAAAAAAAAAAGCCCCCAAATTCTCAGAATACACATTTAACTGAAGGGTTTTCTTTGCTTTTGGTCTGAAATAAAGCAAGGCTTGTACCCTAATTCTTTTTGATGAAATAAAAGGGAGTGATGACTAGGACACCAATAATTCCTTTCCCATTTGGATGTTGTCACTGAATCCCAGCAATTCCCAGTATCTCACATCCATGGATAGGAAGAAACTGACACCTATTGGCAACTTTAATATTACTGCATGAAGCTGCTTTCCCTCAAACTATGACAAGAAACAGCTTCTCCTAAGATTTTTCTATAAATACAGAGAATATAAAAAAAAAAAATTTAAACTTTTCTAATTTTNCATGAAGCTGCTTTCCCTCAAACTATGACAGGAAATAGCTTCTCCTAAGGAGATTTTTCTATAAATACAGAGAATATAAAAAAAAATAATTTAAACTTTTCTAATTTTGACCGAAAATACATCCAGAAAAATGCAGACTCTTTTTAGTAACAAAACTCTGACCTTTCCAAAGTAAATGATAAACTGCAAAGACACATGAAAAACCCAATATGCCTAAGGTACAACCAAAAATGAACCAAAAATGAACCAAAAATGAACCAAAAATGGTAGATCATTGTTGATGTGAGTTTAATTGCTGATGTGATAACCTGGAATTCCCACCTGAGGCTTTTAGACATATTTGTGCAAAATGAACAAAGAATTGTTCAGCTACTGCTGGATGGCAGTGTGGGTGCCCTTTGCAATTAGTTACAGCAATAATAAACACAGAAAAGAGTTAAATATTCACAGAGTAGCATTTGGGTTTGGGTTTTGGGGTTTTTTTGGGGTTTTTTTTCTGAAGCAAGTTTTCCTGAAGCTCCAAATACTTCATAGAGACCTGCTTTGAGGATTGAGAGATAAAGAAACAAACCAAAAAATCTGATTGCACGTACTGGTAACGAAGAATTTTTTGGTGAAAGTGCAGCTGTCAAAGGCGGCGATTTTCTCCTGCAGGACCACGACCAGGATCCTGAAAAACACACAAATGGAAGGCCCACTTTAGGCATTAAATGCACGGGTTTCAAGATTCAATATCTAAATGTAATTATTTCAAAAGCATCAATAGAAAGCGTGCAGTGATGAAGTGCCAGGTTACCAATCCCTGGCAGTTATTGAGGGCTCTCTCTCCTCCCAACCACATCAGCTCCACTTCAGGAAGTGCAGGGCTCTGATCCACAGCAGCCCTGCACATTTGTGATGGAGCTCTTGCACTCAGAGCTCCATTAAAAAGCAAGAATGGAGCTGCAAAGACCCTGAATTACTCTCACTGACTCAAACAACAATCAAGTCAACAAGAGGCAGAACACGAGCTAAACATGAAATAATCCCATTGCTCACCTCAGTGCAATTTTATTTAAACATTTTATTTACTACTTGCTAATTTATTTGAACATTCTATTTACTAAAAGCAGGGGGGAATGGAATACCAAGAACATCAGCACACAAACAGAGCTGAGAGAAGCAGAATTTGGGTCAATTAGCAAATTAAAAATGTATGTTTATGTGTTTTGCTTGTACATTACACACTTTTATTGTAAAGGCCAAAAACCACAGTGTAAGTATGCAGGAAACACGGTGCTGCCTCAGAAAATAGAGCCCAGAGATGCAAATGTGGAAGCAGAGCAGCATCTTGGAAGTTTTAGAACCAGGGAACATTTTCTCCCACACTGATGATTTCCCAAAGTCAAGTTTTTAAAAGCTTGACATGAAAGAAGCACCTGGGAAACCAACACATAAAACCTACATTTAGGAACATGACATAATTAATGATCTGTTATTCTCTCATTAGGCAGACTGTGAGAAAGTCTTTTTAAATTAGCTGTCAATATAGAGCATTATTAAATATAGTTTTAATAGTTTTAATTGTAAAGATACAACGTGGAAAAAAATTAATCACATCTCTCACTGACTAAAACACACACCTAATGCTTCATGTGAAGTTAAGAGTGTGTTACAGCCTGAAACAGTCACCTTTAAAAAGGGGATGAATCACCTCAGTCTCAACTCATATCCTTGGGGAAAGGGTGATGATTATCTCCCAGCAGTGTGAAATCAGCCTTTTAACCCCTTTTTTCCCCTATTTTTATCTGTTTTGCCACAAGAACATTTCCTCTTATCCCATGAGAGCTCAATACATGTGAAGGACTACACTAAAAATGAAAATATACACCATCCCCTCACACTTGCTGATGTCTTCAGATACAGAAAGAATATCATTATATATACAATTAGTTTTGGACACGTTAGTAGTTTTAGTTAAACGACATCTTCCAATTGCTGAAACTGCAGGAGAGAAAACCAGAAGAAAATGTATCAATTCTAACTTTTTCCACATTGCCTAAAATAAAGGAAACCAGTGAATAATGGGAAGGCTTTGACTGCAGGTGGAAGTGTAATATATCAATTCTAACTTTTTCTACATTGCCTAAAATAAAGGAAACCAGTGAATAATGGGAAGGCTTTGACTGCAGGTGGAAGTGTAATATATCAATTCTAACTTTTTCTACATTGCCTAAAATAAAGGAAACCAGTGAATAATGGGAAGGCTTTGACTGCAGGTGGAAGTGTAATATATCAATTCTAACTTTTTCTACATTGCCTAAAATAAAGGAAACCAGTGAATAATGGGAAGGCTTTGACTGCAGGTGGAAGTGTAATGTGTACATATTGAAAACCCAAGGATATTTGATGGGACTATTTCCCAGTCCTGGAGAATTTTGTTTTCTCCTCCTCAAAGACACTCTTATCTGCAGAAATGAACCCCCCAGATGGATGATTGCAGAGGATTTCTTGATCTATTTATTTTTAGCAGCAGTTTACACTTAGTTGCACCAAAGTTTGATGCACACTCATCTACTTCCCATCTGCAGCAAAACCAGGCACAATAACCAAATAGTTCTGAATTTTCCAATGATTGGTGTTATCATTTACTGCAGGCCCATCCATCCTGGCATGGCAAGATGGATTTCCAAAGAAATGCAGCAATTTCTTCATCCAGGGCTCTACCTTTACCCCAGGAATGGGATTGCACCACTCCCCCAGGGCACCTGAGGCCGCGGTGACTCACGGCAGGAATGGGAGGGTGAAGGGAGCAGGAACGTCAGCAGGGCTTGGACCAGAGTCACCACTCCAAACTCTCCCACCAGGAGTGCCAAGGGATCAGCAGGATCCTCACACAAGGATCCTGGGATTTCTCCTCTGCCTTAAAAAGATGCGGCAAACTACAAAGCAAACCACAAGCCTGCCGAGTGGTGTGTCTGGGAGAGATGGGGAGTTCACATTAACTCAGCAAAATCTGATTCCACGGACACAACAGATGCTGTTCTGTTGGAACTCTGTGATCCTCAGCTCCACAGCCATTTGCTCTCTCTCCCAACCCAGAGGTGCTGCTTTCTTTGACTCACTGGAACATTATTCCCTGCAAACCACAGCCTGCACACCAGGAATGTTTTGGATGTGCAGGGAGGCGAAATCTGACAGACCAGCACAAAGAAGAGAGACATAAACTCCTTAGTGCTCTGTGCTGTTTAAACTCTCTGTGATCCCATTTCCCCAGCTGTAGGTGGATCATCGAGGATTTCAGCGATTCCTGCTCACCCTTTAGCACAACCGAAAGAAGCTTAAATGATTTTTTTGGTTTGAGCTTCTTAAACCAAAGCCATGGGGGAAGCACACTGATGTATTCCAACTGAAATACTCCTTGAGAACCAGCGCTGTGCTTACAGGAGAGTAAAAAAAAGAAAATCAGGGAGGTCATACACCAGAAATTGTATTTATTACCAAAATCTGGCATGCCCTAACACACAAGGAATGCAGAGTGAGCACCCTTACCTTTTATTGCAATGCAGGTCATAAATAGGAGTTTTGAACTGGATGGATTTGACCATCTCTCCTGTTCTCAGGGAATACAGATCCACACAGCAGTAGGGTGGGCTGGTGCTGAAAGGAATTGAAAAAAAAAAAAAGATTTTAATGGAAATCAGGACGTTTTAAAAACTGGGGTTCAATTCTTTCAGCTTCCTTATGTTGCTTAGAACACTAAAGGGAAAGTCACAGAACCACAGAATTATTAAGGTTGGAAAAGACCTCCAAGAACATCCTGGACCCAGAATTCCAGCAATCCCAGCAGAATCCTGGAGAACAAAGGGTCAATATAAACCTCCTGCATTAAGAAGGAAAACTGAATTATGATCTCCACGACGGCCATCAACTTGTATTGTGCAACTGATTATCAAACGCTTGGTTTCTTTTACCACCAGTAAGACTTTGGAAGTTTGAAACCACATCTTAGTAGAAAAGTACTCCTCAGAGTAACTCTCTCCTCCAGGGAGGACTTTCCCCAGAGCAGCAGCTGAGCTGCCTTGGGCTGATGGAGACACCTCACCCAGAATTTACATTACATCGCCGACGGACTTTTGTTTGAACCCCACGGATCTTTTCAACTGCTCTGTGTCACTTTTATCATTTTCATATAAATAAAAGCTTCGAGGCCATTTCTTAATAAAAAGGCTGAGTGGGAAAAGTGCTGAGTGCTCGATAGGGCTGAGGAAGGCAGTGGTGGAAAACCCTTTTAGAGGCTGAGGAGAGGCTTTGATGTGGCAGCTCCGTTCCACAACACCTTTCTCCCCCTCCAAGAACGCATTAAAACCTTGGCTATTTCTGGGTCAAGGAATATGAAGGAGCACAAATTGCCAGCTGTACAAACATATCCTGAGCATTGGTAAAAGAGGGTGTTCCCCCCTGCCCATATCTGTTTTATTTTACAGAGTTTCACACAATTCCTGCCCCAGCGCTCGCTTGTCTCTTGGATCTGCTCAAGCTGCTCGAGAATTTTCTGGAAAGCTGGAGGACAAATGCCAACAGTTTACCCCCAATGCCTCAAGGTAACAAAATGGTTTCTACAGTAATGCATAGTATACAAGAATGTATAATATACAGTACTGCATAATACACAGTAATGTATAATATAGAGTAAATGCACAGCAAGACAACTCTCAGAAAAATAATAGAAAAAAAAAACTTTTGACATTTTGGCCACTGAAATCTTTCCCAAAATA
Organism: Illadopsis cleaveri; assembly: GCA_013399915.1. Lineage (NCBI taxonomy): Eukaryota > Metazoa > Chordata > Aves > Passeriformes > Timaliidae > Illadopsis > Illadopsis cleaveri. The sequence goes on from VXBB01019046.1 coordinate 282,998, forward strand.
TCCATTTTTCTAGGCTAATAACTAGAGGGTGCAATTTATTACTTTAAGCACTTCAAAGGCCCTTCAAAAACACCTTTAAACCAGTGAAATTCGAGGCAGTTCCTTCACATTAAAGTTCACCGCTGCTCGAAAACACAGAAAGCCACTGCAAGATCTATGTACAAACTTCCTAAAAATAAGTGATTTATTACCTTTAGCAAATTACAGTATTGATAGAAGGGGAATTTCAAAACAGAAAGCTCCAAAGTAGATACAGCTAAAACTGTATCAACTCACTTACTAGTGATTACTATTTCCACATCAGCCTGTTTGGAATAATTTTTCCAATTTGTGGGTAATAATTCTGTCACTCAAATTTATTATTATTACTATTATTATGGCTTAATTATTATGATTTTTTGGCTGATCATGGTGAGACCATGATAGAATGGTCCATTGATAGAATTATCAATGCTTCTGTCAACCACACTGGGTAAAACCTTGAGTTCAAGTGCCAACAACCAAGGAAAATCATGGAATCACAGAATTCCAGACTGGGTTGGTGGGAAGGGACCTCAAAGCTCACCCAGTTTACAGGGACACCTTCCACTATCCCCGGTTGCTCCGAGCCTTGTCCGCTGGCCTGGAATATTTGATATGGATAGATCAGAAATTTTGTCACAAATAAAGTTCTTCTAGTCCCATGGATTATCAACAAATATTTATTATGTATCCTGACTGTTCAAACAGCTGCAGAGAGATCAAGCACCTCTTTAAAGGGAATGGACACAAATCCACCAACAACTTTAAAATGTGGCAATAATAAATGTATGAATACACTCAGGCCTTTGTATCTTCCTCTGTTTGAGTGCTGCAGTGCAGGGATGGAGGGGAAACAGCAGATGCCTCGTCCAGCTGGCACTTGGTGACATCTGTGCTCGTGCCCCACAACAGCATCACCTCCTCCCAGATCTGCTGGGTCCCACCATGGCAAAAAAAAACTCTGTGCAAAATGTTTGCACAGGGACAAACACACCACTCAAAACACTCGTGCTTTTTTAATGGAAAAAAAAAAATTAAAAAGGAGAAGGGTGATGCAATCAACATGAGGCAAATTTTTCTGTGCCTTGAAGGCTTTGCTTTGTTGCCAAGGGTTGATTTTCCTGCCACATGATGAGCATCCCACTCAAAGAGAGGTGGACATCAGTGACAGGTTGGTTTCATGAGTCTAGAAAGGAAAAAAAAAAGGGCTTGGAGGTGTAAAAATGAAATAAAACTTTTGCTGGGAAAGCTGCCCTGTAAGAAATGTTCTTTACCTGAGGATTTTCCAGTCAATTGTGGCCTTTAATAAAATCATCTTCGGCCAATATCATTGCATTTTATACCACTTTCACAAAGTTTTTTTAAAGCCCAGCCTAATGCACAGACTTGGTTTTATTAATTACTTTTGGTGCCTTTAAGAGGAGACAAAAATATTAAAATTTACACTGAAATCCTATTCAAAGTAACTAATAGCTGAACATAATCTCTTACTAGGCCCAGCTTTACCAACCTGTAGAATTAAGAAAAAAAATCAGAATTTGCTGTAAATATTAAGTTGCTAAGAGCCTGAAATGGAATATAATTTCCAAACTTGTAGAGACAACAGGTGAAAGAAAAGTGACAGCAATTCCAGTGAACTGGCTGTTCAAGGTATGCCCAAAGGATCTGCACAGCAAACTACTCCACAAAGTTTATTTTTTAAATTACTACTCTGTAAAGCATCAAATCAACCAATAAGTTGCTGGAGAAAAAAAAAGGCTATTTCCATGTGGGAATGAGGAGGATGCTGACAGTGACCCAAGTCTTCAATCAGCAGGTGGTTACAATTCTCCTGTTCTACCTCTCTGGTGCTTCACAGAAAGGGAAGAGAAGCAAAACAAAAGCAGAGCACAGAGTTAATTAACTGAATATTGGAAAAAATCCTGCCTGGACCTTTACACTGGAAAGCTGCAGCATGAGATTTGATTATGATCTTTGTAGCAATATTATGAACATGGTGAGACCACAAAGGCAATTCTGTTCTCCTCGAGGGCCCTGAAGAAGGTTTGCCCAGATTAACAGATTTCAATTCTGGAAGGATCATCTTCTCTTTCCAGGCCATGCACAAAATGTCCCAGAAGCTCAAAGAAATGATTTTTTATCAAGCAACCTAATCTTGTCTTAAAAGACTTCGACCAACAATGAGTCCTCTATTTTTATGGTGAGTGGTTCCAACATTTTGATCCTTTTATTTTTATGAAATGACTTCTTAGTGCCTGATAGAATTGGTACATATTCTGCTTTTTGGCTTCTGTGTCTCTGTCAAGGTCACAAAAAGGCTCACTGCCTTCAGCTGTCTTTTGTCAGTAATCAACCAGAGCAAACCAGGCACCAAGAAAGTGAAAAAAAAAACTCTTAAGCCTTAAGTTGTAAGGTTTGTTTTCCAGGCCTAGCACTAAACTCCTCTAAACCTCTACAGCAGGGCAATTCTCCCCTTCTTTCTGAGGAATGCACACCAGAATGAAAACTTTAAAAAAACAATAAATTCAATTCTTTCCTTCTAAACACCACTGCAGAAGGAGCTTTCATTAGGACTTTTATCATCTAAAGGCTCTCCGCATCCCATCTTTTCACAATAAAAGCTTGAAAACTCCACTCTGTAAGTAATTTTCTAATTCATGGTACTTAACAGATTCATTCAAAATCAGGAAAAGTAGCACAGAATTTCTCAGAAAGTGACACTTCCCCCAAAATGTGTGTGCAGCACTGAATTACAAAGCAGCAGAGACATTTTAAGTGCACCACAAATAGCAAAAAGCATGGAAACACTTATTTCTAAATAAGAAAAACCTGTACCAACCTTAGACACATGTTACTAGATCTAATCCTTTAAATCCAAGGGAGGGAGTTGTGTTAAACACCAGGAGATACGAACTTCATGGTTGCATCTTCCTCAAAAGTTCTGATCAAGTCTATCAGCCCAGGGAAAAACATTCACCTTGTCCTTGTACTTCACCACCTTCACTGAAAATATTTTTATTACTTGCCAGTGACACAAGAAGCCACCAACTCCGCTGAAATCATTTTGTAACAGGTAAAATGAGTCAGGTTTCAAGCTCAGGAATCTACTTTTTTTTGGATTATTTCTTTTAATTCATCACTAAGGCATTGCTTCAAAGGGCAGGGAATGACCTTCTGGGAATGACTCAGGAAGGACTGGCTGAAGGATTGGGGACTGTTTGAAGGACTGGTTTCTGTCTCCTGAATAACTCTGGCCATGGTCTGTGAGACAACCTGAGGCTCCACAGAGCTCTCCACAGTGACTTTTCCAGTTCTGAGTACTTTCAAGCATGAATCCACTGCTGTTCCATGAAACCAACAACTCCTTCATTTCCCATCTGTAATTGAGGTGTCAGACATCATCTAGAGGGGGAAAATTTAACACTGGGTTTGTGCAAATACTGATTATTGTAACAGATACTACAGGAGAAAAGTAAAAGGGGAATCCTTAAAAATATCAGACTAGCAACCTCCAAATTCCTTGTTTTGGCAGCTCTTCCCACACCCAGCAGCACACCACACGTTTTGACTGTCATGCTCTCTGCTATCCCTCACTCTCATCATCAGAAGATTCTTTCTAGGTTTGAGGGGGTTTTATTGGGTTTGTTTTTCCATTCCAGGATGCAGGGAGCCAACACGAGCCACCCAGGAGCCCAGAGCCACCTCGGTGTCCCCGGCATGTGGCACTCTCATTCCTGGAGTGTAAAACACAGCACAAGCTGCCTCCTCAGCTGTGGCCTTTGCAGGGAGACCCGAGTGTGACACACTTTCCACTTCACTGAGACGTGCCACATGTTCCAAAGCAGAGCTGTCCCATCATATTTCCAGTTAGTTAATATAGGGAGATTAGCGGCGTCTCCGGAGATTTGTTTATCTACTTGACCGTGGCTACCACTGAGGGGAAAGTACAGCTGCAGCTCCACTTGAAGAGCAGGATCATTTTTTTCTGGTATATTCTGGACTAGGTTTTGCTTGTGTGTAGCTAAACTGGCCTTTTATACACGATTTATGAACCTGCACTGGCTGTCTTTGATCATTCTATGAACATGCACAAAACTGGAAATATTTCTGTACATCTTCATCAACACAAGCAAAGATTAAGTTCTGACAGAATACAACTGCATTTATCATACCTCCCTCAATGACTCATATTTCTGTGATCAGCTGATTAAGCCACAATCTGATGTTTCCCACAAAAAAAATATACAAAATTAAAGAGTTGTCTTGCCCTTCCTACTGTCAAATGAAGCAGAACTCACCACTGAAATAAATACACATTATTTGTATTGCAGTAGGAGCCTTTTCATGCGTTTTTTTCATGTGTGTGAATGATTTATATTGGTTTTTTCCCCATATTGTCATTTCCTCAATACTGAACATTCAACAACCAGCACTGAAAACAGCGCTCTACCCGCTCCTGCTAAAACCATTGACGAAGGACCAAATATTTCATCCTGTTGGTTCTTGCAAGCCATTTCTTTAGATTTCAGGTTCGGTTTTTTTTTCCCCCTTTCTGTGCTCTCCCCTCATGATTCACGAGCCTCACGGGCCCCTTGGCACCCTCTCCCCTCAGCTGCCATCAGCACCAACAAAGGCCACGTTAAGCCAGCGGCTCCAGGCCGCCGTCCCTGAGCCCTCAGAACCACTTTGGGGCTTCACCACTTAAGCACAAAACCCTTGCACCGACCTGTCTGAACTCAAATTCTTTTGCCCTCGGTGTCATCAACGGCGTAAGGAACCAGTGGGGTTGTGCAACACTTCATCACCTGGGTATTAAAGCAGCCTCTGCCCTCAGCTGCGTGAGGGGATCATTAGAAGATGTCTGTCAGCTGCACAGGCCTCTGCTAAACCTTAATTGTTTATATGCCAGTTTGCGGCTCAAATTAGGATTTCTGAGGAGCTTGAAAACAATCCCGTCTCCAAGAAATAATTAGAGGGTTTTAGAGTGCATATGACTGAAGCTGAGCAGGAATGAGCTTACATCTTATGGTAAAAGAATTTGAAAAGTGCTCTGAGGTTCTGGTCACATCAGGTAGGCCAGAACTCTCCCAAGTGCCCATGAATTATATGTTCTTAGGTATTTCTTACTCTGTTTTATGACTTGAATCACAGACCACGTTCCACAGATGTGCAGAGTTCTCACCGTGGCTGAACTCACCAAGCTGGGTTGAAATGATGAAATAATACCTGAAAATAGTTACTTGTGGAGCAGCAAAAGGAATATTCTGCTTTTCCTTAAATTGGTCTTGAAGTTGAAACCCTCCATGAATTGCTTAACAACAAAAATAAACTTCACTTTATTTTATATCCTTTCTCCCAGTGAAGACAACAATGCAGCCACCTCCTCTACTGGAGTACTCCTCACTGAATTTGGAAGAATTTCCTAATAAAATGTGGTTGATATTCCCAGGAGGAATTACAGTTCTAAGGAAGGGCACACAGGAACACAGCATTCTCCCCAGAGAGTCACCTAACACAGCTGATGCTGAAATGGGAGATGCACTTGCTCAAATTGTGCAGGCAAAATTGATTAAAACATTGTTTTATTTTATTACTGCCCCACTGTAAAATATTATCATTAAAATGTTCTATAAATAATCACCATTAATTTTAAAAATAAGTCTGTGAGCAACCATCCAAAAATGAGTGAGGGGTCTCCTCAGGTGATATTCTAACACATTACCTAGTCAGAATTAAAAGAAAGAAGGCATTAAGCAAGATTGTTTTCTAAGCACATGCCTTACAGCTTTTTCACAAAGCAGGAGCCTTCTGAATCTCTATTTTGAATTACTGAAGAAATACTTAGTGAGTTATGAATTGAAATTTGCAAATGCAAAATTTAAAGCTACTAAGATACATTCATTCTGTTAAAAAAAAACAAAACAAAAAACCAGAACTTAAGAAAAATAATATCAGATTTTTTAAATTGTATTTCAATTGTCTTATCCTGTACTTTGGAGATTTAAAAGGAGCTCATCCATATATGAAAGGTTGAGCTCAGCAAACTCCCATGACATTTTCTCTGTATATTAAACATTTTTGAAGGAAAGGAAAGGAAAAGCATGGGAAGAACTTGAGAGAGCCCACGGTAAGGGAGAAAATGGCATTTAGTAACAGATGCAAAGTTCAAACAGTGACAATTTGTAGGGAATTACTCGAGTAGCAGCAGTTGTGTAACAACACAGAAACAAGGGCTGGAATTGAAGCAGTTTGCAATCAGCTGCTCCAGCTACGAGCAAGAAGTGACAGCACTTGTTTAGGAAAGAACAGATTAAAGAGCATCCTCTGTGAACCCACAGGGAGCTGATGGCTTTAAGTGTCCTCAGGAAAAGAGAACAACTTCAATCATCCTGAAATTTCTGCCTTCCAATGTCCTTTAAACCCTTCCTACAGCACAGAACACAGGAATAACCCTAAAACATATAAGAAAGGAAAATATAATCCTCAACTGCTCTCCCAGCTCTGTCACGTTGATTTATAACAGTTATTTCTAAGACAGACAAAAACACACAGATGCAAACAATTACTCTATTTTTGTAGGCAACAAGTGAGGTGGGTGGTAACTGAGAAATTTTGAAAAATCTTGTCACAATATCCCGTTTTTTCTGAAGTAACCCTCAGCACACAACAAACACTCGCCACATCAGAGACTTTCCAAGGCCTGAAGGGCCACTTTGATTCCAGACCGCTGCAGGCATTAGTGGGGACGTAATTAGGGTAAAAAGTTCAACCACAGTTCCATGTCTAGAGTGCTGCCAGAAATAAATTTCCTCCCATTCACTGGTTTCTACTGTACCCTCCCTGAGAAACATATTGAAAACACATTTATCTTTGTAGAGTTTGTTCCTCTTCTAATTAACTTTATAGCGTTTACAGTATTTAATAATTTAAAGTGGAATTTAAAGTGGCCCTGGAAGCTGCAGCCCCTGCCTGTAATGGTGCTGTGCATTATCTTTTCCCTGTGGTGCTTCTTTTGACAAGTTACTGGGGGCAGGTTTGTGCTCCAGCTGGTTTTATCTGCACTTCCTTCCCTCCAGCCTTTCCATCCCCTCCCTGCATCACTACACACACAGGGGTTGGAACAGCAGTAAAACAAAACTGGGCCTCAGCTTGGAAATCTGCTCTCCCAAACCTCCACTCCATCCCAAGGATGCCTTGGAAAAGGTTTATCTTTTCACAGCTTCATAAATCAAAGCTTTAGAAGGTCAAAACTACCCCTGGTTCTCACCAGCTGGTCAAGGTTTGACCCCAAATACTCATTTTCTCCCAGTTTTGATCCAAGATTAACAGTTTATTATAGTTCAAAGGTTATTTCTTACTCTAGGTTCACTGAGACAAACATTTGGAGTATCACAGGAACTCCAGAGCTTTCCTGCCCTTGGTATTTACACATGGAAAAACCACCTTATTCCATTAAAGCTCCATCTCCTGGCAGTGGAATCTGTGAGAAAATTCACAGAACTACCAGCAAATATCGGCATTACAAAAAAGTACATTTTTATAATCACAGAATCAACTTACAAGACAAAATCCTGGGATCTGAAGAGCTCTTTTTAAGATGAAGACTCTATCTTTAGCATGTAACAACCCCCTCCAGCATCACTAAAAGCAATTTAAACTACTTTATTCCTGCCTCTCTCAGGATCTTAAAAGCTACCACACAACCTGCTGAGGCTAAACTGAATTTTCCTGCAAGGAATCAGAGAGGAAAATGTTTTTCATCTGCTGGAAGGGAAGGAAGTCTTTGCAGGGCAGCTAACAGCACACAACTCTGCAGTTAATGAGGCTTTGCAGTTGTGCAGCAGCACAAGAATCTTTGGGACTCAAATCCTCAAAGGTAACAGAAATGAGGGAGTTTTGCCCAGTTTTAGAGGTCCTACTGTACTTTTTAGAAAAAACCAACTGAATTAAATTTGCTCTCTAGGCTTGAGAGTCTTCACAAAATCTGGGGTTTGCCCAGTCTTCAATAAAAGCCCACAAATATTTCACCAACTTCATGAAATCTATTTCAGAGTGCCCAATACAATTGAAAATCACAACCATCTGGCCCAGACCATTTTTCTGTGTGATTTCAGGAAACAAACTGCATTTTCTACGTGGAGTGACCACACCCTTTGCACAGCTCACGGCAGGGCTGAGCCAGGCGAGGCCTCACCATCACCACTGCCTTTGCAAGGGCTTTTTAGGAAAAATATTCCAGGCACAGTTCCCCTGAGCAGTGAGAGGGCTGGGAATAAGAACTTCATTCACTCATTCCCTTCTCTGGGGTGATCCTTGCAGGAGCTTTGCTGTCTGTGTCTGATAAATCATTTCCCAGCTCATCTGGAGCATTAAAAGCTCTGGACACTTGGAGTGGACACTGGATTTTAGCACTGCTCAGTGACTTTGTCAGACCCACACCAGGCTCATGTGACTCTGAAATATTAATTGAGAGAATATTAACACTTTAATTGTGCTGTTACTCAAGTGAAGCTGCTTCCCATGCCTGAGCACTCCCATGAACACATTCCTGAGCTGAAGCTGGGTTAAGGTTAGCAGGATTTAATCTACAGTAGCCATGAGAATAAAGCACACGCTTCCTGAAAATCTGCTGCCAATTGATTTGCCTTGTAAACAGATCAGCAGGGGGAAAAAAAATGCTGGCTAGCCAAAGATACACATTTTGTTTGCTCCAACTACTCCTCCTTCTTTAATTTACCCTAATTTCCTCTCTCCTCCCATGATTAATAAAGATTACCTCTTGCTTCTCATGCCCTTAAATGACCTCCATCCGATTCTTCAAGTCATCCAAAATTTTCCACCACTTGATATCATTAAATTCATTCACCTTTCTAAAAATAAAAGCTGGAAAGCCAACACAGGCTAGAGGCTGCAGAAGAGACCACTGCCTGAGCTCCTGCACTCTCCCTCAAGGCCTCAAACTCTTACTTTTTAATCATCTGTTACTGATTGTTTAGTTACACCCGCTGATCATTAGCTGATCATCACACTTGCCTATGTGAGAATCTGACATAATCTGCACATCTTTTAGCAAAATAATTTGGCTATTTGGACACAGGACAAGGGAAGCAAAATATCAAATGCTTTTCTTTAACGATGGCTCAGAGATCCAGCACCTGGAGAAAGATGGAGAAACACTATTCATTAGAGCATGAAGTGACAGGACAGGGGCTCTGACTTCCCTACCCCCTTCTCCCTGTCCCTGCTCCTTCACATGCTTTTATTTCCCTCCTGGAAAAGAATTTTGATTATTTTCAGCTTTCCTATTACCTGTATTATCTACTGAAGGGCAAATTTGCAATCTCTCCATTTATTCTCAACTGGTTTTTTAATAATCTGAAATAAAATTATCCTGGTTGGTTTCCCTTTAAACTACTCCATTAGTTAAATTGAAGTATTTATTTAACATTTACGTTTGAACACAGTGAAAGTAATGGATTTTGGACCTCTCTGGTGTATCTGAAAGTGTTTTTACAGATCCAGTCTGTCCCAAACTATGGCTTCAATAACCCATATGGGGAAAACAGGGTTATCTTAATGTTTCACCACCTAGGAAATGCATTAATATGCACCAAACCCACCAATTAATTTTGTGTGTGTGTGAAGATTTGTTTGTCTTATCACCAGGAACAAGCAGGCATGTCTTTACAAACCTCCACAACCCTAAAGTTTAGGCAGATATTCTTTCTTTTCTGGTTTTCCTTTTAATTTGCAAATCTTGTAATCTAAGACTGAAGCTGACTGAAGCAACCTCGAAACCAGCAGTGAAATATCAGCCAAAAAACACAAATCTGTTTCCCATTTCTGTGTCAGGATTGCATCTTTTGGGGGGCTGTGAAAAGAATTGTTTTGAAAAGATTATACAGTGAATCATGGCCTGCTTTGAGTTGGAAGGGGACCCTTAAAACCATCCAATCCAACCCCCCTGTGAAACATTTCAGTCACTTCACTAGCTGGAAAAATGTGACTTTTAAAATACAAAAATGCGTGTACCAGAAAATCAGATACGAGGCGCAAGTTCCATCTTGTTGATGAGTATAAAATCACCAGATACGAGAACAGAAAACAAAATCTATTATCAGGAAACTCATCTGGGAATTAATTAACAACGGTAACAACAAAATATTATTTGGAAATTACAATGTTATGGTGATGAAAACACATGAGGGTTGTTTTTCGGGGTTTTTTTTTTGAGGAAAGCAAAAGCAGAAATTGCCCATAATCTTTGAATTCTTTTTCATTAATTGAGGAATACAATAAGACAATGAAAATAATTATCTTCAGGGTCTGTTCATTTCTCAGGTATCTCAGCTTCTAAAACAAGAGTGTGAAGGAAGATTTTTACCAAACCAACATATCTCTTACATATATAAACACACTGTTTAGATAAAGACAGAGCACTATTTGCACCTCTAAGTTATAAATAGTTAAACTTACAAGGCAGGGAAGAAAAGGAGAAAAATCACCATAAACTCGTTTTGGAAGTTGTAAATACATAAAGAAAAAAAAATTCACTTCTCTGCCTTATGTGGATTTTAATTCAAACATTAAAGGCAGGTAACATTAATATTGCAATTTAACCCAGTAATAACAGAGAAAGGTAAAGATTTGACAGTTCTTCCTTCACACACACAGTGATTAAATTCTTAATTGAAAAAGGTGTGGCACAGAATTAGTCTTACAACTGTAAGAAGATTTACTTCAACTGCTCAGCCATTAAATGGCTGTGTAGAGGATTACTCCTGAAAAGCAAATATTTTCCTGTAGGTAGAGATACAAATCCTGTGCATTGTCTGAATCAAACATAAAATATCTTAAGGGCCTCCTTTATAAGAGCACTGATACAACAATTCTGTAGAGAGCACAAAACAAGACTGTAAACTGATTTTTCTAACTCAAGGTAGGAGGTTTAACATGTGTTTTGCTAATAAATAGTGTGTGGCTGCAACAATCAGATGCTTGGTGTTTGTAATTCATTTGCTGCTTGAAAAATTACTTTTTAAGACACAGATATTGCTTTAAATACTTCACAATAATAATTCTGACCCAGATTAATATCAGGAAAGGTTCATCATAAAGTTGTGATTCCACTGAGAATAAAATAAACTTAAAATACCTCTTTATTTATTTTATATAAGAGTCTCTTTTCTATTCCTTTCCAAAAGCTTAAGTCATAGGAAAATATATGTTGACACACCAAAAAAACAGTTTAAAACCACATCCCAGTGTTATCTCATGAAGAAAGAAAGGAACAAAGCTTGGTTTTGTTCATCTACTGGGTTTTTCAGATGGCAAGACAATTTATATATTCCTTTTATACACAAAGAACATTCTTACCCAGAAGATCCAATGCTTTTGCACACACCAAGCAGAGGCCTCTTCTCAGCAAAATTATCACATTTCTGAGCACCTGGTAAGAGGGAAAACAAAAGAAAAGAAAAAGCAAATCACTTTGTCCTGTTTGTACAGTTTCCAAGTTCAGGTTGGGGCCCAACAGATTGAATATAACACAAAACTCACAGCTAGTGCAAGGTAAGAGGGACAGAAATTCAAATTACAGGCAGAGCTGTGAGCACTGAAAGACTGATCTTGACAGAGATGAAAATGAGAAACAACACAAGCAGCAAAACATGGCCAGGCTTTGGGAGTGATTTTCTGTTCATGCCACTTGGGGCTGGGATGCTGTGACTGGAACAAGTGGCTCCTGCTCACTTTCCCTTGGTTTTTATGAAGCTGTCTGCACTCAGGCCCTGCCTGGGCTCACACCTTGGCTTCCAGTTTGTAAAAATGAAACCCAGGAGTGCCAACCTCAGGGCAGCCCCTGGGGATGAAATTCAAACCAGATCCAGCTGTTCCATCAGCAGGAGATTCAAACCTTGAACAAAACTAACTCCCAAGTGGAAACAAAACTCCTCCACCACATCCCATCCCCCTTTAGGGGTGGTGGCACCAGCACAGCCCAGCAGAGCTGCTTTGTGCCATGCTGGGCCAGTTGTCCCTGCCCTGGGAGCCTCTCCCACACCAGTGCAAACTGGAAATTTCCCTGGCACTGGAAAATGCCCTGGCACCACTGGCAATCAGCCCTGGCACCACTGGAAATCAGCCCTGGCACCACTGGAAAACAGCCCTGGCACCACTGGAAAATGCTCTGGTACCACTGGCAATCAGCCCTGGTACTGGAAAATGCCCTGGTACCACTGGAAATCAGCCCTGGCACCACTGGAAATTGCNGGCACCACTGGACAACGCCCTGGTACCACTGGCAATCAGCCCTGGCACTGGAAAATGCCCTGGTACCACTGGAAATCAGCCCTGGCACCACTGGAAATTGCCCTGGCACCATTGGAAATTGCCCTGGCACCACTGGAAATTGCCCTGGCACCACTGGAAATCAGCCCTGTTGTCCCCCCAGGCTCAGTCACATCTTCACCCCAGCACAGGCAGACTGTTAAAGGTGCCACACTTCTTAAAATGGGGTTTTAAGAGTTTGGAGAAGTTTGCTTTACTGCTGCAGAAACAGAAATAAAACTAAAATTGAGGGGGGTTTTGTTTGTTTGTTTGTTTTTTAAATCTCACTTCTGCTTGTGAACAATATTTAACTGAATTTCAGGGTATGTTTTTACCCAACTTAAATAACAAAGTAACGACCACCACTACTAACTTTCCTCCATTTTCTTTCAACCTTTGCCTTTTTAATTATCTATCTATAGGTCTGCACTTGTGTAATGAATAAAGGAATTTTTTTTTTCTCCATTACACACCAAACCCTTTGATCTCTAAAGAATATCAGTGATATAGTCTGCTCAAAATTCAAATCTTAAATACTGCTGTACAAAACCAAATCATTTATTCAGAAAGGCACAACAATTAACAATATACATTTTGACAGAGCAGCCTGTTAATTATTAATAACTCAGGTACATGCATTTAATTTGTAACAAACACTGTTGAGTCCTCTCGTCTGTACCAGGAAAAATCTTCCCTCCTACACCTTTGGGTATTTATAAAGTCAAATGGGTCATCAATAACTCCACCATCAACAATAGCCTTACAAGTAACCCAAACCAGCCAGCTGTATTTTCCTTTTATTCCTATTATTTCGAGCTCTTTGGTGAGTCAAACCTGTACTGTATGTACTGACCTGTAAATTGATAAATGAAACATAAAAGTCTTCTTAAAGAGTCTGACAAGCAATTTGTTTCCTTCAATGCAGGTAACAGATGAATTCCATTTGTTCTGTTCCCAGCACTGAGGGTGAAATGCTCACTACCAGCAGGTCTGACACTGATTTAAGTGCAGCCAGGATTTCACCTCAAGTATTTAATTCGACTTTTTTTCCTTCTTCTTTTTTTTTTTTCACTAGGATATATTAGAGACACAAATTTAAATGCTTCTTTACAATCTAGTTTAATGACAAGGAAGGGGAAAGAAGGAGGAAAAACATGGAGGGGAATCCAGGGAATCAAGTGCCCAAAATCAAAAGCAATGCCAGATTTAATACCCACAGCACAGATGTGCAAAATTTCTGCAATAGGTGCTTAAACTTCTGATTTCTGTCTGTAATGACTCGAGTCCCTCAATTTTAAAAAAATCCATTTTCTACTTCAATACTTTCTGAATGTAAATATTAATACTGCAGGAAAGGATCATGACTGGGAGGCCTCTGAGGGCATTAAATCAGGTTAATAGCTGTCCCATCCATGAGATTGCACAGAGTGACATGTGTTGGGTTTTGCCACGCTCTAATGGAGGCAGGAGCCTCTCCCAGCTCTGGGGTGGGATTTAATCTCCCAAGTTCTGCTGGATTAATTTTCATTTGTAGAATTGTGTTTATTTGCATGTGCGAGGCGCTGACGTTGCACACACCTGCTGCACACACAGTGTTTAACAAAATTGAAATGAAAAACAGCTCTCTAAATCCCTCCAAATACAAAAAGTATTGAAATCCTGTTGCAAAGTCTTTTTCTTAAACTCCTTTCATTCCAAATCCTTTTAACTCTGTCATATAACACTACAGCATTTATAAAATGCTGGAAATCCTGACAAATCACACAATTAAAGTAATGAAAACTGCCCTTCCTGCCAACAAGGCACCACCTTATCTACAGCTCCATTTAGCTAAATGATAGATTTGTTTTTTTAAAAAATCTAACGTCAGTTAGTGTGCTTAAAATTGAAAAAAAAACAAAAAAGGCAAAAAATCTCTTTGTGGCTAAATGAAATTTCATACAAATCAACATTTAGAAGTTTATGAAGTCAAAAGGTTGCCCACATGTAAGCTCAAAGCAGCTTAGGCCCTGTCCTGCTGATGAAACTGTGAATAGAGACCTCAGGGCCTGCTAAGGCCTCCCAATAATGCCAATAAAAAGAGTAACAACACCACCAAAAGCAGCACACAGAATGCAGAATAAAAATGAAAGCCAGTGGATGTCCCAGGAACTCAAGAGCTGCTCAGAACTCTGGGAATCACCCTGGTCTCCCATGAGGAGGAAACGTGCTGGATGAATTTCACACTCTGACCTATTTAGCAGTGCTCAGAGGCACCATGGGGTGGATTTTCCTGGTCATTCCACTGATCAGTCCCATTTAATAATGCAGTGCTGCTCCTGCTCCACTGAACTCCTCTCCTTTCCATCTTTCCCTTGGATATCTTGTGCCATTTGTGGTCCTGCCCCACAGCAGTGCAGCAGCAAAGCAGGACCTGGGAATGCCCCAGCCTGGAATTCCCTCTCAGCCCAGCTGGGTGAAAGTTTCAGGTGCACTGGTCTAAAGCACCAGAAAATAATGAAATAATTATTGCATTTCACTTATGATGTGATGATGGAACACAGTTAAGGCCAAAGCATCGAAGGAATTGGGATTTTACAGTGTTGCACTCCAAAATTCTCCCCTGCAGCATCTCTAAAAGCCTGACTTGGAGAATTCCAGTCTGCAATTTCTGCAATCCACAGACATTACCATTCATTATCCCAAAAAACCCCACAGAACAGCGGGAGAACACCAAAACTCAAACACACACCTGCACAACCACCCCAAACCTTGCTTGTCCATGGTGCAGGGCCAGCCCCTCCACCACAAAGAACCTGGGATTATTTTGAGGATTTAAAACCACTGAACCACCCAAGAGGCTGAACATACACAAACCTCACATCTGCCTTCCTTTAGAAAGCAACCTAAATATTAGAGCTCTTTAAGTGTACCTGCACATAAACCTGAGTCAGCTTTTGAGGTTCAAATCCTAATTTTACCAACAGCAAAGATGGGAGCAGTGGAGAACAGGGATAAATCTGCTGCAGTATTTCAACTCTCAATGGGTTTTAGTACCTCTAAATTCTTTTTATTTCCTTTTCTTATTTGCTTTTTTCCCCCCTTATAAGTCAATTTGAGTGAGCAGTCAAATTCACTGAGAGATAGAGAGCTATTATACCATCTTTCTGCAAGCAGCATAATCTAGAAAATGGCAATAAATTAATTCAGCTCGCTGGAGGAATTTATTTTCATAATGCTGAGACAGGGAAATAGGTTTTACAGACAACCACTGATCTAAACCTTACCACACCAGCCTGTCACCCCTTTGAGCAGGAATTGCCACACACAGAGCTGCTCCTCTGGCTTTCTGAGCTCCTTGATTGATTTTTAAACCATGCAGCTCTACCTTGACAAATGGGACAGCACAAGGCAAAGCAGGTATTTGGCCAGGGGCTTGTAAAATGACCTGGGTTAAGTAATAAAAGATGGGAGATCGTAGCACTGACTTCCTTCAGAAAGCATCAATATCCTGATTTTGTGGGTGAAAGAACAACAAAGGTAACTGAAATGAATGTATCATTGCCTCAGCACTGACAGAAAATCCAGCCCCCAGCACACCTGGACACATGGAAACAAAACACCCTAAAAACAACCCTAAAACACCCTAAACCCAGCCCAGCACCCAGATATGGAAGTGGAGAAGCGCCAAGGATGGCTCAGAGGTATTGCAGCTCAAAGTTCCTGTCCCTAAAATTGCCAGAGCCCAGACAGAGATGTTCTCACAGTCTAAATATGAGCTCTGCAAGCCCAAAATGTGGTCACAGTGCAAACCCTCCAAAAAGGCCATGTATATTGTAAATATAGATATATTACATGTATATTGTAAACTGCACAGAATAATTCAGGCCCTGCCAACAGAAGGCAGTGGTAGGTATGACCTGACCACAGAGAAGAGTTGATACCTGGAGAGGTTTAGCAATATTTACAGAAATCCCTCCAGTTTTCATGGCCATCTCCTCCAGGCTGCAGAGCAGGACATCAAAGTGATGCTGCAGAGCTGGGCCAGCTCAGGTTTGGTAGCTCAGAGCAGAGCTGGGCCAGGGCAGGTTTGGTGGCTCAGAGCAGGGCACAGCTGGGCCAGGACAAATTTGGTGGCTCAGACCAGGGCCAGCTCAGGTTTGGTGGCTCAGAGCAGAGCTGGGCCAGGGCAGGTTTGGTGGCTCAGAGCAGAGCTGGGCCAGGACAAATGTGGTGGCTCAGAGCAGAGCAGAGCTGGGCCAGCTCAGGTTTGGTGGCTCAGAGCAGAGCACAGCTGGGCCAGGACAAATTTGGTGGCTCAGACCAGGGCCAGCTCAGGTTTGGTGGCTCAGAGCAGAGCTGGGCCAGGGCAGGTTTGGTGGCTCAGAGCAGAGCTGGGCCAGGACAAATGTGGTGGCTCAGAGCAGAGCAGAGCTGGGCCAGCTCAGGTTTGGTGGCTCAGAGCAGAGCTGGGCCAGCTCAGGTTTGGT
>VXBB01019046.1:299841-315698 GCA_013399915.1 Illadopsis cleaveri
AGCAGGGCAGAGCTGCCAGTCCCAGCAGTTCCAGGAGCTGGCCCAGTTCCTGAGCTACCAAACCTGCCCAGGCTCCTGCTGCCAGCAGCACCCAGGACCTGCTGGAGGAGATCCCTGCATGAAATAACCCCTGTGAAACAAGGCTTCATTATGCCACGAGGCACACCACAGGCAGAGGATCTAACATCAAAGAGCTACAGTTTTTTAACGAAATAGTTGACAAACTATTAAGTTCTGCTGCTGTAAAATCACCAAGTGAAAGCCATGAGCTTTCCTTTCACACCTGGGAATGAGCTGCTTATCACCAGCTCAGATCTGCCTCTAGGAACGTGCCAAATCCATCCACCAAGAGACTATTTTCAATAATTCCCTTTTTACAGCTTTACAGTAAAACAGTGTTTGAGCCTGCTGATGGTAATCAGCTTCTCCTTTACAAATTCCTTTTATTTCGTTCAGAATCATTAAAGCTCATGAGTTAGTTATCTAAGGCCTCTTATTACAGCTTTACTTTTATCTGATTCCAGATACTGGTCAATGATACGTTCATGTACTTTAAATCAAAGATTTATTTAAACCAAGCCATGTAAAAAGAGACCAGAACATGTTTTTAAAAGGTTTGGTTTAATTTAATATGAGCAAATTTGAATCGTTTTCTAATGTAAGAACTATCATTGTCAGCTGCTAAATATATGGAATTTAGGGGCAGAAAGACAATAACTGCTTGAAGGAGTTCATGAGTGTGATTTAATTGACTGAAAGATCAAAAACCTGTTTTAATACCAGAAAAAAAAAAACAAAAACAGAACTCCCAGGTTCTTCAATTAATTTTCTTCATTTTCATTTTCATTTCCACTCCTCTTTCTCTTTTTTTTTTTCCTTTGAGAGAGGAAGGGGCACAGACAACCACTACTCAATGACACACGTAATAGCAAAAGAGCAGCTCGTTGGGAATTATGCAGGGTTCCAGTAAATGGAATAAAGGAACAACAGGCTTGGGAAGTATTTTACTGTAAGTTAGTTTAACCTGTAATAGTTACACAGCCACATATACTTGGTATATTCCTCTGCTCAGGAAATCACCACAACAATATATAACGTGTCCATTAAACATTCTTCATTTACTTTCTTTGAAACACACAGAATCAGGACAATTTACTACAAATAATTTAAACAATAAGATTTTAGGCTGTATTTTTTGAGTCCATTAATTAATTCATAAAATATTACTAGAAATTCTAACCCAGCATAATCCCCAAACATCTCGGTCATATTTGAAATACATTCTTTTCCTCCACAAAGTAAAACAACCAATTCAATTTAGACCCAAAAAGCCCTTTCAGAAGTCAACCTTTAGATTGGGTTTGGATGGGACAGGGTAATTTTTTTAGAGGAATTTGCTTGTTTATGCACAGCTGCTCAGATTTTGCAGCAAGTTCTTCTTGGGGTTAACTCAACTTCTGGAAGATTCCTGTTAAATTAAGCAGCTTGGTTTGGAATTTGATAAAATTGTATTTAAGCAGTGTCAGACAAGTTCTTCTTGGAGTTAACTCAACTTCTGGAAGATTCCTGTTAAATTAAGCAGCTTGGTTTGGAATTTGATAAAATTGTATTTAAGCAGTGGCAGAGAGGAGATGCACTCAAGGGATGATAAAATTTAAACCAATGAAAGGGTCTGTCACCAGAGAACATGAAAGAACTACACTCACCTGTCAGGTTGAGAAGTGAAAAGAGAAAGAGGAAGTTTATTATGATTTGGGATTTATAGAGGGTTTGGAATTTGTTCAGGGATTGGGGGACGAGAGTAACACCTCTCTGACCCCAGTGGTTAACTTAGAAGTCCATCAATTTATCTTTCCCCCTGGAAAGGAATGCCTGTTTACAAAGTATCAGTCTTTGTTTTTGTTGCAAAGGTGAGAAAGCTTCAGTAGAAATACGAAAACAATCAGAAGGTTGAAAAATCAGGGCGACAAGGGTCAAAGTGAGTAAAGTTAATGTAAAATAAGGAGAAATGGAACAAATCAGAAGGCAGTACCACCCCAAAAAACAAATTCTGTTAGTTTCACAGAGGGAAAGGCAGCCTGTTTCAGCAGCTGTGGTGGATGGTGATGCATTAAGGGTGTACTCACTGATCTGAGGGGCCGGGAGGATCCGCGCGGCTCGAACCGGCCCGTGGCGCACCGAGAACAGCTCCTGAGCCTCCCCACTGATCTGCAAACACCAACAGCAAGGCACAAAACACAGTCACTCCTGCAAAAACAGACCTGTTCCACAGCTAAGAAGGTAGATAAAAAGACATTGTAGGGAAGCACATTGGTAAGGCTTTGCCTAAGCAACCACTGCCATTTCTCTAATTGAAAATATGTATTAAAAGTCCTGAATTAACTGTTGATGGCCACACAGGTTTTGGAAGAAGCAAGACTTGAAGCTGACTACAACTCACAAAAATTTATCCCACATTTTACGTGGTTCTAAAGGAAAATGCCAGCTCAACAGAGATCAATCAAGAGCGGCAAAGCTGGGTGGAAAAAGGTGGGAGAATTTCATATATTGGTTCATTTCAAACTCACCAGGTGTGAAAACCATGTTTAAAAATAGGTGGTCAAGCTACTTAAGCCTGTCACTGATGGCAATGTTGAAAAGATTAAACCAGCAGCAGTTAAGATGAATTTCCAGACTTCCTGCAATGGTCACTCAATGTATTTTCATAACTGCCTGGAAATGGATCCGATATGGAACGTCAAACTCCAGGAAAATGGCAAACATTATGAAGCTCATTTCCAACTAACCAACAACTTAAAACAGATGTAATGAGCCCCAGAACACAGCCAAGGCTGGCATAAAGTTTTGCCAAACAAGCAGCTTACAGTATCAGAAGAGAACATGATTTGGAATAAGGTTCTTAGGAATCAATAAACTATAAATTCAAGTGAACTTTTGGAAATGTCATTTTATGGTTGTTTCCATTTCTTTCTGCACTTCAGCTCACACGTCCAAGAAGTTAAAATACTCCTACTGTTTGACCAGCAAATCCCAAGTACAGTACTCCAGGCTCTCAGCTTACAGCCACTCTTGCCTGGTTATTTATTATCACTGCTCCAGGTCATGGGGGAGAATGAAACCCACCCCATGAAGCACAATTATAAATGAAATTACTTTAAAATACCATTTACTACAGAGCTAAGCCACCATTCTGCACACAATACAGAGAACTACTGCTTTTCCCTGTTAAGCCTGGAATTACACACAAGCTACACAAATGTGGGGAAATAACATTTTAACCCATTTCAGCCCAGCAGTTTATCAATTAAAATCACTGTTAATGACACCATCAGAAATCATTGTTAATTAAAATCACTGTTAATGACACCATCAGAAATCAACTCACTAAAGGTTTGCTGATGGCTTTTAACTGATCATGGGCTTGGAGTGCAGTGTGGGGGAGAAAAAAAGCCTCTGGATGAAAACATCTGCATCCAGAAAAAACAGCTCAAGAAAATGTAGAGCACAGCTAAGCAGAAAATGAGGAAAATTAAAGAGTAATAAAGAGATTTTAAAAATTAAGACAGCAGCACGTTTTCTGTCCATTGGAACACAGCAGCTCTATGAAAAGGGAAAGGAGGAAATGGAAAAGAAGAAAAATAGGAGGTTTGGGAACTATTATTATTATTATTGGCAATTAAAGATTTTTTCCCCCAAATCATGAATCTGCTGTTTCACACGTGTATGCACATCTCTGGCTAGGAATGAAAACAAGAGGGAAAGGAATCAGCACAACAAAGGTATGGAAGGAGTGATTCCCATAAAATATCCCAGCCCAGCTCAGACACCTCCTTCTCCTTTTTAACCCTGCCAGCACATCAGCCCCAGCCCCAATCTACTTCAGATTCCAGTCCCCAAAGGAAGACACACTGAGAGGGCCAAACCTTCTTAACTCAGGCTCTGCTCTTAAATATCCTGAACTCCAGGAGAATGTTTATCCAGCCTGGGGTGCCAAGACCTGGCACAGCTTAAACTTGAGCCTTGTAAAGAAAAGCTTGAAATGTCCAAATACAAATGAAGTTTATTTGTACTGAGGCATTTAACATGGAAATTCCAGCCCAGCTCTTCTCATGCATATAATGCAGTAACTTTTAAATAGTTAATATTTATTATTTAGAGATAAATTATTGTTTTATATTGGGGGTGAAATTACAGAAAGTAAGGTTAAATGGAGTAACAAACAGCACAGGATCCAACAGTGACTAAAATGAGATTACAGATATTTAGCTCCTGTTTTGAGACCACTGTAGGTTAACAGGTCCTTTGCTCAGCCCCTGTAGCATTCTAAATCATGGAATGGTTTGGGTTCAGCCTCTACAGCTCAGGTGCTGAGCATTTGCTGACTCTAGGAGCTAAAAAGGAGCAAATTTTAAGATACAGCCCCACTGGAGGTTTTGTAATGAAAATACAAGATGCCACCCAACCACCAGCACCTCGCTTGTAAAGAAAATTCAAATTCTCTGACAGGCACAACATAAAGTTTCCAAAAAATCTGGATGTGACACTACAACACTGATCACATTAAAACACTAATATTTAATCTAGCACAGTTTCATAAATTAACAGCTTTTCCAGGGGGTTTAAGTTGTGTGTCCTTAACTGTTCTGTTGAGACAGGGACTCATGGAAGACACTGCATGTTGTGTCTGCCACGAATTAGTAACAGCTTGGTTGTTCCTTGGTTTGCTTGGCACTGAAAAATGCATTAGGCCTTCAAGTTCAAGATTTTCTTTAAATTCTTCTAACTAACTTCTTTCAAACACTACCACCACCAGAAGCTTCTGGTGCCTGCAGCCTTATAAAACCCTGAATTAACTGTGGTTAATGTTAATGCCCTTCATTTACCTACGGATAAAACTTTATTGCTGAGGTGACACAGATCCAATCTGCCTCTTTCAGGGGACAGAGATTGTGTGGCCTGATTTTTCTGCCGCTTCTCTCACTGCTCATTCCCTGTGAGTGGGACACTTACCCCACTAGGAACAGGGACAAGGAATTGGACACTGAGGGGAGCACGGGTCAGCTGTGGGCTGGCAACCCTCAGCCAAAGGCTCCACATCCCATTACCACTCCCTGGAGCTCCACAGTCTCACACGCACAGACAAAATATAAATAGAGCTCATGAATTGAAAACAGAGCTCTAAATTCTTCAAAGAGCACCTGTGAGAAACGAGGCTGTGGCTGCCATTTTGGATTGGATCCAGCCAAGTAGCAAGTCCCCGTGGCAGCTCTCAGAGCTCTTAAAAGTTTTTCTTTCCCATTCCAAAAGCCAAGAATGTTTCCAAGCAGGTTTCAAGAATTGGATATTAAGCTGTAAAAGCAGCTTCAGGTACTCGTTGGAGTGAAGAGGGGAATCCAAAATGACGGCTCCAAGCTGGTCTGGTAGAACATCTCAGCCTTCCCAAAACCTGGGATCAACCACAACTCCCAGACCTACAGGGAAGGCTGGAAGCAAAGGATTCAAATCCCTCAAAAAAGTCTTCATTAAAGGAGGAAGAAGAATCTTCTCCTCCACTTAAGACACCCTGACCTACTGCTTAAAACGTGACAGCGCAGGAATCTGCAGCACTGGGTAATTTTTGATGGCATAGCTGTGTTGTTTGGAGCACACCAGTTTGCACCCATTTAAAAAAAAAAAAAAAAGCTGAACAAAGGAAGTTTTGTTCACACTGAGGAGAAGTAACAGTTTCCAACCAGAGAAAATGGTTTTCACATGGTAAAAAAAAAAAAAGCCAAACACACCAAAGTGAAATGAAATTGAGTTTGGAACTCAATGCTTGAAGTACTGTGCAAATCTAGAAATGGAAACTGGGGAATGTATAATAAGAAAAGGGAATGATCAGGAGGTTGTTTTTAAATATTCTGATGTATGTTTTAAACATGAAGATACCATGATATGATGTTATAATATGGTAATGAACAATTCACAGACACCACCACCAAATATTGCTGCATATGCCTCAGGAAATGATTTGCATGGATGTTTTGCAAAGTCCTCAGACATTTTTCAGGGTCACTAGATCAGGTCATTACTCCATTTTTCTGAGTGGTACATGCAAGTGGTTCCCTCTAGAAACAGGTCTGGACAGTGGAAGGATTGAAGCTTGGGATGTGATAAGTTTCTTTTTAAATTGTAACAAGAACCATTACATTAAGATGATTTTTTTTCACTTCTGAAACTCCCAGCCTACAATGAAACAAACAAAAAAAAGCAGCCAACGTGCATTCCCTGAACAGGAACATCTAGAACAGACACTTGGAAACCACATCAGGCAGAAACCAGTTCCAGTTGTCTCTGAAACATGAAACTGGGAGCAAGAGAAGAAAAAAATTCCAAACAAAACACAAAACTCCGCTGCACCATCATCAAACAGGAACTCCTGGTGTATTCCCAGATTCCTCCCCACTTAGTCAGGAGTATTTTAAGCCCACTTTTAACCTTCCCACCCCCATTTGAGAGCGGAGATCAAAGCCAAGCCCTTTGGATGGACACCTCAAGGCCAGGATCCCCCAAAAAACCACCACCCCAAAGCCCTTTGAAGCCGCCCTAATGGTGTGCGTCTCCCATTTTGCAAATCGCACTTTTTGCAGCCCAAAGACCTTCCTGGGAGGAGATGTTAATGCGAAAGCACTCTCAGCCCGCAGGAGAGACACGGCAGCGAGGTGTGGGCAAGGCCGTGCAACACCATTAGCAGGAGTGTGGGCTTAGGAGCTGTCATAAACACTTCATAATCACTCACACACAACCCCTGCCGCCTGCAACACGTTATTAAGTGCCGAATAGAGGGCCAATTGTAGGAATAAAAAAAAAAAAAGCACAATGCTACAGATAATGACTTTCCTGAGGAGATTTGCACATAAATGTCAGATTGTTGCTTTTGCAGATTAAGCCGGAGAATGCAGGGTTGGGGTTTTTGTTTGGGTTTTTTTTTTTCCTTAGCTGGAATAACATTGCTTAATTACAAGTTAAATAATCAGCAGGGCCAAGAAGGAAGGTTTGTGTAATAGCAAAGGACACAAAAAAGTGTTGCCAAATAAGCTCTTAAATATTAAGTCAATCACATAACTGCCAGGTTTTATTGTGCTTAGGCTAAGCAAGGGGGGAAAATGCAAAAGAGAAGCAACAATGTGAAAAACCCCCTCCAGTTTATTTAAAACCCACTCCAGTTTATGTTCCCTCCAAATTTGTTGCATATACAAATCCTGCCCTGCCAAGATATTTAAAACTGATGTTGGAGATTATTATTCTGTGAAAATCTCCACTAACAGAGGAACCATTCCAACACTGACACTGGACTAACACAAAGTGTCCAGGTCCAAGCTGCACCTCCCTGGCTGTGCTCTCAGAGTTTCACAGAATATACAAATAAAGGGCTGGCAAAATGATGTAATCTCCCCACAGCTGACATCCTGAAGGTGGATGGTAAAATATTTCCACATTTCTCCCATTTCACTGCACTTCCCCCCTGCTCATACTTCTGCAAAAGTCGAACAACACTAAGAGAAGCTGTCCTGCAACTTCATTTTTGTTATTTTTCCAGAAATAGCAAATACTATCAAAAGCTAGGAATTATGAAAAAGTGAAACATTTTGGGGATTAAAAAAAAAAAAAAAAAAAANCAGTCCTCCTAGAAAGAAGGCAAAATCAGGGATTCCATGGCCTGACTTGTGGCTCATTAGGACACAAGGAGGAAAAAAAAAAAAAAAAAAAAAGCCTGGCTGTACAGTCCTCCTAGAAAGAAGGCAAAATCAGGGATTCCATGGCCGGACTTGTGGCTCATTAGGACACAAGGAGGAAAAAAAAAAAAAAGAAAAGAGAGAAAGAAAAAGGGAAAAAAATCCATCCATGGCAACACATCTCCCTTTTTTTAACAGAAAACACAGGTTCATTCGGATAACAACATTTCAGCTGGATAAAACAGGGTATTTTGTGAGGATTCTTGAGCACAGGCCGATGTGATAATTAATTAATTAAGGGATTGATGAGCCGCTCTTAGCTCGGTGTCACGGCGCCACCGTGTGGGCGCTTTGTGCAACGCACCGCGGGAGAAAATCCCGTTTTGGCCGAAATGTTCCCAAATTTCAGTTAAAATTCCTAAATTTGGACGGACAGTGACAAAATACTGAAATTTAGCTAAGTGTATTAGGTCTATTAAACATTTCTTCAAACGCAAAAACCTCATCAGCTTTTTTATTTCCCCATTCCAGCTAACGAGATGCAATCAAGAGGATAATAAGATGCAATAAAGAGGGGAAACACCCTACCACACCCATAAAACTCAATTTAACTGAACTTTGGCTGTAGAAATTAACATTATTTTCTAAGCTACTGGTATATAAACACGTCCTGCATAGCTAACCAAAAATGTACCCATTTCTTTAAAAAAAAGAAGTGTATTTTACAAAGGGAAAAGAACTCCATCCTCTGTGCTTTATTCATAAGGACAAGGTGTGAGCAATTTTGCCTTTTTAAGTTCAGGATTTTATGACCTACTGTATTCAACTCTATTCTCTCATTTTGAGAAATTTGGAGGACATTCCCCAAATGAAGACCTCGTGCTCCATAAACCCCTGCAACACAAACCAGGGGGTGGGGATGACAGCATGAAAGCAAACCCATATGCACACAGAGCCCTTCGTAAAATTAAAATTGCAAATCATCCCCATGACAAACATGTGATGTAAAATACTATTAATACTGTCATACTTGAGTTCCTGGGACAAACAAATCCTGTGGGTGTTTTTCCACCCTTATTCCTTTCTGTTGAAAAAACAAAATCCAGGGTTTTTTTGGGGGGCTACAAACTATTCCAGAATGGCAAACACTGCTCCCAGTTTGAGCCTGGAAATGGATTTGGCAGGAATAATGTGTAAAAAGCCCTCAAAAATCTGCAGGTACACGGATTGAAGTGTTTGAGCTGTGCTCAGGATTATCTGAAGATAAACACATTACACACAGTCCATATGACACTGATGGCAAGTGTTGGCTCTTTCCACTCCAATGGGAGCCAAATCCAGGTAAAATATTCAAGTTCTGACACAATATTGCCAAAGGAAAGGAGAAGGAGGGAGGGAGGTGAGCTCTGTACTCACAGGTATGCTCCAGACTTGCATCCCATCACTGTACCCAATCATCAGCAGCAAGGGGGGCTCGTTCCCAGTGCTGTGGATTTCATGGAATTCCATATTCCTGGATGTATCTGAAGGAGATTTCAACAGCAAAGCCATTATCAGACGTCAGGATCAAGCTCTCAGCACCATTAGATGTTTCCTCAAGTGTTAGAACTAAAAGTAACCAAAGTGGTTTGGATTTTCATGCTGGGTCAATACTGAAATATATTCCTTCATGCAAGCACCACTGTTCAAGTTTGGATTTTCATGCTGGATCAATACTGAAATATATTCCTTCATGCAAGCACCACTGTTCAAGTTTCACAAAGGGAAAGCTTGAAAATTTAAAGTGATGGAGAAAAAGATTCTGGTTAACAACATGGTCTAAGAGAAAATGGGGACTGAGTCCCCATTCACACCAGAGCTCTGCCACCTGTTTATTTATCCCTGTTCCCTTTTTTTAAAAGGAAGGTTAGGGATGGAGTGAGAGAGAACCCAAATCAGCGTTATTAGAACTAGAAATTACCTAAATAATCTCTACGTGGCTTCATGGCCATCTTTGGCCAGTTAAGGTTTGTTTCCTTAGGGTTTGTTTGCCTTTTATTTTTTACAAAATCTCAGGCATTCCTTTTTTAGGTTCATATAACAAAACTCCTTAGAATATTCTTCAGCATCCTTCATGTTGTGTTTAAATTTATTTTATGCAGCCTGTTCTGACTGGGTCTGGAAACATTCTCTTTCACCACTCCAAATAAATCTTCTCTGTCTCTGATGCTTCCATGCTTTCAGTGAGCTTTGTTCATTCTCTCATGGTTGAAAATGTCATTTAAGAGGAGTTTTACTCAAAAAAACCATAATGTTTATGATTATTCTATTACAGCTGACTGGAATTATTGCACATGGACCCAAAAGTCACAAGAACAGGTGAGAGAAAATGAAGCCATACCGTTTAAATCTGCATTTTCAAATCTGACCCAGACAATTTTCTCTTTTTCTTCTGGTGGAGTTCCACTGTAGGCCTGGACAAAAAGCAAAAGGGTTGAAATAAGGAAGTTTAACAGTGGGTTTTTCTCCCCCTATAAGAAGGAGTTTCATTAAAAACCACAAACATAATTCATAGAGCTTATTGTCACCAGTACTGACACAACATAACCATGCTGAGCATCTCTCACTGATGTAGGAATAACAAAATATTTATAACAATAAATCCTCTGGGGCAGGTAAGAAATGCCACGTGACTCAGAGTGAGTTAATAAAATTAAACACAGTGGCTTCTACAATCTTTAACTTCAGCAGTGTTGGAGGTTCTCACATGAGGTGTTTTATCATTAAAATTCTCTTTAATTCACTTAAAAGCTCTGCAAGCCAGACTGAGGAAAGAAAAGAGGCCTTTACTACACAGTTTATATATTACTGACACCTTTCAGTTCTGTTTGTGACAACTTTAATGCAGCCATTTAAAAGAGAATAAACTGCAATTCCAGGAGAACAGATCCACGTTTCAGTCCTGTGTTCTACAGATTCCCATAAAAAAGATGAGATACAAAAAGAAATTGTGGAGTGAGACTTGCAGTGTTTCCAAGCTGGGGGTTTTACAGTCCTCAGGAGAAGCTGTGGTAGCAGTAATGTGAGCACCAGCAGAAATACCATCACTTCCAAATGAATTATAACAAAATACTGAGACTATTTGGGATTAAATATGAACACATCTTGTACAATCACTTCATACACGCCAGAAAAGCAATAACATGAACTAAAAATACAAATGTAAAAAGTAAGTGTGGGGTTTTACTTTTCAAAACAAATCACATTCCACGCTTCCAAGGCAAGCTGATTTTTAAAATAAAACACAGATTGCATCCTTTCACCACAGAGGGGGAATGGGAGGCTGTGGAATGCAGCAATCTCTTAATTGAAACTTTCAATATGTTTAATTTTAACCCTGAGTCCAAAATGCATTTCACAAATTGACATTACTGAGGGCATTGTTTTTGTGTTATAACAAAATAAGCGCAATGGGAATTCCTGAGAGGAAATTCAGGAGGAAACAAGACACTAAATAACCAGGATAATCCTTGGAATCAGAATCAGGATCATTTCCTGAAGCTACAATCAGCTGCAGTGCTCCTCCACCATGGACTACAGCTTTCCCAAAGAGTAAAACAAAATTAGTTCCCTTCTGCTACTGGGAGGCCCATGGGCAACCCATTCCAGTGCTGTATTTATTATATATAACAATTAATCCATTGAATTAATTAGTTTTATATATTTGTATATTAAAATACACAGATCTACATCTAAAATTAATTAACTATTAATTAGATCAAATAATAAATTTTAAAAGCTGAGTGAGGGATTCCTGACACTGCTTTTTGTGCACTGAAAAAAAAAAAGGCAGTTTTAAAGATCCACATCCTACCTGTGGCACAACATCTTGGAGGAAGGTGACAACACTTTCCATGTATGACTGTTCCCTGGAAAACAGGAGGAGAATTTCAGCCAAAGGAGTTCAGAAATAATAATGAAGATATGAAATTAGATCAGCAAAAAGAAGCATGGGCAACCTTTAGCACATGGGACTAAGCATGCAAGGCAGGCACTTAATTTTACTGCCAAATTCTGATAATATAAATTGTGGCCTGTAAGTAATGAAAGGACTAAGTAAGAGTAATAAAAGTCTGTAACAAAGCCAAGTGATACCTGCTGATGGAATAACTGCTTGGGGGGAAAGTACAGAATCTAAATTCAAGGAATAAGTTCTCCACATCAGAGGGGCATGAAGTGGTGCAGGGATTTGGAAATGATTCCTCAGGATTCCTTGGCTCTTACAAGGTGAAAATGAGGATTTAAACAACGACTGGAGCTCTCCTGGTGGCACAAACAAACTGGATGGACAATGCTGGAGTACATGGCAGTGCTCAGGAGCAGGGGATGGAACAAAACCCTCCCTAAGAGCAGCAAGGAGAGGTATTTTCAGATGAGATTTTGCTTATTTCTCCTTGAAAATTCATGAGCAGCATCGACTGGGGATGGTTTATAGTGCAAGACACATTTGTTGGGGCAGATTTAAAGCCACACTTTTTTAAAGTCACCAATTTTGGTGTGCAATTTCAAAGGATCTTATTTGGGGAGACAGAAATGCCACATGTTGACTTTACTGGAAGCTCATGAGCAGCATGGATTGGGGGTGGTTTACAGTGCAAGACACATTTGTTGGGGCAGATTTAAAGTGATGCTTTGAGCAGCCTCTGCCTGCAGGAGCAGTGAGTCCCTTGTGCAGCTGCTGAGTGACCACAGATGGTGCTGAAACCGTGCAAAAAGTTGGTGCTTTGTGCCATGAGGGACACTTGAGCCAGGCTGGCAACAAGAGCTGCCTTCAGAAAGTCAGAATTATTCAAGAAAAGCCTTCAGGTTTTCTTTAGGCAACAGTTTTGGCAGCTCCGAAATTAACTTTTATGCTGTCGTGGTTTTTTCCTGTGCTAACTCAAGATTTCTCTTAGCAACAAAGGAGAGCTGTAAATTAGGAATTCTGGATGGCCAAAGGTGCTTTTTTCTGAAGCTGTGCAAGACTGTTTTAATAAAAGCAGGAGTGTTTAGCAGTGAAAAATGAAGCACTCTGGAGAATTTAGGACTGAACACAGAAGATATTTGAACCCCAATGCTGCAACACCTCTTTGAAAACAGAGATACATCTAAAATATGAAGTTTTACATTCCAGAAAGTCTATTCCAGCCCACGACCAAAGCAGCAACCCCAGGATTTCTGCATCCCAGATTGTCCCACTCAGCTTTAGGCTGAGGCCTTACAAATGAGCTGTGGTTTCTTCTGTGCTGATTCTTCTCTGATTTATGTAGGTCACCCAAGCTGGCCCTGCACACCTTTATTAAAATGCCTGGCCACAGGTAGGGTATTAAATCTGTCTGAAGCTGTCCTGGGAATGCCAAGCAGCCAGAGTCATGCTGCCTTCATGGTTCAGCTCGTGGAATGCACTTTTTTCCCCTCTGCCCAAGCACATCTTGAACCAAAGTTCATGTTTGGGAGCTGTTTTATTCAGAGTGTGTGCATTGAATCTCTCCTGAAGTTGAAAAACTTCCAGGTATGTGTCTTTAAAGTAGTTAAAAAAAACAAAATCCACAAAAAAAAAAATCCCAGTCTTCCTTTAATAATGATGTAAAAACTTAACATGAGCAGCAGAATTCTGCTGAGTGCTCAGCACACACAGATTCATCAAAAACAGTGATTTTTTTTGAGTCACAGTGACATCTTTGAGGCACAGATACCTCAAGAACAAAACACTTTTAAGTTAAAAAAAAACAGATAATCATCTTCTTACAGTGTTGTCCTTATACAATATTTTTAAAGCATATTTTGAAGAGAGAGGAAATGCATTTGTTGAGGAATTCTGCCCCATTAAAAAAATGGCTGCAAGACAAAGCTCCAACACAACTTTTTGTGCTACAACAATCAGTTCCTTGTGCTCTTCAATAAAAATGAAGTGAATCTTGTCTTAGGAAANCTTACAGTGTTGTCCTTATACAATATTTTTAAAGCATATTTTGAAGAAAATGTTTTTACAGAGAGGAAATGCATTTGTTGAGGAATTCTGCCCCATTAAAAAAAATGGCTGCAAGACAAAGCTCCAACACAACTTTTTGTGCTACAACAATCAGTTTCTTGTGCTCTTCAATAAAAATGAAGTGAATCTTGTCTTAGGAAATACAGAGTTATCTCCAAGGGCACAGTAACACCATTTCCATACATTGTGCCATTTTGCAGCAGCATAAGCATCCCAAGGAAGAAAGAAAAATTGCTACAGAATTCATTTAACAGAAAAAGAAAAGATCATAAATCTTCTAGGCTGTCTTACAGCCATAAAGCTCTTTTGCCATGAAAGCATTCCCATGTGAACACAGTGAAAATCAGGATGCAAGTGTCTGACCAGAAGGATGGAGCTTCTTCCTTTTTTATTGGTTTTGTTCTTTTAAGTAAAAAAAATAAAAATAAAAAATCCACAATTCTCCTTCCTGGAGGACTTTATTGACAAGTTTTGTATGTTTTAATATATCCATTCCTGGGAAAAGGTGTTGCTTAAAAGCAGGAAAATCATGTGTGCCACATCTCTCTGGCCTAAAGAAGAAGCTGGCATCACTTTTGTACACTGCAATGTTTGTACAGCAAAATGGTGTCAACAACAACAAAACTTTGCAGTATTTAGTTTTTAAATATACACCTTTGGTGTGCAATGGCAAAGGGTCCCATTTAGGGAGACAGAAATGCCACGTGTTGACTCTTATTGGACAACGCTCAACGCAACGGAACTGCGGCGTCAACACAACTTGGCTTTGGGGGGGAAAAAAAACCCAAACCAGCTCTGGCTGGGCTCTTCTACAAGAAAATCAAACCCTTTTCAGTGAGGGCTGTTCTTCTAGAAGGTTCTTACGTGGCAGCTTGAGGGCGAACCACCACTCCTCCAGTGCAGCGGCTGGGGCGGCGCGGGGACTCTGTCGCCATCGTTCCTGGGCACACACCTGCAACAAACACAGCACCTTCAGTAAAACTGCCCCAGGATTATTTATGACACAGCTTCTTGGTGTATTCCTCAAGGTGCTAAGAGAGAAACTTCACTTACACAGAGCTGCAGGTCGCTTCACAGCGCTTTTTTTTAATGAGAAAAAGAAAAACCACGCACCGAGCGGGCAACTTTTTCAATCACTACAGCTCCTGGAATGTTTGTGAGAACAAAAAAACAAACCCCACAGACCTGCAGGATAAAGTGGAAAATTATCTCAAACTGTACTAGATGATCTTTAAGGAGCCCTCCAAACCATCCTGTGACCCCATATTAAAGATAGTGGGACAGGTACACAGTTGTCATCATCATTACACAAACCCACTGTTTACTAATGGGCTGCTGTCTCAGAAAATAATTATATAAAAATAACGTGCAATCACAATTGCAGCGTACTGCACTCTTGAAAATACGGGTTACACTGCAGCTCACACATTCTACTGCTCCATGGCAGCTTTTTGTGCCATCCTCAAGTTTTCCTTCACACTTCTGATCTCCAGGGGAAAATTCTGCGTAAGGCTCCTAAAGGCAGAAAGCACTTGAGGAGCACCAGAGATCCCAGCCAGCTCTTCAGGGAAACCCCTCAGCTGCTCTGTTGTGTCCCCCCACCCCAAACCTGCTCATAAAGCGAAAGAAAAAGCCAAATCCCCGAC
Organism: Illadopsis cleaveri; assembly: GCA_013399915.1. Taxonomy (NCBI): domain Eukaryota; kingdom Metazoa; phylum Chordata; class Aves; order Passeriformes; family Timaliidae; genus Illadopsis; species Illadopsis cleaveri. Next base: position 315,213 of record VXBB01019046.1, read on the forward strand.
GTCGTATCAGTTATCAGCATCATTTCACGTCAGGCCAGCCTTTGCAAGGGCCAGCTCATTGAGGGAGGCAGGATAACCGCTCGGAAATGAGTAGCAAAATAATAATTAATAACACAACGTTCAGCAACACAACAGCAGCCTGACACACACGCCGAGAAACCTTGAAAGGCGAAATGTCATGGAAAGGATGAAATCACCCTACGGACACCTGCGCCTGCCGTGCCCCGAGTGCCAACACCTTGTGCCACCCCACCCGAGGGGAAGGGAGCACCGGGACAGATTTTAGCTCCTGATCTGGGCCTCGGCACAGCCGCGCCTCAGCTCGGGGCACCTGCGGAGCCGCCACCGGGACCGCCCGACCCCTCCGGAGCCCCGACAGCGGTCGGGCCGGCCTGGGCACCCTCCGCCGCCACTATTGAGCAACTCCACACCCAAACACCGCGACCTGCCCGGCCTTTCTCCCGCCGCCGCCCGGTGAGGGGGGCC
>VXBB01019046.1:315872-337046 GCA_013399915.1 Illadopsis cleaveri
AAAGGCGTGGTCCATGATGGGCGGGGCCGTGAGGGGCCGTGAGGGCGGGAGCCGCTCGCAGGGGCCGGGGGAAGGTGGGGAAGGAGCAGAACGCGGCAGGCACAGAGTCCCGGCAAGGGGAAAAGCCCGCGGGGCCGAGACCTCCCCCAGCTGGAGCGTCTCCAGGCTGGAGAGCTCAAGGACAACACAGGTTCTTGCGGGGCAGGAGGTGCTGCCCCTCAGAGCTCGGGTACTGTGGCAGCAGCGCTGGAGACACGGCTGAGGAGGGGCCTCAAAAGCGCCAAAGGGGCTCCAGGCTCCACAGAGAGAGACTTTGGACAAGGGCCTGGAGCAACTGGACACAGGGAATGGCTTCACACTGCCAGACGGTGGATTTTGATTATAGAAGGAAATGGTTTCCTATAAGGGTGGGGAGGCCCACAGGGTGCCCAGAGAAGCTGTGGCTGCCCCATCCCTGGCAGTATCCAAGGCCAGCTTGGACAGTGGAAGCGTCTCTGCCTGTGAGTGACATTTTAAGTTCTCCTCAGCCCAGCCCCGTGTGTGATTTATGTTTACAGGTGTCCAGCACTGCCCAGCTCCCTCAGGGTGACACACAGAGCCCTGGTGCACGTTTCCAGACAGTGGCACCAGGTCAGGAGGGGTGACCTGCTCTGGGAACGCATTTGACTTCTGTGACAACATCATCATCCACATACCAGAAGAATGAAACAACAACTGAAAACATTCACAAAGTGCCTGTGAGCAGGTTTGCACAGATCCAAGCTTTATTTCGCAAGAAAAGGTTGTAACTCAGGTTTGACCTTACCAAAGGAGCCTCTGTTAACTTATCAGGAGTAAATTCCCTGTCTCAGCTTTGAATATTCATTTCAGAGAAATCAAATGATAAAAGAGGTGGGCAAAGGATACCCAGGAGCAAACTGCTGCCACTTTCTGTTAGCAGGGAAGTTTCTGTCCAGTGTAGAGGAGCTCTGGCTGTTTAATTCTGACCATCATCCAGCAGCTTCCCCAGCAAAAATTGTAGGGTTGGGTTAATTTGTTAAGAGTAAAAAAAAAAAAAAAGCCAAAAGGTGGAGAAGCCCAAGTTTTAAACTGCTTGAGGAAACTTCAGTGAGGCTCACATTTCTGAGTGCAGCAGAATCCTGTGGAAACTTAAATTTTGCTTCTGTGTAGAGCAAAAAACCCTGGGAAATTCACTGATTCACTACAAATCTTTTTTTCTTTTGCATATTTCCCTTTAAAGCAGTGATACAGTCATCTAACCAAGGTGTTACAGTCACTCTTTAGAAGGTTCAATGCAAACTAATTGAAAACAGATAATTATTACCTTAGTTGGTTGCAAAGGTTGTTGCCAGGTAGTTGCCACACAGTTGTGGCCTCTGCAGCCTTTCCTCCCCATCTGGGGTAGAATTTCAACATCACAGCAAAACTTTACGAACTGAAGTTCCTTCCCACAGCCACAGAAATAAATTCTTGCAGGATCCAATTTGGACAGGCTGTTTCTTTCATCTCCTAAGGCAGCGCTGTGTTCCCAGCACGGATGAAAGGGAATGTTTTCAGGAATAAAATCCCCTGGGATTTCTGTAACCATGGTAACACATATAGATAGCAGGCCTGCTTCCAACCCCTGCTTTATTGTTCCAGCAGTAAAGAACTGGATTCTTTCAATAACAATCCTGGCCACTGGAATAAAGTATTGGCCTTTTGCTTTCCCATCAAAATAAAAATTTTAAAAGTTAATATATTGCTAGAGTATAACATTCAGGATAAAGTGCCAAGATCAGTTCTGTCATAAATCTAAGTGGGATGTCTTGTTTCCTAAGCCACAGTGAGAAAGGGGAAAGTATTCAGATATTTAATGAATACTAGATAAATATGAATATTTTTTGTAATAACAAATTCATATTTCACTGCTGAATAAATAACAGAGCTTAAGCTTGAAATAAAAAAAATTAAAAAATAAAAAGCATCCCCATCAAATTTTCATGTGTTTTATTGAGGTGAACATACACATGGTCCACATAGTCAATGAAAATAGTCATAAAATAATTTAAGAACTTGTGTTGAAAGGTATTAGCAGCACCATCGGTATTGGAATAGCAGAAAACACATCTCAGGAGGGCAGTGATGCCTGGAAAAAATGCCATCATTTGGGACAGGGGATGGGAATGGCTTTGTTGGATGCTCTGGGGAGTTGGGAGTTTTTAAAACACACTTTTTTTTGCTAAATACTTTTGACGATTATTGTTACAAAAAATACAACTAAATAAGATACTGCATAGTATTTTAATTAACATAAAATCGACATTGAGGTGTGTAAAGCAAGACTCAAATCTCTGCTTCCACATACATTTCATTTCTGAGTAGAGAAATCTAAAATTTAAAACCAAAATATAGACCTAGTGTATTCTCTAAAAGACACACTTTAGGTGGAACGTATCAGACTACGAAAATACATATCTTCCATTCTGTTTAATAATTTACTTTAGTTAAAAAGTTGTGAAATTCTCCTCACAAGAAGCGTATACAAATTGATGACTTTAGTAAATTAACAAAAAGGATCGTTTTACTTTTTTCTTTTTTTAAAACAAGGCTTAGCCCCGCCTTAACAATTATACAAGGAAGAAAAGAGACTACATTTATATGAAGGAATACAAATTTACACACATTTTACAGTGACTTATACCCTACACATCTACAAAATTCACAGTTATAATACAAGCAAAGTACAAGGCCGGGAATAAAGCTTGTCGGATACCAAAAAAAGTTCCTACTTTAAAAAAAGATCAACGGGAAGAGCTTCAAACTTGTGCACACCCACTTGTCAAAGCCGTTCCGGGATGGAGAGGAGGCTCAGCAGACGCACACGGCTTTCCTGGGCGGGTGGAAGAGAGAATTGCCGAGCTTTTTCTGCCCGCGGAGGCTGCGCCTCATGGCCAGCTTGGCCGGGCTCCGGCGCTGCGGGGTGGCGGCCGCGCCCTCGCCCGGGGCCCGGCCCAGCCCCCGCCGCGGCTTCTTCACCGCCGGGCCCGAGTTGGATTCCTCCAGTGTCCGCTTAAAGCTGGCCGGGGGCGTCCTCTCCGCGTCCTGCGCCTTGCTCGGCCCGTTAGGGGACGCCTTGAAGCCTTTTTGGTCCGTGCCTGAGTTGGCCGAGTTGGAAGGGGAGAGGCTGACTGACAAACCATTGCTGTAGGATTCCTGTAGCCTCAAGGCCAGGGCTTTGCTGCACTTCTCCTCCTGAGGGGCTGAATCCTTCGGGGTTCCTCCGGAGGAAGGTAAATTGCTTTTGGCAAGCTCGTTTGGCAGCTCCAGGTATTTTTCTGAGAGCATGTTGCTGTGCAGGAGGGGAGGAATGGGCTCAGCAGAGTTCAGTCGTGGCCAGGGGTCATCTTCTACCAGCTGAGGGTAAAGGAAATAAAATACTTAGGAATAAATACAATCACAGAATGATTTGGGAAGAGACCTTCAGGATCACTTAGGTCCAAACTCTGCCGTGGCAGGGACACATTCCACTATCCCAGCTTGCTCCAAGCCCCTTCCCACCTGCCCTTGGACATTCCCAGGGACAGACTTGATCCTATGAGGGTACAGACAGTGTGTGGCACTTTTAGAATTTCCCTAAACCTTATCAGAGGCAGAAAAATCCTACTCCAAAGCAGACTCCTCTTCTCTCCCTTTTGAGAGGTGGAAACAGCTCTGACTGGGGATGTGAACTGCAGCTGCAGAGCACTAAGGGCAGCTGCTGGGAATTCAGGAGGAAAAGCAGTGCCTGTAACCTGTGTCATTCTCATCAGCAGGACTTCCCTGCATCAGGCACTGACTGACAGAGGCACTGCCCTCTGATTTACACATGGCCGGTGGCCAAACACCCTCAGGGCAAACAGCAGCAAGAGGCTCCTGACCTTTGTCATGTTCAGCACTCTCAGTTACTGCATAACCAGGTTATCATCGGGGGCTGGACAGGCTCCTCCTCACAGCTGCCCACAGAGAGGGGCAGTGTCAGACACAGGCATCTAAAAATATTCCTGTTTGCTGTGTAAGGTTACACTTTTTATTGCCTCTGGATCCCTCACAGCACATCCAGCCACTCCCTGGGAAGCACAGTGAGGTCCCAAAAACCAGGCACTTCCTAAACTCTGACCCTCATCTCTTCTGCAGCCTCTGAGAAGTGTTTTTGCCTCATTCTCAGTTTCACCAACAGGAAAATGGGGACAAGACTTGCTCTCACTATCCACAGGGGGATTATGGAAATTAGTGTTTATGCAGTGCCCTGAAGATAGGAATTCTGACCTTATTAAAGATTTAATTGTGAAGAAGTCCCTGGTTACTTGGTGAGTCCTTCAAAAGTAAATTTCAAGGCCACGCTACACACCCTCAGTGGAAGGCAAATGGCAGCTATTATTTTAAGAAAATCATGTGCTGGAAACTGAAATGCACACAGCTGGATCAGTCAGGGACACATCTCAAGTGAATAAACAGATGCTTCTGAAGCCATAACCCAGAACAACTCCAGGTTTAATAAAATGCACTCCAAATGAAAAGATAATCAAGCTTGTTCCCAGCATCCACACTGGTTTTCCACTCCTCTCTACTCCTCCGTGGCTCCCCATGTGTGGACAAAACCATTTACATAACATCCCTTCACTACATTTAGCAACACAAGAGGGAAGACCTTTATGAACAGAATTTTAAAGGTTATTCTTCATCTGAGTTCCTGCAGAACCCAGAAGGACACCAGATCACCCAGAGAGCAGCTCTGGCAACACCACTTCAGCTGCTAATTTAATTTCTGACAGTGTGTCACATAAAACCTAGCTTTATGTTTTTTATTGTGCAAGACATTTAATGTTGTGGCTCTTTTCCTCAACATCTCCTGCTGGTGCAAACAGCTGAGGCTGAACAAGGAAACCGAGGAAAGGCAGAGGATGGACTGCTGGGGAGTGATGTAACAAAACAGGAAAAATAAACCATGAATCACCAACTGAATTTCTCAACAATCCAATCAATCTTCCTCACTGGCCTCAGGAATACTGAAATTAATTTGGTATTAGCAATTGCTGCCAGCAGCACAAGCAATTAAGAAATACTTTTGTTTAATTAAGAAACTTTGGTCTCCATCTATTTCCAAATTAATTGTTTTGGCAGGTAGCAGCTGTCAGGCATCAAGGCTATCCTTGCCTCCCTCACAGAAACTGTGATTGAAAATTTGAGGAGCACTTACAATTTAATTTTTTTTTCCTCAAGATTTTGCTAGGTTTAAAGCTCTTTTCATGGATTTTGCTCCACTAGATGAAAGGGGAGGAGACAAAGTTGAAGCTTGCCATTTTATTAGAGCTTGTTTCTCCCAAGGGAATGTTTAAAACTCCCTTTCTAATTTCTGCTTTCTTTTCCTTTGCCCAAAGGACAATTATCTGAAGATTCTGCAGAACATCAAAGGACAGTGACTTAAATCAGGAGCAGCTGGTAATTACTGAAACAAACAGCCACTCATAACTACACTCCAGTTCTTAGAGGGGGGGAAGAAAAGCCACAAAACAACAAAACAAAAACCCTCTGAAGAGCTCTGCTTTATGTTAACAACTCAAACTTGCAGCCTTCAGAAAAACCTTATGTTATGATGTCTCTGCCTCCAACAAAGAACATCAAATCAACCCAAGGAAGATAATGAGATCTCCCAGTACAGAAAGAAAATATTCTTTACAGCAACATGTGTTGGAACAAATTAATCTTAAAAAATAAAATAAAAGCCTAACACCACCACAACCAAAGCAACCCAAATCAAAGCACGCCCTGTCAGGAACAGGTTCACAATCTGCAATCCTTGGGCTGGGCAAACTACACAAGCACCTGGTAAGGCAGGAAGAAAAACTGCAGCCCAGCCTTAATTTCTAAGAGGGCGTGTTGGATGGTTTCTTTTTTACGCCTCTGATCCCCACTCTGGTTCCTCTCTGTCTCAAAAGGCTGCCTTGAATTTTGGGGAGGATCTCAGGAAACTTACTTTAGGAAACAACACATTTCAAGGTTTGTCAAGTAACAGTACTAATTCCTTCCACGTTAGGGAGGGAGCACAGATCAACAACTACCAATAAACAACCAGCAGCAATTCTGAAAATTCATACATTGGAACACCAAAGGCAGAGTGTTAAAGTCTTTTAAGAAACACTGTTAAAAGTTGGTCCAGTCCTCCAAATCTTTGCAGGTAGAAGAACTCAGGATATAACTGTAGCTTTCACAGAATATCCAGAGGTGGGAGTGGAATGGAATGGCAACACCATGTTTTAACCAATCTCAGTAATAGATTATCTGGATGCATACAGCAAAAATTCATAATTTAAAATAGCAATATTCAACAGTGATGTAAATTGACAGGTCAGGAGTTTCTGTATCTCTGGCAATGTTTTGAGCTGGGGAGAGGCAGAGAGGGAAACACGGAGGCCTTACCTTGAGAGGGGGCGTGCAGCAGCGGGAGGGGGTGAGGCTGCTGGCGTCGGGGCTGCTGTAGCTGGGCCCCTCGGCCAGGTTCAGCACCAGCTCCTCGTCGCCGTCCCAGCGGCCGCGCTCCCGCAGGGGCGCGATGCAGATGACGATGGCGCTCGTGTTGTCAGCCCGCAGCATCCGCTGCCTCCAGCGGCCCAGGGCCCGCCCCACCAGCATCCGGGCACAGGACTGCCGCGCCTCGCCCTGGGGACACACGGGGGACAGAGTGCCACACAGAGACACCACACAGAGACACCGGCACCCGGGCACAGGACTGCCGCCCCTCGCCCTGGGGACACACAAGGGGACACACAAGGGGACACAGAGACACCCGCATGCGGGCACAGGACTGCCGGGCCTCGCCCTGGGGACACACAGGGGACACAGAGACACCCACATGTGGGCACAGGACTGCTGCCCCTTGCCCTGGGGACACACGGGGGACAGTGTCACACCGGGTGTCACAGGGAGAGTCACACAGAGCCACCAACATCCGGGCACAGGACTGCCACGCCTCGCCCTGGGGACACACGGGGGACAGTGTCACACCGGGTGTCACAGGGAGAGTCACACAGAGCCACCAACATCCGGGCACAGGACTGCCACGCCTCGCCCTGGGGACACACGGGGGACAGTGTCACACCGGGTGTCACAGGGAGAGTCACACAGAGCCACCAACATCCGGGCACAGGACTGCCACGCCTCGCCCTGGGGACACACGGGGGACAGTGTCACACAGAGACACCACACAGAGACACCCCAATCCAGGCACAGGACTGCCGCACCTCGCCCTGGGGACACACGGGGGACAGAGTGCCACACAGAGACGCCCCAGTCCAGGCACAGGACTGCCACCCCTCGCCCTGGGGACACACAGGGGACACAGAGACACCCACATGTGGGCACAGGACTGCTGCCCCTTGCCCTGGGGACACACGGGGGACAGTGTCACACGGGGTGTCACAGGGAGAGTCACACAGAGCCACCAGCATGCGGGCACAGGACTGCTGCACCTGGCCTTGGGGACATGGGGGACACAGAGTCACACGGGGAGTAACACAGAGCCACCACACAGAGCCACCAGCATTCCAGCACACACCTCACCCTGGGGACACAGTGTCACAAAACAGAAGCAGCAGCATCTGGACACACAGAGAGCCACACAGAGCCACTGGCACACAGGGGCATCACATGGGGCCATCACACATGGCCACCATCACACAGGGCTGGCACCCAGAGCCACCGTGTCACCACAAGGCACCTCATGCCACACACATTCCTACAACCCACACCCCAAGGCACCTTCAGAAATACTGATTAAAACACATTTCCTTCTTAAGTCCACCTTTAAATCAGCTTGTGGTATATTCTGCATATATATAGGGCTTTAAACAGTATAAATAGCTTGTAGCACAGCAGTAGCCTGTAATAGGTTGGAACACAACCTACAGCCTTTCCAAAGTCCTTCATGGTGTTTGCAGAGTGTTTACTCTCTGATGCTCCAGTATAAATTCTCAACTGTTTTGTAAAATAAATCAGAGAGTCTAAACAGTCTGCATAATAACATTCACCTTAACGTGAAATAAATGTAATGTTCAGACAGCATTTTGTATAACTTCCTTAGCAAAGAAACTCATTGTCTCCTTTATTACTCACAGAGGACACCCTCCTAGCCAAATTTCCCCAAAACATACAGCAAATAATTTAAACCACGTTAACACCCATGGTATTTAACATCAGCCACATTGTAACAGCTTTTCTGTTGTGACAAAACCATCAATCTGCCCAAACCCAACCAACTCTGTGGGGTACTTTGCATCCCCACAGGGCTGAACAATTTTTAGAGGTAACAAAGCTGAAATTTCCACACTGACTTCTGGCCGCTGCTCTCACCATGAAATACTTCTTCTCCTCGTGATCCTGGCACATGGAGATGGCATCCTGAGGTGGGATCATGTTCCAGAGCCCGTCACTGCCAAGGATGATGTACTTGTGCTTCTGGGGATCAATGGTGTGCACGCTGGTGTCGGGCTCGGGGGACACGACAAACTCCCCACTGTAGAAATCGTAGCTCCAGAGATCACCTGGCAAAGCACAAAATGGGTTGGGATTGGTACAGAACACAGGAGAAATCTCACTCTTGGACAATAGAGAAAAAATGTTCCTTCCCAGGAAAAGCATCACCATCAGCCTTGAGTCACCAGCAGGAACAGAAAGGAAATCCAGCCCAGTCAGCTGCTGCCACCTTCTAATCATATTTAAACAAAACCAAGCTGTAATCAGAGAAGTCTTCCACTCTCTTAAAACAAGTATTTGTGGGAAAAGGAGAAAAGAAACAGATAAATACCTAGAAAATGGTGAAACCTCAACCACTCTCCAAACTAAAACCTATCTGAATTAATCAAGTTCTCCTTAAACAGAAGTAAAACCTCGCTTTGTTGATCCCACACCAAATGTACAAATATTTGTGCCTGCAGGTGCCACAGGGAAGGGACAAAGGAAAAAGCAAAGGAGGAGACTGAAGCCTTCTCCCTGTTAAATTCCCTTTTTCCTCCCACAGCTCGAGCATCTCTTGCAGAGCCACACGGGGCTCTCTGCAGCTGAACACCACGTGCCAAGTTTGGGAGCTGGAGAGAAGCCACAGGAACACGGGCACTGCCTGAGCTCCAGCAGGAAGGCAGCAAAAAAGAGCTCAAGCCTCTCCCTAGGACGGCCTCATGCAGGGAACATTTCTATTTTTAAATCTCTCTCACTGTGTCAATGAGTTTGGGGTCACCTCACCAGAAACAAAGCTGAACAACACATCTGAGTCAAATCATCCCCTGGTTCAAGAGCTCCCTCCAAACCATTCTCAAAGGAAAACCACTCCAGCAGAAAAATGCATTTCCATATCAATTTATCTCGATTCTAGTTATCAAGTATACTTGAAAAATTAAAAACCTTTTCTAAGGCTAGGCCTTCAAATCAAGAATAGTAATTATTCGCCCTAACACTTCTTTTTAAAATTTATTTCCATGTTCACAGCTTCCTGTGGTGATAAACAACAAAAAGTAACATTATTATTACTTGCAAACACTGGCTACCTTTCTCTGTGCAGAACACACAGCTTTAAAAGCAGAAATTAATTAAAATGCCAGAGCTGAGCAGCAAACAGAAGCTCCACAACTCAAGAGTAAGGTTTTGTCAGGCTCTTCCTTTGGACAAAGCCTGGAGCTTCTTCCACATCCATCAGCACCTTTTTAAAGACAATAAATACGCTTTTTGTCTTCCTCCTTGCCTTCCATTAGCTTTGCCTTAAGCCATCAACCAGTTGAAAAGATTTTTCCAGAACCAGGAAAGGGAATACTTCAACTCAATTACCCCACTCCAGCAGCCCATCCTCATTAGAGCCCCGATTCTCCCAGCAGCCCCACAAGCACATGCTGCTAATGAGTGCTAATTAAAAGCCAAGCCTGCTCCTACAGAGGTGCACTCGGGCTGCCACGGGCTCCCGACAAAGCCAGCTGGCAGAGAGATCAAAATAAATACTGTAACACTAGAGCTGAGCAATTTTTGGAGGTGAATTGCCACGGAAAGTCTTCCTGCACTCAGAGTTTCTCACATCGCTCAGTCACGGCCACAGCAGGTAAAATAAGCAGGAGCAGCATCAATTTCCAATATATAAATAATATTTTTACACGTCCATTTGCCAGTTTGTTCATACTCACGTAGGAGAAATGACAAAATGTTATTAGCTGAACCGGTTTTTTAATTAAAAATACTGTGCTGAGTGATAAAAATAACCTGATGTTCATTAATTTCTCTTTTCACACACGTGAGTCATCGTGTCCATCTGCTGCCCTTCCCGAGGAAACAGCCAAGCAATCATCATCACACTGATTCCAGGGGATCTGCTCCAAGAGGAAGGAGGCTGCTCACAGGGATAACTGGGAATATCACAGTGGCCACAAGGCCAACTCCAAGGATTATGAACTTGCTGAAGGGCACAGAGTGACTCTCACAGATCCTTCCAACTCTGAGCCCAGCTCACAGCGTGGGGGACATTTATATTTTTATTTCATTTTTTTTCCCTGAAGGGCAGAGCTCCCCAGCCTAAGGCAAAGCTTTCTGGAGCTGCTGCCCAGCTGTGCCCCCTTCCCTGCCCAGCTGGAGAGTTCAGCACCCCAGGAACACAAGGAACACACCCCAGGAACACAAGGAATACACCCCAGGAACACAAGCCTGCAGAGGAACTTCCCCTGACAGCCTCTGTCACAACTCTGGGAAGGGAAAAAGGAGAGGAGAGCAGCCAGCAAGCAGAGAACACGTTTCCCTGAGCGTTTCAAAGTGCTCTGAAATCTTTAATTGTGTTCCAAAGCAAGCAGACAGAGCAGTGACCCTCTGGCAGCCTGGGATGTGCCAGGGGCTGGTGTTCCAGGCTCTCAGGCTTCCATTTGGGAGCCAGACTATTTTTGTTCTGAATTAAAACCCAAACATTTACAAAACTCTTGACAAGCTTGTTCTTTAAAAACTTACATACTGGGAGTATTTCTTTCAGTGTGAGGTTTGTATATTTCTTTTCCAAACCAAAAAAAAAGAGTTATTAATGTAGTTCCTTCCATATCTTCCAGAAAAACCTGTTTCTTAGTCCTGACTCAGACCAGAATAATATACAGAGATCTACACTGCATCTTACAAAATGAAATACATGTTTGAAATCAGATACTAAAGGAGCAGGAAACTAATTTAGCTGCCTGTAAGAATGTATCAAACTATGCAGTCTCTCTTATCTGCTTGCTGTTACCTTATAAAATACAACAACAAACCTACTTCTAAGTCAAGTGCTGCCAGGGAAGTAATGGAAGTTACAAACTAAAACACTCGTCATGTAAATGGGCTGAATTGGATTAAACTCAAAGCCTTCTCAGAGCAAAAGCATGTCCAGAAATCACATAAATCAAGGCTTTCATTTCAGTTTCTGGAGATGCTGTTTTGCATATAAAAGGGGCTTTTGGTTTTAATAGAGGAAAGAAAACTTTACTTTCATAACTCAATCCAAAATAAAACCCCAGTTTGATTAATCCCAGAGCTTTTTAAATCAAAGTTTTTTCTCCATGAGGAGCCACAGGTGCCCTCACACGATGTGTGTAACACACAGATCCCCAGAACAAAGCACACACAGCACATTTATTATTCTGTCTCAGGGCTGAAGAAAATTGTACAAGCTACAGCAAGATATCCTGAGGACAAGAAAAGATTCCCAAACACGCCCCAAGTTTGTCTGGTTTTACAGAGATAAAACAGAAAAGCAATTATCAATGGAAGCTGGAAATTGCTGTAAACACATCTTGTACAATCCCATGTGATTCAGGTTCATGGCCTACAATGGAGCAGGAAGGAAAAACTGATTGGCAGCTGTGCCACTTAATTTTAAAAAGAGTTAAATGCATGTAAACAACCCTAAAAATCTCACACAGGAATTTCCTCAGATCATTTGAGGTCAGCCATAACCTCTTCTCCAGGATTTCGTGGTATGTGCATTCAGAGAGCTTCACAAAACAGCTCTGGCATCCAGTCAGTTGTTCTGGAAAACAGCTTCCCTGCCCCTGTCACAGATCCCTGCAGCAGCTCCACGTGGGTTCCCTGTCCTGGTACAGAACTGCTCCCAGAGGGCAGCAGGAAATTCCTGTTCTTGGGAAGAGTCAAACCTCTACCTGCTCCACCTGAAATATAATATATTCCTGCCTAAAAACCCCTGGGAAAGCAGAGTTCACGTTCCCACAGGAGGGAGTGGTTGAACTAACGGGCTCCTGGCTCAGGTTTCATCATCATTCATTCATTCAAACACTTCCAGCACTGCCAGGCAATCCCTCACCACAGATCCACGAGGATTACAAGGCAAATCAGTATATAGATATAAAAAAAAGATGTTACTGCCCAGAAAAGGTCAGCAGAAGTAGCTGTGAAAACACAGAACTCTGCTACAGTTTAAAATGGTTTATTAGAAGACACAGAAACCTGCTGTGTCCATTAAAGCAGCTTACAGATGCTTTACAGGCACAGCATAAAGCCCAAATATTTCTGACTTGTTATGGGCCTATAAATAAATTCAGCATTATTTAAATACTTTAATACAGCCACTGTGCATACCACAAATGCTTATTTTGGGGCAGAAAGGTACTGATGACAATCAGAATGGTAAAGGGAATGTCAACAGAATTAATCTGGCCACAAGGATTTCTGCTGCACCAGGATTTTCTGCTGGCTGAATGCAACTTTTCCATGGTGCTTTATTCCTGCTATTTCCAAAGCCTTTTCTGAACTCCTCAAGAGTGCATTAGACTTAAAGACTAGGGGATGAGACTGCATCAAAATATTTTTAAGGGCCTGAAGAGAGAGACACTTAAAACACCATCTACAATCTAAATTTTAGAGGTTTTATTCAGATAATCTCCCCTATTCTAAATATAATAAATTCCCAGCTCTAAGTTTCTCTGTTAAGAGATTCTTGTTGTCCTGCTAAAAATTTTTCTCCAGGTTGGGACCAGGCAGGAGGGGAGGCTGGTCCCAGCATGGGGTTTGAGCTTTCATATCCAAGAATTGATAAGAGAGAGGTGTTCCCATTTTCTGGATCTGAAAACTCTCCAATAATCCTCTCTCCATGCACTTGCTGGGAAAGAATGCACTGGGGGCTAACAAATGCATGGTTCCTTGAATTCCCATCTGCACACAAACCCCAGCCAAATCCTTTCGTTCAGCTTGCTGGGAGCAATCAGATCAAAAGCCAGCAAGAGCTCTCCAGACAGGCAACAAACTTGCAATCACAGGCACAAAAGATGCATCAAAAAGAAGTGTCCACACTTGGCAATCCAGGAGGAACACCTCCCCTGTCCTGCAGGAGGGAACAACAGGGATGTGCTGCTCAGGGGATGAAGGGTTTCTTGCTACTCATCTATTAACTCCAAAGGAATTACTCAAACTTTCAAGTCAGTTCTCCTAATCACAAAATAAACTCTATCCTACCTGAAATATGGCACATAAAGACTTTCAGATGCAGAGAAAAAGTCCTTAAAATTAAAATTTTTAATTTTCAGGCACCTGTGACTCCTTGCTTGAGATACAGCTGACTTTTCCACGTTCATTATCTCTGCAAAATTCTCCTCAACTCTGGACAAATCCCTGTGGCACAGCTATTCCTGCCTGTGAAATAAGACACAGCAAGGCTCTGGAATGATCCAGACCCTGGTCCCAGCACAGCCTGTCCCCCTGGGCACTGCCAGCTGACCCAGGAGCACTGCCAGGGGCCTGCCAAGCTGCCAGCAAGGAATTCCAGCACAGCTCTTACAGGTAAAAACCACAATCCCATCAAATCAAAACTATTCTGGGTGTATCTGCATAGAAGATTCTTCACTGCACAAAGGGAAAAAAACATGAACAGCCAAAGATTGGCATTCTGCAAAGGAATTTAAGGAGAAAAATGGCCAGAAACACTAACACTCCTGGGTAAGAGATACCCAATAATTCAGTTAGGAAGTACTTCCCAAAAAACCATTCATCACAAGTTTTCTAGTCCTGCATTATCCCTTTCTGTCCTTGGAATGAGGTGTTCCTCAAAAACAGTTTCTCATCCCTAGTGCTCCCATAAAGGTAAGTTCCAGTTAAACAGATTTGACTTTCACCCCATTCTATACCAAGTCTAAAAAAAAAAGAGATTTTCCACAAAAGAAAGATTGAAGCAATTCATACATCACCAAGCAAAACTGGTGAAAATGAAAATGTACAAGCCCTGTGTGTCTCCAGGAGGGAGAGCACACTTGGCTGTTTCTCACTGAGATAAAGGGACTGTAATTTTTGACTAGTTGGTGGTAAAATTAAATCCCATCCTTGCAGGGCTGACACTGAAAAGCTTGTAAATGATAGGTAAGTACCTTCTTCTCTCCCCAGCTGCAGCATGATTCAAACCATGCAGCATTATTGTGTTAAAAACACACTTTAAAGGCCCAGACTTTGAGAAGGCAAGCAAGGAGAGCCCTGTGAGTTGTGTGTTTTGGCAAAGGCAGGGGGTGAGCTGAGCTCAGGGGACTCACCCAGGGCTCTGGCCACGGCCAGGAAGGGGATCTGGTCGATGACGGTGCTGCGGCGCACGGGGCCGTTGTGGGTCAGCCGGGGCCTCTTCCACACCACCCTGTTCACTCCAGACTTGTTGATCACACTGCAAGCACCAGACAGGGCCAGAGGTTAGCAACAGGAACCAGAGAGTCAGTGTCAATGAGGCAAAACCAGTTAAATATGCAAATGTGGAGGTAATGATGACAGCACGATGAAGGATTTCGAAACACACAGCAGTACTGTGTGACAGCACTTCAACAGTTCTGCATAAAATCCAGGGAGAAAGTGAGAGATGAAGGGCAGGAGAAAATAAAAAACAAGGTAATGAAGACCTGGAAGAAATTCTGGCTGGTTACAACATATGCAAGAGTGTCTTTAGTCTGTCAGAGACAGAGCACAACTGGATTTGCCTCCCTCAGATGAGGACCATCAACTGCAGCTCAGTCAGGTGTAAATTCCACACAGTTCCTCCTTCAGGCATCTACATCTCCCAAAGTTTGGCTGCACAGAGCACCATGGCACAGTTGAAACAACAGAAAAGGAAGGAGCAGCCTCCTGAAAGGATTTGCTTAATGGAAGGAACACCAACAGGAGGCAGACACAAAAAGAGGAACTGTGCCGGGCTGGTGTCTGCAGGAAGCAGAGATAGGGGGAACAGCTCAGCATTTGCATGTGAACACCTGCTCTGAGGCACTGAGCACTGGTTTAGCTCTCCCAGCTGGCACTGAAGGGTCAGAGGAGCTACAGAGCAAATAACTGGGACAGCTGTGTCAGGCAGGGAAGAAAAAAAAGAACAAGCATGAACCATCAAGGAATTAGAGCTAATGAAAGCAGGAACGAGCAAAGCTGGGTCCCAACCAAGCTAGGAACTGGATACTTGGAAGTTCCTTTGATCCAAGAAACAGGCATTGGTAATTAGAAACTGAGCAGCTCTGGAACTGCCTCAAGATTCCTCATGCTGAAGCCATTCAAGATGCACTTCCTGACACTTCAAAGGCCTTAACAACAAGGGCATGCTCAGCTCCATCCAGAGCACGGCAAAGTCACAAACACCACATCCTAAAACTTGATCTCATCCCCTTGTACAGCTAATGACCACACAGAGCTCACTTCAGTCACTACTGGAAAGAAAACCTCATCCCACACTCAGACTGTTCCTGGGAAAATAGCATTTTAATGGAAGATTCCATCATGCTGTCCCATTAACTGTTCCCAGTTTGCTCTCATGAAAGACAAGGCATTCCCAGGCACAGCTCCACCTCACTCCCACCATGTGCCTCACAGCCAGCCTGGGAAAAACAGGAGGAGAGCCAGAAAAAAAATTTTAAAATATTAAAATTAACCATTCCTGTAGATACTAAGTTTCAGGGAATGCTTCTTTGAACCTTCAGAGACTTCCAATCTCTGAGAAACACCTTGGAAACCTACAGTAAAACTGCAATTTATCCCTCCTGATCAACTCCCACCTGCCAGAGACACAAATACCTGCAGGTTAATGGGCTGACAGGGCTCCCAGATGAAGGATGTCAGCAGGAAAACCTTCAGTGACCCCTGCTCTGAGGAGGAAACCCTGCCCATCCATCTGCTGTGGCACCAGGAGAAGGCAGAGCTCCCAGATCCCAGCCCTGGGGGTTGTCTCCAAACATTTGTGCCAGCTGACAGAGCCCTCCCAGGGAACACATCCCCAGCTGGGATGTGCCCACATCTGCCAGGGAAAGAATGGCTCCTGGAAAGTACAGGTGCTAAATTGTGGTGTTCAAACAGCAAAGGCAGGGCTTTGTTACAAATCCAGGATTTTTCTCGTGTTCCCTAAAGCAGAAGCTTTGAGGAGCCCATTCAACAGCTGCCATTGTCATCTCAGGGACAATGCCTGAGAAATCAGAGTGCTGTGACAAACTGGATATTCCAGCCCTCCTATCATTGTATCCATGTGAAAAGGCAATCTGCCCAGCCTGCAGGTTCCTCAGAATTTAAAGGAAAACAGGCCACAAAAATTAACATCTCTGCTTGCAAAAAGTTGTTGGTGAACATTTAGAACTGTAACCACCCCTCAGCTGCGTGACCCACACCAGGAAATTAAAATTCTGGATGTACTATAAACCACTAGCAAAAAACACAACCGTGTAGCAATGGAGCCCTGTAATTTATTCCCCAATAAGCTGTAAGAAAAATTAAGAGAATAAAAGAGAATTAAAAAAATTAAGAGGAAAATTCAAAAAAATTAAGAGGAAATTTCAAAAAATTAAGGGGAAAATTTCAAAAAATTAAGGGGAAAATTTCAAAAAATTAAGGGGAAAATNGCAGCTCCTCCTGTGCCCTCCCACAACAAGCTCATTGAAAAGCTGCCAAACCTACCTGCCCCCGAGGCCTTCAATTCTCTCCCTTTCTTTGGGAAGTTCTGGCTTGTGGTCCTGGGTGACCTCCACAGCTCTCACAAAGTCATCCTTGGGGTCATCCTGGACCCCCAGCACCACTCCTGAGTCTCCCACGTGGGCCACGAACATCTTGGAGCCACGGATGATCACCACGCTGGCCGTGGTCCCCGACGTGCTGGGCAGCCCTGTCATGGTCTTGGGCCACTCTGCTGCAAGGAGAAACCAGGCAAAAAAAACCAGACAAAAAGCACAGGTTTAGTCCTGGGGAACTGGGAATGTTCTTGAAGGGTGTCTCAGAGGTTTGTGGGATGCTGCAACCAGTGATTTGCTCTTCAGTTCCCTGTCTGAAGGAGTAGAAATGTCCTGAATTCAGTTATTTTGTTGGGATGTTGGATTGGCAGTCAGGATTTGTGGACACTCCTGATCCCCCTGGAAGGGAGAAAAACTGCTCTCAGTTCATAGGCTGAACAGCAACATTTTGTGCTGAATGATGTCTCAAATGTTTTACTCACATTTCCCTTTGGAGGACTGAATAATTCATACTATCTCAGTGTGTTCTCCTTAAATTCTACAGGAGATACCCCTGCAATTCAGAGTAACAACACAACTACACCTGGTTAGGGAAATCTTCCTCAACTGCTTTGCCCTCAAACCACTTCCTATTACACAACTCCAGTTACATCCAATCCAAATTTCTCTTTCATGCCTTTCCTATTTTTGTGTCTGCACAAGTTCATCTTCTCTCAAAACTGCACAAATTGACTGAGACAACACCCCCATGGAGCCAGCCCAGCCACAGCACCCTCCTCCCCACCCCAGCACCCACGAGGAGCAGGCTCAGCTCCCAGTTATCAGTTGATTCCAACTGTCAACAGCAACCTCATGTTTCTTCTTCGCTGCACCCACTCACATCTTCAGACTAACTCCAAAGGGAGCCTCATCTCCCTGTCACATCCCATCTCCTGCACTTCACAAGTCAGGCTGACACAGAACAACACAAATTCCACTGTGACACAAGCTGTTTGCAGGAAATACCCAGCTCAGGCTGCCAAAGCACCACGTTCTCTGTTTGTGCCACAACAAACATACAGCAAATAAATGCACGAGGAGAGAAAAGGGAAACATAGTTGTTCCTTAGCCTCTCTGAAAATAGATGTTTTAATCTTCTAAAGCTTTAAACAGAATCCAAAAAATGAGGAACTTAAGTTTTAGTGCCACTGAATGATGTTCAGGTACCTGAGGGAAGAAGACATGGAGGAGAGCTGATGGAAAATAAGATTTTGGAGAAACAAAATTCACAGGCAGCATGAAGATACAAGTTGCATTTCCTCAGTGTGAGCTACCAAGACATCCAGCACAATTTAAACATTTAAGTTCCAACAGTTCTAGCTTTGTGTTCTAAATACTAAAGCACACTTTCTCCCTAGGAGCAGCTTTATTTCAAGAACACGAACATTCAATCAGCTTATTGGAAGTACTTTGTCTGGCAGTTTTAACTGTGGATATGAAATCTAACACATTCCAAATGGAAAGCAAACAAGGGAGGGAGCCAAGTGGTAATGAGGACTTCAACCATGCACTTAACAGAAAACAAGCTGCAACTAATGAGTTTCTGTCAGTGCAACAACCTCTGAACAGCAATAAAATATATTAGAGAGTCAAATCAGTGTTTATGAGGATGGGGAGCAGAGAGAAGGAAATCACCCACTTGTGGGAGAAAGAATGATGCAGCAGCCTCAGATTTTAGGCTCAACAAAACCAGGAATTATCTGCCTGTCATCCAGAGACTGTAGTGCATGCCTTGCTCCTGTTCAGAGATAAGTATTAGATACAGCCCAGTTCTCTCTGTAGATATTGTGTCTCACCAGGAACCAGCAAAAGTGTCAAAACTGCTGGGTTTTCTTCTGAGCTCAAGTATGAAAATCAAATCCAGGACCCAAGGCTCCCACAGATCAGGAGCATCAACAGCACATCTTTCTAAAACATTTTTCCCCCTCTACTTTAAAACCACTGCCCTTCACATTCAGCTTTGTAACGTTGAACCCATAAACTCAACTCATTCCAAAATGAACTCTGACTCCAGAGGATCTTTGGCATTCAGGGAATTTTATTACTACAGAATTAACACCAGAAATTATCACCAGTGACAAATGGGCATTTTTCTGGTTTAGTTTTCCTGCTGCTGTCATGATCAGTGTGGTTTGTCTCTACTCTGGGATGACTCCAGAGCTTCCAACAGCCAAGAGAGCAGCTGAGTACAAGCTTCCCTTCCAACAGCCAGCAACAAAGACTCCATCCTCCACCCCAAAATCCCAAACCATTCTCCCACACACTTCAAGATACCAGCATACCCAGTCTCCATTCCGTGTCCACAGTGCCACCAGCACACAGTTAAAAAGCTGCTTTACACGTGATAAAATGGAAAATTATTGCCTGTCAGTACAATTCACACTGGGACTCCATAACATGATGAAGTTATAAACTTGAGATAATGATGGGCTTGTCCCACAGAACTCGGGCTGTTGAGCACGTGCAGCAGGAATCGGGAGGAGCAAACACGCTCTGGAGTTTACTAAACACCAACCTCCAAGTGCCATCAAAGGCTCCCAGCCAGGGCTCTGCTGTTTCTCACAACAATTTAAATTGCTTCCACAGCCTCAGTGCTGTTTGCTAAACACCCATTACTAAACAGAGATTCCTGAACTCTTCCCTTCCCTGCTTTTGGTGTGCACACAGAGTTCCAGTGACAACACACCAGCCAGACACAACAGCCAGAAAACTGAACTCCTTATCTTCCCCCCTCCATGCCATCTCCCCCTGTTCACACATTTTGCTCCTTATCACCCAGCCCTGCAGCCCAGGAGGTTGCACATCCCATTGCCAAGGCTGTGGCCAAGTTCTGGTGCTTCTAAAATTCACAGCCTTCGCTCTGTGCCCTCAAACTCACTGTTCCTTCCCCTGTTATCTCCTCAAGTATCTGACATTGGCACAACTTCTCTATTTTGCTATTCAAGAAAAAGGAAAATGAAACTGTTTTGAAACTATAATTACCACTCCTCCCCTCCTGAATCACTTCGTTGAAAGCCCGAGGTGCTCTGAGTGCAATTCTTGCTTTTCAGGTTTCCCTCCCAAGCCCAACTGTCACTGTCACTATTTTGGATCCAGTTTTACCATGTTCCACGCCTCCTTTCACACGCTGTATGCTGCTTTTGCTTCTTATCTGAGGCTTTTGAACGCCTAAATGCATAAACAATATACACACGTTCTACACATTCTGTATAACCGACCACACTTTAAGTCAGAACCTTCATCGTACAAAGAAAAAAAAGCCTTTCAGAAACTCAAACTGCAGCCTCACAAGACCTCGGGGAGAAGGATGAGTACGGGAATGATGACTGTCACTTGTCCGGGCATGCTCCTCTCCTTAACACTGACTTATTTACGACCCCAACTTCTCTGCTACTGCAATCAAACAGCTAATACATACATAAATACATAATGATGACATATATTTATATCTACCAAAATCATCCTCAGGATTCTAAGCGTGTTTTCTCTTTTGTCAGGGACACTGCGTATTCCCCCATGCTCGCATATGAGTTCTATACCAGCCACATTTCAATCCTTCCATCAGGACTCACAAAAACAGTCAGAAGCACCGTTAGGGAAAAAACACCGTTCCTAGCCCATTTCAGCTTGCTAAATTTACTTTTTTTTAATTCCTTTCCATGATGCAAGGGAAACCTAAGGGGAAGTTCAGTGCGATTACCCAAGACAACAAGATGAAGATCTCCCCAATGAATTGAATTTGAAAATCGACACGTAACACGCTGAAAACAAACTGCAGCCCTACCACCGCACCATCCCCAGCTACGTAACACAACAGCGTGCCCTCGCCCTGTGTTTACATCTTTCCTCTCCCAGCGTGCCCTCCAGTTTTTCTTGTTTTCCCGAATTATTGGGCTGAGCGGGCGGGATGCGCTCCCGCGCTCTGCCGCGGTTCCCGGCGCGGGGATGGCAGCGATGGAGGGGAGGGAAGGGAGGGAGGGAAGCAGTCACAATAGTGCGGGAGAGGGGGAGGAGGAGAAGGCGGCAGGGAAGCGGCGCAGCGCGGGCGGAGCGGGGGCGGGCAGGGGCAGCGGAGCCCGCGGGAGAGCGCGGAGGGTCCGCGGCGGGCGCTGGCACTTACGCAGCTTCTTCCACATGGCGCGGTGGCAGGCGATGAAGCCCTTGCGCA